>SMGT01000958.1:269781-288329 GCA_004794575.1 Lanistes nyassanus | reverse complement strand
AAATATATCTCGCGTAAATGTCGATTGTCGTCGTTTACGCGTAATATTACGCGCGTTCCACTTTGCGTGAACGCTCGTTTTCAAGCAGTGATGTGATTATTTTTGTTTTTACCACACAACTTTAGCCTGATGTATTCCAAATGAATGAAAACCCCCCCACCAAATCCTCAACCGACCTGATTTCACTACCCGCGTCAAAAACAAGAATAAATTGTTTAGGCGTCATAGCATTTAACGACTGCATTCAAAATTTTGTTATGACCTTTAGGAAATCACATCTTAGGAAGCCTTGTCAAACCACTTCATTTGTGTCCCATAACTTCTGGTGCTGTAGTGCTGGTCTTGTGAAGGTTGCCCCACGCTGTCTCCACTGTATTATTTCACAGACTTAACCACAATCTCCGCAGTTATAATCTTCTCAGCAGAGAAAATACAAACTTTCAACGAAACTGTCGCAGTTCCATACATCAGACTGGAATGAGGGTGGGGGTAGGGAGTAAAACGGCTTGGGGTGGGAAAAAAGTTTAAAGAAAAATATGGCAGCTTAAATCACTGCAGGCTTGAGGAACTTGGCAACAGTTTTAACAGCGTAGGAATTTGTTTTTTTTTTAAAGAAACGACGAATATTATTTACAGGAAAGGGAGAGGTTTCTCTTTTTTCTTTGAGGGAAATTTTTAATTATTCATAGCTTTTCTCTAGCTTTTTCTGCACAGTTAATGGATGACTAGACAGACTGTAAACTAGCCAAATTTTACAACAAACAAACGAAGAAACTAACAGATGAACTTAAAAAAAAGAATGAACAGAAACATGAATGAACGAACAAAAACATGAACGACCGAACGAATGAACGAAAGAAAGAAGGAACGAACAAACAAACAAACCGAGTGACCTACCGACCAGTCAACTGCGTGACCGATTTTAAAATGCAATATAAAGAACCCACTTAAAGAAACAACCAACCAACCAACCAACCAACCAACCAACCAACCAACCAACCAACCAACCAACCAACCAACCAACCAACCAACCAACCAACCAACCAACCAACCAACCAACCCAAAACTCAAGCATATATTAAATCATTTGCTGTGTCTTACCAGATCAGGTTTTCATGGATTAAACTGGGGGCCGGGTAGTGGTGGTGGGGTGATGGTTTTGGCGGAATAGTGCACACTTTGAAATTTTAATTGCTTTTGTGTCTTCACTTCGGCAGTGGAAGAAAAATCGAGTTTTCTCCTTAGAAGCATGCATAAAAAGGGGGATGGGTGAGTTGTATTCAAAAGTCTAAAGATATGTGGCTGGGGTCGGGTTGGGAAAAAGATGGGGGTGGGGAAAGAGAAAATGAAGGCTCTGGGGATCTGAGATTTTTAGGATTAGTGGTTTAAGTGTAACTCCATACATCGCAAGTGTGGTAACAGACATTGTTTAAAGGAGTGGGGAAGGGACTACGGAATAGAGGGGGAGAGGTACGGTGGAGTGAACTGCGTAGATCACAGAAAGCAGCGCTGTCTGCACTGTCGAGTAAACCCAGCTCACTCCTGGCATGTGCCAGAAGGACTGGAGTTAATGTCCCGCGGACTGTTCTGCGCGAACTTCAGACCTCGTCACCCTCCCTCTTCGCCCCATGGCAGTCATGGACGGTTAACGCCTTTTGAGCCAGCGTTTTGCAGATCCCAGACTTACTAAAGCATATGACGGTGCGTGCACGGATCCCACGCGAGAAGTGCACTGATGTCATAGTTGGTTCAGCCGTCAAATCCCTAGCAGGTCTGTCAGAACTATCTGGTAAATCGCTATTTTAAAAATTAATCCTCCTCCCTTGGGCTCAGAAACAGCAGCAGCAAGAGCACAAGAAGAAAGAAGGAAAAAAGAAGAGAGAAGAAAGAACGAGGAGAAGAATAAAGGTGGAGGAGAAGGGAGTTCCTCTTAAAGTTACGTCACTCTTCATTCCTGTAACAGGTAGGGCCTACGTTTACCAAGGTCTTGTCAGACAGCAATGTTCACCTTCTTACCTCACCACCTGTTTCCTGAAAGCAGTTCCCGAGTCTCTTTGCCTCCTACGCCGTGATTTATAATTACCGCGTGCCTTATTTTGAGAACAGCGCTTCCCGTCTTAATAAAAATAGCGTCATCCAGATTAGTTCTTTACAAAGAACTTTTCTTTTCTTACGCTGCTATCCTTCTGCCTTTTGTCATTTCATTTTTAGCATTGATCGTAATGTAAACATGTCTGCTGTATTGTTTTCTTATTCTGTGCGTTCCTCTGGGGCTAAGCCTAAACCTCGGCTAGCCTGTTCTTGCCTTGCTTTACCGACAAAGTGGTAGTGGTAGTTAGATAACTAGTTAGTAGATAAAATAATAGTTAGGAGATAACTAGTTAGTGGGAACACGGCGTCAAGAACATGCTGTCTTTGGAAGAGTTTCTCACACATGTTTCTTCTTCCCGTGGGCCATTCCGAGTCTCAAAATCTTATTTTAAATCTTTTCCCATAGCTCATATGATTATCTCCTCTTGAAATGGACTAGCTGAAAATAGTCAAGCACGTACCTTCGTTGTCATGAGGTCATAAAATCGCAGAAGACAAGCTATCCGGATGTAGGGTAGGAGAGGGAGAAAGAGAGAGAGAGAGAGACAGAGAGAGAGAGAGAACATTGAAGAAAAAACAATAAAACCAAAAACAAAAACACAAAAAACAGGACACAGTTGATTACTGTTTGTAACACAGTACGATGCGATGAAGATAGTACAACTGGCAGACACCACGTCCATCAGCGGCCACAGTCTCACGTTCCAGCCATGGCCGACAACAGTTCTGAGTGCAGGCTATGATTTATCACCATCGGGAAGCATACTTTCCACCTCCAGTCTGGTCGGGGTTTGGGGGTAGAGGGGGTGGTTTTTGGTGGGGATGGTATAGGATCTCGGTCGTTCTTTCCCCCCTTCCTAGCCATTTCTCACAAGCCTCACTCCCCATCCCTGCTGTTGGTGACTGAAGTGTGTTCATCTTAGCATCTCTGGAACAGACCAGGGCTTGTTGATTGTTGTTGTCTTTCTACTGGGTTAGTGTTCTCTGCATGTATGCACGTCTCTCGCGCTTTTTTGTCTGTAGGATGAAATACAGGGTAAGGAGTTTTAGGTAAAACTTCCCTCTACAGTACCTAAGAAATATGCCCACCTTCATAGAAATTAGCAGCATGCCCACCGCATAAGCTGGGGGAAAGTTGAATTGAGGTTTACGTTAGTGTCTACTCTCTCTCAAGCATGCGCCAGCAAGCACTTACACACATCAGAAAAGGACACTGGACAAGTGCTATTCTTAGTGAACAGCAGAGTAACTGAGCCAAGTGACATTAAGTGACACTGACACTGGCACCTGTGTCGTTTGGCTCAGTTCCTTTGTTATCAACTTAGGTCTTGTTTCCAAGCAGTAGTCACTGTATCCTTAAAATGCTTTTAGATTTTGCCATCTCGTGAATACAAAATTCAACAAACGCGTTGAGATTTAAGGAGTTCCTTTAATGATCCGGATGTTTCGTTTCAACGATACTTTGCCGTTTTACTGTTATTTGAGTTTTTCTGCTTCTTAACTAGCCCGAAAGCAGTCAGGCTTATAGCCAGTAAATTAACGAAGTTGCAGTCTCTCTTTCTAAGCATCTGCTTCAATGTCCTTCACGTCCGTCTGTCTGATAAATCTCTTTCCCTAACCATTCTTTTACCCTTGTTTTTTTATTCCCCTCTCTCCTCCACAGTTAGCAAAGCAGAAAAAGCTAACAGTCTAAAATTGGATTTCCCTTTCCTTTTTAGTTGACGCAAATGTCTTTATGTGGAATGCAATAAGTGTCTGTAAGCTTATATATCTCATTCCACAATAATCTTATTTCAAATAAGAGACGAGATACATGTTTTCTTAAGAATACCCTCCAAACGACATACATTTCAATGTGGACGTCAAGATTATTCCTGGCACTGGAAAGGTCTTAGACCACTGTTATACGGCTTCATCTCACCTAAATTTTGTTTCAAAATCAGCTTCCGTCCATTTGCTGCATTGTGTAAGACGCCCTCGGCATTAGAAAGTCTCATCTTACAAGTCTAATTGAAGATTGAAATGGCTTGGCTCTTGGCTGGGATCTTAATACGCATTTCTAATTATCTTGATAAACCATAGACATATTTCTGAAGTACTAAAACCATAGACATATTTCTGAAGTACTAAAATATTCAAACCTGCTGGATTTCAAAACAATGGCTGGCTGGTATGCCGGCAGATTTCTGTTTGTGACAAAATTCTCCCATCCCGAATTTTTTGTTGCATTATTCTTTCTGTTGACTGAACATGCATGAGAAAATCTGCATACAGAATGTAATCGGTTATTGATGGTATGAAAACTACTCATGAGTAGTCTTTTTTTAAATTGTCAGTAACCAATTTACTCATGAGTGGTTAGTATCGTCAAAAAGATCTGGGTCTGGTCGACAAATGATTTTACTATGCGCGTTGTAAACATGTCTTGAAACGTTTTTTTTCGCTGTTGTTGTTTGGCTGACATAAATTTTCCTCACCCAGTCTCAACGATTTTAAAGTAAAGAGTTTTTTGTATTGATTTTGTTTTGAGAAGTTTGTATCGTTAATACCCTATCGGTTTCTGCTTGAGAAACATTTTTTTAATTCTGCGTTTTGGGAACAGATTTTTAAAAACTGCTTTTGACCACCTAGGGGCAAGTTTAAAAAAAAATTGCGTTGTTTTTGTTTTGCTGTGAATTTTATCGACCCCCAGACAAGCCTGGCCACTATTTCTATAAAAATGTTCTTTATTGGATAAAATAGACTTAGAAGACGGTATTAATAGAGAAACAACTTCTACTAGTTAAACCTTCACTAAGATGTTAAGAAAAGCGTAAAACGAACAGAGAGCTATGCTATTTTCTCAAAGATTGTGTCAACCTTGTTCTCTGAGAAGACTAGCTGGCTTTGTGTTGGCTGTAAGTATGACTATTTTTAGTCCTTTACCTTCATCGTCATTCTAACTGTATGTCAACCTATGATTTTTTTTACCCCAAGCAGGCGCTGTGGCTAGAGTTATGGGGTCACTGGGACGTCCTCTTGGTCTGCCATGCTCTTGATCGCAACGTGCTCAGGTCAGGCTCCGTTCCACTAGCAACAAGAAATATCACACAGTGGCACGAACAGGTCTCTGTGGTCACTTGATTTATTCATCGCGTGCCAATTTATGATTATTTTCTCCCACTCTCATTTCCGGCCACCGTTTTCTACGACAGGGGTCTTATTAACAATTGTTCTATTTTCGAAGGGAATAATACGGTAACGTACTGCGGAGCCGTCTCTTGATTAGAGCTACAAGAAGAGACTAATTTAAGTGAGAAGAGGAAAAGATTGATCGACTGGATTATTGGCGATGTACGACGTGTCTTTGTTAGAGCTACAAGAAGAGACTAATTTAAGTCTGAAGGACAAAAGATGAACCCACTGCATGGGTTATTCGGGATGTTCGATGATTAGCATCAATTTTCATCATTAGTTGTGTGCAAGATTCTGTCAAATTAGTCTTCTAAAGTCCATGCAACGGACACGAGGAAATTACTCCTTTGATTGACAAGTTCTTTTGTCCCCTTGTCAAATCTCAACAAACTGATATGTCAATGAGTAAGCTGTCAATCAAAGATCAGAGTTGAGCACTGCGCTATCTTTAGACTGTTTGATTGCAGTTCTTAATAGGGTGAGCTTTCTATCGCGAACCAGGTTTGGACGATCTCGTGTTTGAGTTTGGAAACGGACCTGAAGACAATAAATATGAGTTAAGAAAAGAGAAAAAGAACAGCCTTGAATCTCTCTGTCACTTTGATTGATATGTGAATCAGTGACCGTCACATGGTTCTGTATGAACTGAAATGATTCTTTCTGTCATTTTATGGAGAACTTTCGTCTATCATAGCTGTTCAGTAGAAGACAAATTATTTCTCTTCTTAAGTTATACGCGTGTTGGGCACCCTTGGTCAACGAGGTTTTCAGCTGCTGTTAGAGTCTTTTATTTATAAAAAATTGAATTGTAATATCCTGCATACGTACTGGATTTATGGCCGCCATCTTTTTGAGAAACTCTTAGACGTTTTAATAGGACTTGAAAAAACGGACATCTCCCACCGATGGAATTCCAAGACACAGTCTGTTAGTGGTTCTTAAAATAGCCATGGCAATGATTACTCCTGAATGTTACCCTCTTAAACTTAAAAGCGTTTTTGAAAGACATTTAGTTTCGAGTTTCAAAGACTGGCTACGTTATTATTCATTTCCCATACGTTTTAAATCAGTGGAAGCATTCTCTCCCTTTCTTTGTTGCCTTTAATTTCCCGTTGAAGTCCTGAAGGGCGGGAAAATGTTTACTGTCCAAATAAATCAGGCATTGAGTTCCCCAAATCCATGGCTTAAAAACACGACAGGTTTATCAGGTACTGAAGGGGACGATGTTCTATTTTTCGTTTTCGTTTTGTTTTGTTTTTACTTAAACAAACTTGGACTTTGCACTCTTCCTAGCTCGTGACAGGGTTAAGGGCCTTTACATACAACAAAGATTTTTTTTCTTGCTGGAACCAGTTGATTCTTCTTGATTTAAGAATCAAGTCCAGGTTTGTTCCCACTATCGTGACAGAGCACGGATCAGTTATAGTGATCCCTGACTTTCAAAAAACAGTGTGCTGTCACTGGCAATGACGGCATACCTGATGAGGCAAAAAACGCACAGTTATCTTTCCCTGCATTGGAACCACGTGATCCACGATGATGAAGGTTAAGCGAAGAACCACAGTTGTCGTTCCATACATTGGAATCACGTGATCTCTACCGACGAGGAAGCTGATCCAGGCATTGGATAGTTTCCGCTCTACTGATCAACCTTACGTCACCATCGTGACATTTGGGAAAAGGCGTTGTGGGGGGGGGGGCGGAGTGGGGTTGCTGTTCTGCATGCACTCCTCCCCGACCCGCCTCTGCGCGCGACCTTCCTATCTCACTCCTTCTATCTCTGTCTGATTCCATCGTTTCTTCGGTTGCTCTTTCGATGTTGCTTTACCTCAATGTCTTTCTTTCTTTCTTTCTTTCTTTCTTTCTTTCTTTCTTTCTTTCTTTCTTTCTTTCTTTCTTTCTTTCTTTCTTTCTTTCTTTCTTTTCTTCATCCTTCTTTCTTTTTTCTTGTCTTTCTTTTATTCTCCCTCCCTTTCCCCTTCTCGGTTAAAGAAGGATCCTCTAAAAGTTCGCTTTAAGTTGCCTTTCAAATGAAGATGAAAAAACAGAATAAAAAACAAAAAAATGAAGTGCTGCCGTTGGTTCAATGAGGAGAGAACAGCCTCAACCTACAGTAAACATAGTAGCTTGAAAATCAATATTAATTGGTTGCGCGTGTATTCGGTTAACGGGAGTAAGTTTAAAAACAAATTCCACTCTGTGTGGCGAGTACTCTCCACAGGTTATGCAACTGACGGAAGAGAAACAAACAAACAAAAATTGGGGAGCAGTGGGGAAAGAGGAGAGAGGGAAAAGAGAAAAGGGATAAAATCAGACGGACAAAAAGACATATATTAAAAATTTTAAGAAAGAAATGAAGGAAGAAAGAAAATACAGAAAGAGCGGAGGAAGGAAAGGAAAATAAAAGACACAACAAAAGAAAGAAGAAATAGAGAAACATAGAAAGAAAGGAAGGGCGCTTGATTCAAAAAGGAAAAAAAAAGAGAGAAGGAGGAAATTAGTACCAAAAGAACGTTGACGAGCACTTTCTAGATACTGCAAGTCACACTGCGGATTTGGCAGGCCCTTTGGTAAAGCTTCTGGCAATGGCTGCGTGGTTAGATTTAGCATGCGTGTTTCTTTTATTTACCTTGTCAAAACCTCACGCAGATAGCTTCTGTGCCGGCTGTGAGCTGGCACAGTGTAATATTAGTGTAATGCTTGTAGCAGTCAATGGGCATAACAAAACAGTCCTTGGAAAAGTAGCTCTATGTGCATAGAGCTCAATTCAGCCACATCACTTCTAGCTTCTGTTGCAGCAGGGCCGTTCTTTTATTAAACACTTACCCAGGTGAAAAATCTGTCAGATTCTGTTTAAAAATTAGCTCGTACAAGAAACAGCTTGGATTTCCCTAGCTTCTGTGCTTCAAAGACAAATGAACAGTGCTCTGCAAAAGGAGGGGGGGGGGTTCTCGTCTGCCAAGATACTGCCGGCATCAACGCTTGATCAGACAGAAGCGCGCGCTTTGTAGCCCTGGGAACTCTTGACGGTCTGGATAATCTAGGAATCTCGGAAAAATTCTGAGTGCGCTGGACTGCTTTATATCATCTTGAACCATGAACTGCAGATACGTTTTACTGATGGGGAAGACGTTAACGTGTCCTCTTGTGACATTTTTGAAGGAGAGTGGAGAGAACAGGAGAAAAGGAGGAGGAGGGAGGGAAATTGAACACTTCCCTCTGTTTATTGGTTTACTGAAGGTATTATATTACGCTGCGAGTTTTTAGTAGTTGGCCAAACCAAATGACAGCAGATGAGATTTTTTTAAAGTAAGCCTTTTCGTAATAAATGTTTAGCTGGCGGGGGTGGGGTGGATCCCACCCCCTCCAGCTGACAAAAGAAAATTATAGCAGAGTGAAAGAGGGAAGGAGGGGAGAGAGAAGGCGCAAAGGAGAGGAGAGAAACGTGATAAAGAGAAGGTTGGGGTTGAGAAATGTCAATGGCAAGATCCAGTGAGAAATCAGGGAAAGAGAACATGTCTGTTATCTGAACTAAACGACTCTAATTCTTGTTGAACTAAAGCTCAAATTCAATATTGGCTTTCTTATCGATCAGCGCGTGAATATCTTCCGGGACAAGTACAGCATTGTGACCTGTTACCCCGCGGTTCCCCCACGAAAACACAATACTAAAAACACCTAACCGAATGAAGCACAGCGGCCATGTTTGTCAAGTTCCTGTCCAATTTGATTACAATCGCGGAGAAGACGGGCTTGCGTAATGGGAGTCTATTCGGTGTCAGGGTAGCGGCAATCGCTGACTTCAGCCCTGAAAGCAAAATCAATTACGATTGCATCTAATACTGCCAAGACTGACATTGTATACGAATCGACACTTTCCGTCGATTAAAAACAAGACCCCCTTCCTGCCAAAGGAAACGTTTCACTGCACTAGTTTCGTCTTCTTAAACGTACGATTGCAGAGATTTAAAAAAAAGAAGCAAATTCTCTGTTGAGGCGAAGAAGAGATGGAAAAGTTGCGCGTGAACAGAGCGGGGAAAGATGCGTTCAGTGTGGGCTTTTACAGGAAAGACTCCTAGTGTGTATGAGAAGAACAGAGAAGAATGTATTGCGTGAGTACATCTATGAAATAAACATATATATATATATACAGGGGGTGCCCGCACGTGACAATTTGTATCCGTTCTTCAGTTTCCTCTGTACGTGTAGCTGTGCGCGCGGTTACTTAAGGGTGTTTTTAGGGTAAGTTTGACCCCACCTGTATCTTCATTGTACTTCTTGTGACCATAGCGAAAATCTGCCTTAAAAACAAACAACCCAAGGCTGCCTTACATGACCGTTCGTATCTCTTGTGCATTCTTAAAGGCGTTTGTAAAATACACAGGGCGAATGGGCTTTGTGACCCCTCTTATGACCCTAAGTGGGGATAGGAACGCTCATGCAAGCCTGTCCAGGATTCCTTTCTTAAAATCGGAATACAATGACAAATTACAAACGGACCTGTCTAGACTTTAGAGAGAGCGAGAGACAGAATTTATCTAGACCTTAGAAAGCGAACCTATCTAGAGTCCAGAGAGAGAGAGAGAGAGGGAGGAGGGGAGAATCTATGTTGAATCTTCGACAGAAAGAGAATCTATATAGACTCCAGAGAGAGAGAGAGAGAGATAATTGATTGAGCATTCTGCCTCCTCTCCCGGTCCCACCCTCCTGCTGTCGTTCGAACACTGGCACGTGTAGTCTTGATCACAACGCGCGACTCGTAGCCATTAGGGCACTGGGTGGCAGAAAGTGACAAACGTCAAGAAAACAAGCAGACGTCAGGCAGCACGGCCACAGGATTGAATCTAAACTTGGAAGGATTGGGAGGGGAGGGTGGGACCAAGCGCTCTCCTCTTGGTCCTCCCATTCTCACTTCGATTTCATCAGTCATCTGCATCCGTCAGACATCCAGAAAGCTAAATAACTAGGGAGAGCGCTGGAGGGGAGAGGGGAGTTTTAATAACAGGGAAACAAGAGAGCTTCTTTTTGACAAGCACTAGACTGTAATATTCCATTTCCGGGATTCCAAGTTTTCGACCAGCCCAGTGCCTGCTGATTAAGTCGATGAACTGACGCGATTAATCCAGATATTCTCTTGTTGATGGATATTCGTCAATGGTTCCTTTATCTGCAGTGATCCGTACTTTATAAACCGCTGTCTCTGAATCCCAGCAATTCAGTATAGTGGCAGAACTGTAGAACAGTGGTATTTGTCAAAACGTTCAGCACACAGCAGTTCATATTCGCTGAGAGTTCTGTATGTCTCCCTGGTTGTTTGAGATTGTCTCGCGCCTACACCTTCACTCAGTGTGTTCGCGTGCGTGCGCGCCCGGCGCGTGTGTGCGGGGAGGGACGTGCGGTGTGTGTGTGTGTACGCATGCGAACAAGTGTGTACATGTGCGGGTAGATACATAATATGTTCCTATATATGAGTGAATGTATGAATTTGTATGCATATATATATACTTATATGCAATATCTTCAAACGAGACCAGAGAAGTAGGACTGAAGCGAACGGTGCTATCAGTGAGATGATGATGACGATGATGATTGACGACGATGACGACGATGACGATGACGATGAAGACGATGATGATTGTTTCAGTGTTGGCGACCGACCACCCAAACACTTTTATCGACAGGTGCATTTTAACCGAGACTCTTTAAACAGTTGCTGAGCACTTCAACATTCGTCCATACAAACACTTTTATCGACAGGTGCATGTTTTCCCGCAAATGTTGTTCTTCACGAGTTTATCAAGACCCCGGAAAGACAACTCTGCTTGGTGCATCACGGACGTACATTTTCGCTTCCACGTAGCAAAAGACAGGGGAGGGGAGTTTATTTCCGTTGCATGAAATTGAATAATTTATTTCACAACATCCGATGTCGTTCACCCTGAGAACAAATTCCAGAACACTATAGGGATGCTTGAGATCTAAAATGACATGCGAAGATATCTAAACATTCTATCAATTATTGAATATAACACATTTTATAGAAGAAAACATAGCAGATAAAAAGAAATGAAATGACAAATGCAAACAAAGACATAATCTGATATGTGTGTGTGTGTGAGAGAGAGAGAGAGAGAGAGAGAGAGAGAACTGCTAATCAAAGTTAGAAAAGTAAAGAAGGAAGGAATAAAAAAGCAGCAAAAAGGAAGTATTGTTGTTATGAATAGAAAGAAGAAGTGATTCAACCTCAGAGAAAGAGAGAGAGAGAGCTGGCGCTGAATAAGACGGACAAAAGAAAGAAGTTATTATAAAAAATAAAAATTAAACAAAGGTCATTTTAACGTTTTTTGTTACGATAGTTTAAAAAAATCAAAAAAGGAGAAAAACAGACTAATAAACCTAGCATCGATTAAAACAACATGAAAAAGAAGAAAGAGTGATTCTGTTCTGGTTACACACATTTAAAACAGCCAGTTGTCACAGAATAATCCCTTTGGGAACTAAAAATATCTCCTCGTCTCAACAAGACATAATCTATCTTAATTTACAAGTAATATCTCCGGTAACATTGCACAAAGCCCTCAGTTCACTAGAGTAACTAGAGTAAGAACAAAGTTTGAAAGGGAAACTTATGTCAAATTCACATCTATATTTATATTTGATCATAATGTGGGAATCGCTTGTTACTTTAAAATTAGTGTCGGGGATTAGCATACAATTTAAATATTCGCTTTTTCGTGATTGTAAAAAATACTTGTTTCCAAGCTACGTTTTAGAAACTTAAGCATGAGCAGCGTAAAACAAACTGCCAATTAAAGTCTTCATTGCGTCAACCAGGGAGCAATTTAAACAACTTTTGCATGCAAGACTGCTGAAGATTCTCTTAAGGATGCTCTTGAAGGCAAATATCTACAGCTGCTTGCAACTTCGATCTGTCTTTCGCTTTGCCCTATGTGTTCGTCTGTCATTATCACCGATATACTCCATCTTTTTTTCGCAAAATCACACACCCGTGTGATCATTTAGAGGTAAACCCACAAACACACACATGCACGCATGCACCCCACGCACGCACTCAGGATCCATTGTTATTTGATGAACGATGGTGTCCAATGAAAACATTTTTTAGAATAACAATCCACGGCGTATTTAATTATGATAGACAACATTAACAGAAAGCTTTATTTGCTGTGTTCGAAGAGACTGATACTTGCAGGTAGACTGACTTGGTGGTTCTGATGTTTAGGATGAAACGAGAATTGAATTATAAATGCGACAAATGAAAGGAAATTTATGGCGAATGAAAATTTATCGCGTAAAGTTTGTAAATTTCACACTTTTTTCATTTGCCATAAATTATTCCAAAATATTGCAATGCGCAATCATATGACATAAATGGAGATAGAACAGGTGAATGGTGTATGATCTTTCATGTGACGAAGGAGAACAGTACCTTGCTATAATGGACGAGATGACCTTGATAATACAGGTACAAAAAAGAAGGAAGAAAAAGAGAAGGAATATCATTATATATATATATAGCAACAGAGGGAGAGAGAGAGAGAGAAAGAATGATACAGACTTTAGGAGACTTAGGTTGTACCGATTAAAAGTGTGGTGGTTGAAGTATTCCCGATGCATAATTCATGCAAAAACCTGCTGGACCTATGTCCGATGTACATAAATATGAACCAACAATAAAATAATTATAAACATGGAGGGGAACGATTTCATGGAATGACAATTGTAACATTTGCTACAATCCTACAGTCGAAACTCAACTTGCCCACCTTTAAACCAAAATGGATTGAACTATTCAAATTGGGAATCTCCCATCAGCCAGAAAACAAAGATCAAAACTATCTTGCCAAACTGCGTGTTCCTAGCATCCGTTGCAGAACGCAGAAGAAATGTGCAGTGATTCTTCACACGATTACGACCACCGCATTCTAGGGGTGGGGGTTGGGGATGGGGAGCGGGGGGAAGAGACGAGTTTATTAATCGTGGCTGCGAACGCGCGCTTTGAGATGGGCTTATCTCGCTTGTTTTCGCACCTTCTAGAGCTATATTCCCCTGGGGAAATACAAGTCTGTCGTCAATGTCTTCACTGCAGCTTTGCCGACTGGCACGTTACGAAAACGCCCAGCTAACGCCGTACAGGGGAAGGACGGGGGAGTTTACGGTCGCTATACAGAGTAGCACCGACAGTAGATGCGTTTCCAGGCAACGAAACTACAGCTTGCTTTATGGACCGTTGCTGATGCGTGTGAATAGCGAGATGGAAGAACCCCATCTTGTTGTGGTTGTGGTTAAAGGAGGAGAGGGATGGTCTTCAAACTCATGGCGGTGCGAGTTGTTCTAGCGGCGCTGTGCATAGACCACACTGTGCACGAGGTACACAGTTCTGCTATTATTTCTTGAAGGTTGCACGCACGCACGCACGCACGCACGCACGCACGCACGCACGCACGCACGCACGCACGCACGCAGAATAAATACATTAATATGTGAGTGCCTTTTATAGTCGTTTGATACATGTGACTTCGTTTATATCTAAGATCACTGGGACATAATATGCGCGTGTGTGTGATGGGACACCTGTAGGACTTTATGCTTGTCTTTGTCAATCACGATGGATCAAAGTTTTGTAGCTGAGATAGAAATGTACTAAGCAACGATGTCTAAATAGAAAAGTAGACATTTTTTCCTAAACCAAAAACAAAGTTCTTGGCAGTCGTCAGGTCTACAGACACAGGTTTCACACCAAGTCCACAACTGTGTGCACCACTTCATTACTGGATTTCAGTTCTATTTTTCCGCGCTGGGAGAATTCTGTTCAATGCCCACAGCTCTGCTCCTATGACGAAACGCTCTAAGCATTTTTTTTCATCCAGTCCGCAACATCTGGCTGACCAGCGATAACAATTGAACAGATCCACACTTTGATCAGTCCAAGAACGAAAGAAAACAACATCCCGTAATTAAGTTCCGTGACTGAATCCTGGTACACTTTTTCAAAGACTGCCCCAGGGCAAGCGGTTTGATTTCACACTGGTTTGTCGCTATTTCGTATCACTGAGGCAGCTTAATCAGCATCTGAAGTCAGAAGAGCGGGAGTTGTAGTTCACAAGACACTCTCGAGTTGCTTAACTTTCCATAAATGGAATTCCCATTTTGACCGTTGTATGCCAAAAGATGTCTATTCACTGCTATTCCCATAATGCATCTATCTTTGAGATGCATCTTAGAACGAGCAGGTTGTCAAGATTTCTCGAATGGAAACCTCGTCTCTCGCCATCACCTCAAAGCATAATCCTTGTCAGAATGCTCCGAAAGTGAATCGAAAAATGCCGGCTGTCGTAAGATGGTCAACTTTGGAGAGTCGCCTGACAAGACGGTCAACTTTGAGAGGCGCCTGCCTTAGCAGAGGTCGCCAGTGATGTGCCACAGTCGCATGCGAACAACAGTACGGAGTTGTCCTCCGAGAAGGATGACCAGCAGAGCCAGCACCGGCGCAGTGCCACCAAACTCGTCCTTCACCTTGCGGATTTCACGTGAACAGCGCGTGACAGACGAACATCGTCAGCAGCACCACGAAGGTCGTGATATCTCCTGGGAGGCAGCCCACTGCTCGGCTCTCTAACATCATGGATCCGGCTAAAACAAAAACACCATCAAAAACAGACATTAAAAAGGCCATAAAGGAGAGATTTTAAAATAAAGGACTGCTTTGAAATTTAAAGTTACGACAGAGAAGTATAATTCTCTTCTAGATTTTGCTTCCGTACATTTATTTAAGTGACATTGTTTCGATAGGATTGGAAGCTCCAGGTAGGCATTTTCTTTACTGTTTATAAAAACATGAACAAAGCACGTTTACACCTGTCAAGTTGATGACCATCTTTGTGCACAGAAGGCGGTATGGGCTGATGAAACTCAGGATTGTGTAAACTGCAGATTAGTTTGCTAACGATCCTCTTGCCCGTTCACACATGGAGGGGAAACTAGAGTTTATCAAATCCTTGTTTACGACGTCACATATTTATAAGGTAGGGGCCTGGCAGTATAGTATTTGCCCATAAATGAGCAAGCATAAATACTTTCGTAAATATACGTGGGAAAAAACTGCTTTGAATCAAGGATGAGAGAAAACTAGAAATATATATATATATATGAGGTGAAGATAGAAAGGCGGATCGACCCCACTCTCCCCCCACCCCCCCCACCCCCCAAAAAAAAGAGACGGAAGTGAGATTCGAAGCACCTTTAAATTCAACAGCCTTAGATCGCCTGATCCTGAAGCAATACAAGGGATGCATTAGGGAAGCAGAGAATTCTTGCTTTGCTAATTCATGTTTTCTGCCCTCTGACCTTCCCGTTCTCCCTTGTAACACCTCACCATCTGGCACGATGCTGTCATCCGCTCGGTCTACGATATTCGAGGATCTCAATAAACCAAGAGACTATGTGTACATGGTAGTAGGTGTACACTGGCATATATTGTGTGTGTGCATATACAAAACTGTTTTTGTAAGTAAATCGACAAGTAAATTTCTATAACTTTTCTTAAACTTGTATGCATGCTTTTTTGTTGTTGTTCTGGATGTGAACGTGGTTTTATATGTTTGCGTGTTGGTGTTACGGCAAATTAAAATTTTTTTCGTAAACTCCTCTTTTCACGAAGTTGGAACTAATTTGAGAAAAGATAATGACAAAGTTTTTTCCAGACAGAAACTACAATTAATGCAAATTAAATATTTTTGCATTAGGTCCTTCTTTTCAAGTTACCATGCAACAGCCAGAGGTTATGTTCCGTTTTGGATGTGGTGAAAAACAGCACGAGCTTCATTATATATACTTTTAAGATATGCGAAGTTTTCTAAAGACTGTATCACTGACACCAACCAAAAAGCAGCTGAAAACAAACATTATCGACACTTTCAAACAAAGAGGGAATAATTAAAGATAAATTTAGATATGTACGTGTTCGCGTCGTTAACTTTCTCTTCATATATTTGTGTGTGTGTGAACGATTCCTTTTAGCTCATTTGTAAATCTGTTCATATTTTCAATGGATGGGCTGTAGTTTGTAGGGGTGAATTTATGTGTACAAAAGTCTATAACTGCTGCCAGTTATCCCGTCCTTTAGAATATATTCCACCAGCAGATAGACCAAACGATAACACACCCAAGAACAGCCGAGAAGCCGCGAAACTTAGCTGCACACTCAACAAAGCTTTTAAAAGAAGGGCACGCATAAAGCGGTTTGTAGCTGCAAGAATAAAGACAGTGAACTGCTCTGCAGGGCTCTCAGCTGGAGATATATTCAGATAACAAACACCCATCCAATAAAAGAAAAAAATGGAGAGAAGAAGAAACAGCTGCTGTAGATCAAAGTTAGTAGTGACTGGACAGGCCGACAAAGTTGGGCTGGGCGGGGGCAAAAAGGACAAGAGCCAGAGTGAAAGAAAGAAAGAAAGAAAGAAAGAAAGAAAGAAAGAAAGAAAGAAAGAAAGAAAGAAACAAACAAACAATCAAATGCACAAACAAAGAAACAAAGAAAGAAAAAGATAGAAAGAAAGAAAAAAGAAAGACTTACTGTCTGAACTGTACTCACCACGCTTCACGTTATTGGAACCCGCTGAAACAGAAGGAGAAACGGTATCTCTTAACAACAGGTGGGATTAAATTTGGACACGGGAACTCACGGTTTAGGGCAAGATTACACAAATATGACTTATGTTAAATCAAATTACCGCTCACATAAGCTGTAAATACCAGGGCAACACCAGCATATATAATAGTTACGTGCCTTGCTTTAATCATTACAAATAGCCAAAGCTGAAATGAACACGTTAAACATGAATAACAATGACATATTTGTAAAGAACTTGTCACATTGACAACCTGATGCAGGTGGAAATAGAACATTTAGACCACTCTAAATTGTCAGTGCAAACACTAAGAATATAGAAGAGACTATGAAAAATGTAAATACGCTGCTATAAATTTTTTGACTACCCATATAAGTAGGTGCTGACTGACAAATGTGTAAACGGACGGACGGACGGATGGACGGACGGACACTAGGTAGTCTAAATTCTTGAACTGTAAGAAGTATTCAAGAAGAGCAGATGAAATGCCAGACAAAAGCGAAGAAGCACGGTGATTTAACCCTGCGGCTACGCGGTGCTAGAGGAATTTAACCCCCTGGCAGCATACTTCACAAACATTCCAATCCCGCCGCACCTGCACCTTCTTGGCGATTTTAACCGGCTTACTTTTGTCATTAACCTTTACATTAGCGTCTTCAACCGTAACTGTGAGTGCACTTCAGCTAACTCAGAGCACACAGAAAAAGTTCTTAAGCCTAACGAAGTGCTTCCTTCAGATGTTCCTATCATCATTAAGAATCCACCACGTCATGTATTTTTTCCCCTACCCCTTCTCTCCAGCTTTTACTATGTGATATGTACAAGTCAACAAACAATTCCGACAAAATATCTTCTGCGGTTCTGTGCTATCTACACCAAAAGAGAAAAAGAGAAAAAGCATGTCGGTATAAGGAACAGCAAATGACAGACGTTGTCATGACAACGACGGGACTGTCTCTGATTCCGAGGTTCGTGATTTGATAATACTAAAAACACGTTTACTAGTCTTCAGTAAAAACTCTCCGGTAAAACAAGACGGGAGGTAGGTGGGTGGGTGGATGGAGGGAGGATGGAGCTAACATTTTTTAAAAAAACAGACAGAATAAAAAGCATCTGTATCTGTGGACATGCGTGTTGATCTCGCTTTTCTGTAAGCCTATACAGTTGTCTGTCTGCATGTTTGGTTCTTGTCAACACACGTCCAGTGTTGTTTATGCACAGCTGCCAGAATTCAGAATTTTTTTTTATTTTCTTCCTTCACCCTCAGTGGGGTATGAAGACAAAACATAAGCAACAGTACAACAAATCAATAAATAGGTGAGCAAAAATTCACTTTGATAAGCAAACGAATTAACAACGTATCTTAAGAGGCTCGCAAGAGCTTGCTACAAACATACAATTATCCATGTACACAAGCGTCTTTAAGTAAGATTTTAATAAAACATGACAGCTTTGTAAGCAATCGTTTGCTCCCTGTTGAGAGCAGGCACTGAAATTTATAGGTATTAGGGCGGTTTCTGTAGTAATAAGGTAGCCATTTGTTTCGGTCATCCTTAAATTTATCGCAGCAAAATAAATAATGGTACTCATCACCGATGTCGTTGCTGTTACAAAGATGACAGATTCTTTCTT
>SMGT01000958.1:247522-269338 GCA_004794575.1 Lanistes nyassanus | reverse complement strand
CAGATTTCACAGCCATATGTTAGTATTGGCACTATAGTTCTGTCAAATAGTTCAACTTGGATATCTACTGGTAGTTGAAGCAGCCTACATTTCTTAAGGAGAGAAAACATAGCTCTGGAGGCTCTATCATACAAGTCTTTTTGTGCTACATTAAATTTGTTGTTATAATTTAACCTTAGTCCTAGGTAACAAAAGTCATAAACTACATCAAGTTTGTTGCTATTATAGTAGAACACTTGTGTTTTTTTAATTTTCCCTCTTGAAAAAATGATAATTTTTGTTTTCTTTGCGTTAATCGTTAAATTCCACTTATCACAGTATAGTTTCATACTATTTAAGGCTACCTGAAGATCCCCAGGTGATTCGGTACAAATTACCGTGTCATCAGCATATAGCAATAAAAACATTTTAAATAAAGCGTCGAGTTCATCAGGCACTCCCACTCCCTGCTTCCAGACCTACCTCCCCCTACCCCCCACCCCATCCCAACATCTACCTCTTCCTCACCCTCGTGTTGAGTGCCGCAGCAATCTATCTTTCCAGTCTTGTCCTAGGTCAGACCGGGGAAAGTGATAGGACAATTAACGCAGCGATATCCCGGATTGTTATTTCTGCAAAATTACCGAGGTCCTCTTGTCCGACTACTGGTCATTGCGTGCTGTCTGATGTCTGATACCAGGGAGGGGAGTACTGGAACCCCCCCCCCCAACCACCTGCGAGGAAGGGGTCGATGGGTGTGGAAGCAGCGCGGCGAGCAGGGCGTGAGAAGAGGGACCAGGAGTAAATGTTTAACTGAAACTTGCGCACGTTTACAGTCGATCTGAACTTTTTTAACGTTTAAAGTGCGTGTGCCTGTGTCGGAGCGTTTCAAGCTTCAGAAGATTATTTCAGCTTTTGCACATTTGTAACGTGCACGCGAGCTTTTGATTACAGTCTACGTGCGTACCAGTGAACTACGCACGCCTTTCTTTGCATGGGCGTACGTATAAACTTTACAAAAACATTTATAAAAGTAGCAAAACACCCACGCAGACCTAAAGTTGGCATTTTCTCCTACAGCAGTTTATAGGTAAACAGTTTACGTTGACACATATACTGTACGGAATCCAATACAATGTGTAATCCTACAGGATAGTTAGTAATGAGGGCAATACACGTATTTCTATCAGAGTAGCGAAACAATACAGAAATACAAGCTTCAGTCAAAATCGGTATAAGAAACAACTGTAAATGTTTACCTGTGAGAACAGTTACGTGTGCTGACGTCATATGAGTACTGTCACTACTTCTACACACGTACTCTCCCGCGTCATCAACTGTGACTCCACGGACCAACAGCAAACTGCTCTGTGCTGTGGACGTCCGCGAGCGTTCAGTCTGCACGCTAACTCGCCTCCTGGGATCTCTTTCGAGAAGATTTCCATCTTTAATCCACTGCACATACGTATTAAAGCTTTCCTGTCAGAACTAGCATGAAAAACAGAACTTTTTTTGCAAAATCCCCAACAAACGATCACTAGTTACAAAAGCGAATATAAAAGAGACAGATTTACACTCTCCCATTAGAAGCAGCAAGACTAGGAATATTGTCTCCTAAAATGTTTTCACCTGTAGTCTTTGATGCCGGTCGCTTAGTGCGCTGGCATTGCAGTAGAGGTGAAGATCACCACCGCTAGTGACGAACTGCACTCCGCTGATCAGTATCTCTGTACATAGGAAAGTGTATCTAATTAGTATCTCTGTAAATAAGAAAATGTGTATCTAATAAGTATCTCTGCACGTAAGAAAGTGTGTATCTAATTAGTATCTCTGCACATAAAATGCGTGTCTAATAAGTATCTCTGCACATAAGAAAATGCGTATCTAATAAGTATCTCTGCACAAGAGAAAATGCGTATCTAATAAGAAACTATGCACATAAGAAAATGCGTATCTAATAAGTATCTCTGCACATGAGAAAATGCGTATCTAATAAGTATCTGCATATAAGGAAATGCATAATAAGTTTCTCTGCAAGAGAAAATGCATATCGGATAAGTATCTCTGCACATTAGAGAATGTGTATCTAATAAGTATCTCTGCACACGAGAAAGTGCATATTATCACTGCACACAAGAAAGTGCGCATCAAATAAGTACCTCTGGACACAAAAACGCGCCTAATTGGTATCTCTGCACAGAAGAAAGTTTGTATCTAATAAGTATCTCTGCACAGAAGAAAGTGTGTATCTAATAAGTATCTCTGCACACAAGAAAGTGTGTATCTAATAAGTATCTCTGCACACAAAAAAGTGTGTATCTAATTAGTATCTCTGCACACGAGAAATGAAAATGACGATGACAAAAGCACCAATGATCTATTGAATAAACGTGGTACGCGGTTTACAACTTTCTGGGTTGCTTATTCTTGCAGACGTGGTGAACACACACCAACTTACTGGAGTGACAATCAGGAAAGAAAGACTCGTTCTAGGCAAGAAAAACTTTCAGACACACTAACTCATGCGGAAGTTAGTGCATGCAGGCCGTGGGCCCTTTATCAATACATTCAACACTCCCCCTCCCCAGCATTCTCCTGGACTCCATTATTGAGACGCTAGAACTTGCAGATTAAAAGAAAAGTTTCAACCGACTGTTCGTTTGCCTCTTCAGCTACAAATGGTCGTCTGAGCCGGGGGAAATGGGTACAATCTTTGTGTCGTTTGACGCTGTTTGTGGAATGAGTCTTGCAGTCTTGTGGAGGAATAGTTTTGCAGGTCTCGAGGAAAATACGCTAACACGGAAAATGTTTCGTAAAACAGTTCCAACAAGGTTCGTCGATGTCGAACGAATGCAGTTGTAACAAAACAAACTCCAGCAGTCGGGATCTTATATAATCCATTTTTTTATCAAGAGATCGCTTCTCCATAAAATTTACTCAGCTACAAAATGTGTGTTGACAGTGGCAATTGTATCCAGTTTTATTAAATTAAATCACATTTTTACTAGATGGTTAGATAGCTTACCAGTTGGACCACCTAGAAGTTTTTCATTCAGCCTGCCAAACTGTGCAAGACTGGTTTCAGTTTGAAGTCACGTTAAACTGAGGCCAAATGAGTGTCTGAAGGCACCATATTTGCGGACAGGGAAGTTTTGACTTCGGGAATTACGATAGGGAGTAGGAATTAGATGCAAACGTAGGAGTCGAACCTCACGGGGTAAGTAAAACTTTAAAAAGTGGAACATGGACCGGAGTTTTTAATTCAAGAGATCAGATGTGTACTTTAAGCTTGTGTTCTGACCCCGGGTGACGGCAGTTTGGCATTATATCAGCTCTCTGCTCGAGAAAGTCAGTTTTTTCGCACCTGGGCGTCAGGAAAACGAATCTGACTCCACATGTAGGGCTGCTATGTGACGTTGTAAGCCGCGAAGGATGTGTGCCATAACTGCGGTGGGAGAACGAGCTGTCAAGAGCTGCTGTGCAACGTGGAGAGGTTTGCCATGCCAACAAAACACGTGCTGGAGATGGATTTACATACTGTCAAGTTCCGCTGCAGATGGCTGTGTACAGTCTCGGCTTCAAGTGAAGATGGGTTTAGATACTGTCAATTTCAGCTGTAGATTGTTACATACAGTATCGACTTCAGGTGGAGATGGTTTTACAGTCAGTTTTAGCTCCAGAGAGCTTTTAACACTGTCAACATCAGGCTGGGGTTTCTACTTTTTTTCTTAATAGTGACAACATTTGTCCTGTGGATAGATTGTATGTCAGTGAAAGGTCATTGTTCTGGAGATACTTGCTGAAGATGGCTGGCTATGGTATATGATTCTCCCACACTATGCCTTCTTCTAATTTCTCTCATCAATGTTTAACATGTCCATATAATTCTGGACAGATCTGGGGCACCCCGTCAAGAGGCATTAGCTGCTGACAGTGTTAGCAGTCTTCATCAAACGCTGGACAATCGCCATACGAAACAGACTGACAGAGAATTCAGATTCTAAGTCCTGGTCTGGAAGATGATGTCACTGGAGGCCGAAAGATTGGGGCTATGGTCGCATCCTTCCAGTGGCTCGGTTCTCAAGGCGCCAGTTGTCCAGTGCACATAGTATGGATCGTCCTAGAAGGAACGCAAGCTCTCTGCCGATGGGTCAATTTGTTTGCTAGGAATATTGTTTAGCGCCAAACCGCAAAACCATGCATGACAAGAAGCTGGCTTACACACCCAGGGCGTTATTTACGATAAGACACGCATACACCGAAGGGCCCCATATGCATGCACATCGCGCGCAACGAACTTTGCGTGTGTTTGCATGTTTGTGTGACATCTTTCAGGAGATCGGAGAACGAGATGCCAAATGGACCCTGCAAGACCCTGCAAGATTTGGTGATATGAGGTCAACGTACCTGGGTGTCTTTTCACCGGAAAATCTGAAAGAAAAGAAATGTATTCATAGACAAATAGCAACTGGTAATAAATATTTTGTGCAGCTATTGATATCAACAAAATGAACATTATTAAAAAATCTTAACCTGCGCGCGCGCACGCACACACACACACACTCACACACACACACCCACACACACACTATATGCAGAATAACCACTACAATCCACTAATTTCGAACAGAGAAGTGAGGGTGGTAGTGAATTCGAAGTAGGTCAGGAAAATCTTCTGCGCGCACACACACATTAAATATATATATATGCACACGTACGCAGAGGTACGCATACACGCACGCACGCTCTGGAGTATGAGGGATGCACAAAAGCACCAACATACACACACGCACTCACACTGGAAAACCACTGTGCAAGTGCAAGCACCCATTTACAATGGCATGAGCGCGCACATACAAGAATGTTTGCATGACAGCACACGTCACAGACAGGAAAATTCACGCGCAATTAAATAGTCATGGAACACGCTAGTACACATGCACGTAAACACTTTCAAGCACACAGAAAAGCGCTGTCAACAAATACAATACAATAAGTTGTCTTTCACCCCCAGGGGTTATGGAGAAGACACAAAGCAAGCATTACAGAACAACCTTCGCTTGCAGGGAAAGTACAGTCGCATTCAGTCACGCACAAATATAAAACGACGCAAAGGTATGCACTCATCATTCTCTTCATCTATTTAAGATGCTTTCGGTGGGCCAGATCTTATTCAGCCAAAACGAACTGGTTATACAAACAAGAAGCCGAATGCATACCAACAAGCTTTTAAAAAGTGCCCTGCACGGCAATAAATAATAGGGCATTCCCTCTTTCTCATTCGCCTTTATAACTCACCCTACACTCTGCAAAAATGAAGACACCAGACACGCCATCAATTTGTGTGAAATAGACCGTAGTTTACTGCGTCTTCGCTGGCCCTGCAATTTTCCGGGATTTTCTTGACCGTCTTATACCCCTTTTCACACATTAAACTCGAATACACTTCGTTGATATTGATGCCACGGAAGTAATATTTGCGAATTAATGACGAGTAATCATTGCAAACTGTCGGGGTTTTTATTTCTCTCCATGGGACTGTTTTGTGCGAGCCGCTGTCAGAATTGAATTTTTTTATAATTGTGAAAATATTTACAGAATCATCACGTTCCACACCGTTACCCTGCTGACAGCCGTTACACCGACCCCCACCCTCTTCATCGCATCCACGTGCATATTTACACGCACGCGCATACACGTGCAGTGTTAACAGTGTGTCTGTCCCTTGGCCTCCAGTATCCCAATCGTTTCCTACCACTCTCCCTTTTGTTTCCCCCGTTCTCCTGTTTCTTTTTTCTAAAATATTCCTCTCCATGTCTGCTTCGTCTCTTTTATGAGTCCTAATTCACTGCCCGCCAGTCCCCGTCCGTGGTTCTTGCTGTCTGTCCTCCTTCCAAGTTTATTTTCTCCCATCCTTTTCTATCCGTCTGCCCCAGGAAATGACAAAAGTCAAGCGCAAAATCTGCCGCTTGTCAAAGATATCTGGGACATACAGCTTTTACCCCAGAAACGTCCGCTTTACTGCATCTCTTCTTATGAATCTCTGCGAAGCTCTGACGACACCAAGCGTCCTAAGCAGCGCAGTGGTACAACGTGGGAAATTCGCCATACATCGTCCACTTGAAAAAATGAACTTCGCTTTCAGAAGCTGCGGCCGGTGGCTTTCCTCGTACCCCAAGCTGCGCCCAGCTGTCAGATCTTCAATGCTGATGGGAAAAGACTTGCAGACATACTACTCCCGTTTTTTCCGCATTATTTTTTATTATTTTAATCCGACTGTTTACCCGTCACGTCCCAGCAATGCGGGATATGTACCTGGGCGGGCAGAACCGGCAGTCATATCTGCTCTTTGATTCCTAAAGCAGCAATCAGCCCTTTTCACTCTGCGTAGTATATCTGTACCTTTACCTTTTGCAGGATAGGATTACACATACAGCAAGCTTTGGGTGTATTTTATGTCCATTTATATCTCCACACACATAGATACACGCTTTTTTACTGCTAGAAAATCCACATGCCTTTCACGCGTCTGCAAGTGTTTAAAAACAGTTTACAATTGGATGGCGTCAGCCTAACATTAAGAGAAGTGACCTCTTTATTAACACCTCAAGCATTTGTGGATGTTGAAAGAGCGTACAGTTTTGCTAAAATTTAGCCTAAAATTTTATTGTGTTGAATAGCTAGCGAACACTTGCGGTACAGTGAAAGCGTACATAAAATACACAAGGCCAACAGTCCGTGTGACTGTTTATCGTGACCAGAAGTGCGGATACAAACATTCTTGTAACCAGGCCCTGAAGCTTAAATGGGAACCGAGCCCGACACCCTGACTCCCAGAAAATGTAAATTCCGAGGTTAGTATTCAAGCGGGAGCGGCCGTGCTTAAGACAGTGGAATACAGGTGCTTAAGAACTCTTGCAATGCCTTCGGTACCGCGCTATCTGGGCCTCGCTTCTCGTGATCCAGCATGGCGTCCTGCCACTCACATTCGCGAATTTGTTCCCCGGATGTTTGCCATGGCGGCATCGCTCGCTAGTGGGATGCGACTTTTGGGGCGTCTGAAAGCCAATAGCCGTCGTCATGACCAAGACTGCAAGTCAGCCTCCTCGGGAAAATGGTTGGGTGCTGTCTTCAGCAGGCCCTGACCGGAGTCACCTCTTCGCTTCAGGTTTACGGCGAACTGTTCTTTGATGTGCAAGTTAAAAAGATCCCTCCTCCACTCCCCAAACGCTGCCTTGGCATGCAGGCTTTTGTAATTAGTCACGGTAAATTTGCCTTTTTAGTGCAGCAGTCTAGACACTTATATAAATTTTTGAAAGACGATCGTCGCTGTGAATTAAGAAATAACTTGAGCGCAATTTTAACCAATAAAATACTGCTCGTTAGAAAGTACTGATTCCAGACATCTTAATGAATACCTCCTTCCGGATCACGAGAACAACACTTCAAACATCATTATCGTGCATCCAGTCAGCAGCAGCAACACCAAGAGTCAACAAGACTAGAAGGAAACGGATTTAAAGAAGAAAAAAGGTAGAAAGAAATAGACGAATGAATATACGAAGTAAATGGAGTAGGAAACAGAAGACAAGAAAGTAAGGAAGGAAAATAAAAGCAAAGTTACAAGAGAAAAGAACGAGAAAAAGAAGGAAATGGAAGAAAGAAAGAACAAAAGATAGAAAGAACGCTCAAAAGACTACTATTTTCCCACAAGGTCACGCCGTACCAAAGCATTTTTACTAATTATGCTCCTTTTCCGTATCTCTCCTTCTAAGAAAGGATGTTATTCCTGCCAACCTCTGTCTGGCAACTCTGACCCCCTTCTCTCGCCCTTCTGCCACAGAGGTGGTCTCCAAGGAAAACAAGCCTCTCTGGCTCCCGCAACGGCGCAAACAGCCGCGAGAACAGCGAAGACACAAACATGGTTCTCGCCTTTGGGTACTGACCTATCACCTCCAGTCTGATATTTTGACGTAATTTCCTCTGTGTGATGCTGACTTGACACTCGTAGTCCCCCTGGTCGGCGGAAGTGACCTGCTCGATGATGAGGTTCCATTGTTCGGCCTTGTGCACGTATTCAACATGCACGCGGTCGTCCTCCACCCACGTGTCTAGCCCTATAGTCAAGGGGTTCGGATTAGGGAGCTTCCGCCATACAACCTATCAGACAAACAAAGAGTGTTTACTCTATTATGAAAAGCAATGCTTACAGCAAATACAACACAAAACAACTCAAGACAATGCAATACGACATAATATAGATCATTATTTATCGGGCCCCATGCATGCAAACTGTACTAAATTTATACCCGAATGACCCCTATTTGAGAACAACTATTCCTTTCCTATACTGGGATAAAATTCGGTATACGTAAGGATCGAATAGGGAAAGAATAACTATCCCATGAGTATTTTAAGACGGCGGGAATTTTCCTTGAGTGCGCATGCGTTATGGTCAGCACTTCACTTCTGCTGTGCGTTTACTGCGCTGGCAGAAAAAGAAACTGCAAACCAAACTGGTCCAGCACAACCAGTAGTGAGGTTGAAATTCTGCTCGAAGAATTGGCAGTTAAGATATTTCTGCATTGTGGGGTGCAGTCACCCTGAAAATTATTTTTAAAACAACAGCCTTAACTTGGAGTAAAATAGCAGACCGCTTGTCAGCAGTCGGCATGACCTTGATCTGAAGCAGAGACGACTTACAACTGCTGTACTAGCATTAACTTCATCTACAGTGACTGAAATGTCAGCTCTTCGAAATATATAGTTCTGATACATGTCTAAATCATAAAAAATGTCGAACGGACACTGAAAACTCTATTTCTGCGAATGTAGAATAAGCTATTCGCTCCTGGGACGATCGAATAACGGGGAAGAATAAGATATTCAGTTTTCGTGGATGGGAAATTCAAGTAGCTCAACCTAGAATGTCCGCTTTTACAGGAATAAGTCAGCTACTCGCTTGATTTTTTGTTGTTGTTGTTGTTTGTTTTGTTTTGATTTTTTGCATCCGGGTCTGATTGTAGACAACGAGCTCACATGGAAATAAAGATTCTTGTAGTTAGGTTTCAGCTAGCTCAAAATCCTTTCCAACAGACTCATTTATTCCCGAAAACAACTGTTATGAAGTTTTGAGTTATGGGGGCCTATACGTCATAATAACACGATACACCATACGTAATGAGAAAGCCGGAATTCTAAGTTCAGGTGTTCTTATATATGTATGAAAGCCGTAAGCCTAACATGAGGCAAGTGAAAGCCTCCTTCTGAACAGGATGTGACATAGCGTATCACACGCGTAATGAATCATAGAAAAGCCCTAGCTGTGACATAATGAAGCGTGCAAGGGTATAATTGCTGTATTTTTTAAATTTCCTAAGTTTCTGTAGGTTAAATAGAATTGGCCCATGACAAACGATGCAAAAGGAGGGAGAGGTGGAATAAGGAATGTAGAGGTGAGAAAAGAAAGCGGGAGAGGGGAGAGGGTGAGAGAGGAGGGGGGCGAAAGAGGAAGGGAAATAGTGGAGGAAGTTGGGTGTAGAAGATGGGAACAAGAAAAATGAAATATGACAGGCAACAATTTAGAAAGCCTAAGCGACAGACGAGAAACGATTTGAGCGAGAGAGGTGAGGAGTAGAGGAAGGGAGACGGGACACAAAGGAGAAAAAAAAAAAGATAGCGGGAGAGAGGGAGGCAGAAAGAAAGAATGAGGAGAGAGGAATGAAGAGGACATACGAAGCAGAAAAATCTTCGGAGCGTCTTGCTAGACCTTGGCAAATGAAGCAACAGCCACATTCTCAGGCTGCTGGCGAGAGGTCCTTCTGAACTCATTATCGGAAAAATAGCGCGGGAAGCCCCTCACGCAAGTTGTTAATTAGTAAACGTCGCCAATTATATCCACAAGATTATCGGAGGTGCGCAGGTGAACTCGGCAAAATGATCAGTCTGGTTGTCTGGGTCTGGGAGTCACACCCAGGCTCTAGCCAGTTGTAGACTTAACCAGTCGATAAGCTTCCCTGGTCTGAGCGATATTTATTGACTGACTGACCTGTAACTGCTAAGAGACTGCAAGGGAATCTCATACCATCCCTGAACTTGGAGATAAGGCTGGAAATGCGCTCTAGAAACGAGGGAAACATTCGAAGTTCTTGTACCGAAGGAGTGATTGAGAACGGTCATGACGACCGAGAATGTCTGTCTGTCTGTCTTGTTCTCTTCACTACTTCTCCGCTGTTTTTTTTAAATCTTTTTCTCGAAAGGTTTATGCCAAGAGGGACAAAAAGCATTGATGATTTGGCGGAATCTCTGCGTCATTAAGGAATTACAAACGAGGACCAGAGAGCTTTTATGCCAACCATACGTCATTCCGCTAAGTGAAATCACTCGCGGCAATAACCGGTTTCATTGTTTTCGGGTGGAGAGAAGTGGAAAGAAAGAACTGGTCTCTCTGAGAGAATCGGAGGACAGACTGAGCCACTGATCAGACGAAAGGCGGGGAGTGTGGTGGGGGGTGGGGGCTGGCTTGCATCAGCATTCATAGCTGCTATTCCGGTGATTAGAGTGGCCATAAGACCCATTCGCCCTGAATATTTTACGTCCACCGTTAAGTATAAACAGGAGATAAGAACGCTCATGCAAGCCGCTCCAGGATCTTTTGTCAAGCAGAAGAGACGATAGAAAGACCGAGGAGAATGTACAGGAAAAGATTCCTTTAGAAGGAATGCTGTTGTAGGATTCCTCCAGAAGGGATACAACTGTAAGATTCCTCCAGAAGGGATACAACTGTAGTACTAATCCGGAACAGACTCAACTGAAGAATTCATTCAGAAAGGATACAGCTACAACGGAGAAATTAATCTTCAGAAATGATCACGTATAGATTATAGAAACGGCATAAAGTGCAGCAAGAGGGTATGCAACAAAAGGGTCTTCACGCAGACCTTCCAGGCATGTGGGGTCATCTCTCCATTCACTGGCCGTGGACAGAATTCGACTTTTTTTTCTAATGCGTGACATGTGTTCAGCAGAAGCAAAATTAGGCAGAAGTCATGAGATCCGTGCCAGCAACAGGCATAAGAGAAGATCCAATAAGCGTCAGGGATAAGGCAAACATTTCGAGAAAACTCTCAAGAATGATCTGTTAGATAAATGGACTAATGAGAACAGAAGGGGAAAAAAGGATTAAGCAAAAGGTGTCGGGGAAAGATTTCCAAGGATCCAAAACACGCCCAGGAGAGGGATCGGGTGGATGAAGACGTCTTGCAGACGGCGGTAAAGAAAAAGGATCATCTGAGGATCCATGCGAAAACAAAGATCCCAGAGGATTCGAAAAGAGACCCGCAGAGAATCGGCAGCTGGCGCGCTGTCGATGGACGCGCACGTTTCGCAGACCAGCAGCAAGAACTGTAATGTCCTCTCGGGAAGACGAGTGCCAAAAGGTCACTTGAGTTAATGAGGGCACAGACGGGGGACGTCTGTTCTGCGACGAGCGGGAAAGGCTCTGGAGAATGCAAAATCAGAAATCTGTCCCAGGAGGCGTTTGTCTGGGTGGGGAGGTAGGGTTGGTAGAGATTCTTAGATGAGTGCGTGTGTGCGTGTGTGTGTGTGTGTGAGAGAGAGAGAGAGAGAAGAAAGGGCGTGGAAAGGACGAAAGTGGAAACGAACAAAGAGCAAAAGAACGACGAACAAATAAACAAACAAGAAAACCGAACGAAAGAAAGAAAGAAAGAAAGAAAACACCTCTTTATAATTTGCTCAGACAAAATCGCAAAATTGGGAATGGCCGGGTCACGACCCTGCCGGAAGCGCTTGCCCGTCACTCACCGTCCGCTCACCCAGGTGCGAGACGGAGCAAAAGAGTCGTGCCGTGTCCCCGCGAGTGTACACCATCTTGCTGGGCACGGGGTTGAACTCAGGCTCCAGCACGCGCACGTCAGGGCCAGCCGCAACCACTGAAAATCATCATCATCATCATCATCATCATCATCATCATCATCATCATCATCATCATCATCATCAGTAGCAGCAGCAGCAGCAGCAGCAGCAGCAGCAGCAGCAGCAGCAGCGGAACCCACGTAACACGCTATACAAGCAGACCGCATTTTAAGCTTTTCAGTTTCTCGTTCCGACAGTCGATGACACGATGACCTCAAACAAAGCCATCACCCCCACCACAAAACGGAGATAAAAGTTTCAAAGGTTAACAAAACAGCCCTTTCCGATGCTAAAGAACTAGAACCTCCAAGTACTAACCCAAGTGTCATAAGCGGAAGGACTGAACACATCGATACATCACTACTCAACCTCCACCCCTCCATCCAAACAGACACTTTGTTTTTCTTCTGTTCGAAAACGCCTATCATCTGTAGAAGACCTCGTCGGCTTTCTCAAATGGAAGCGCTCTCTTATAAATGGAGACAGATACGAATGCTTATAGACTCAACTTTCTCCATCTCTCCTCCCCAAAACCTGGATAGTAAATCGTCAGACGCTAATCTCTGTGTGTCTTTTTATATCCATGTTATTGTCTCATTATCGGTAATCACTTAGGAAGAGACCTGGTGCCACGCCATTTCGAGCGCGTCCTTGCGCATGTAAACCTTTTCGGAGGGAAAAAACATATCATGAGGACTTATCAGATTATTTTCCGTTAATAATATTTTGACTAGAATAGCAACCTAAAGCTTACTTCTCTATCTGCTTGTAAGAAACACATGCAGGCGCAAATAGGGTCTTAATAATTTCTTTTTCTTTCACTTATTCGGATTATTTTATTATAATTTTTTTAATTATAAAATTTGTTGTTGAAGTAGGTTATTCCCACAATTCGAATCACCACTCTGCTATCAGACGTAACTCAAAGCCATGACCACTTATTCTTGCAGGAAGGAGATCTGAAGACGTCCTTGACTAAAAGGAAATTTCGTAAGGACGCAAACGTTATACTGCACACGTCTGGGATGCTCTCTTCTGTTCATGTTTGTGCGTTATCATTGAGCGGTTAAGGATTTCCAGGAAAGTTCTCTGACTTAAAAGCGTTTAGTCATTTGTAATCGTGGCCAATCTGTCCTTTATCTTTCCTGTTTGACAGATATTACAGTGAAAAGAGCTCAGTTCTCAACAGACGAGACCGCCCAAAAATGTGCTTCCAGATTTGGGAATGGCGGGAGGAGTTGGGAGGTCGGGAATTCGATAATACTGAGGCGTTCACAAAAGACATCCCGCTTCGACGCAGAGAAGCAGATGACCTACGATAAGGAAAGGAAACTGCAAACGCATAGGCAAATAACAAATACTTTAACCATTTTTGACATGTCTAATTCTTCAGCACGTCGAAATCTAATTTGACGCGCGGAAATAAATCATTCTCGACTGCCTGGATTGATTTGGATCGATAATAAATTGTTTTGCGAGAGAATCTGCAGAGCTGTTTCAGACGGTTAAGGCCGGAGACAGTGGGATAATGGAGAACAAGGGACAAGCAAACGAAAACAACAAATCTATGAAAATGAATAATCAAAACTGTTTGAAGGAAGGGCGGATAGATAAAAGAATGAAAAATGAACAAACATTAGAATGTAAAAAACAAAACAAAAACAAAACTAATGAAAGAGAATAGGGGACAAAAGGATAATGTACCAGAAATTATGACTGATGAGAAAGATGGAAAGAATGACAGACAGACAGACAGACAGACAGACAGACAGACAGACAGGCAGGCAGGCAGGCAGGCAGGCAGGCAGGCAGGCAGGCAGGCAGGCAGGCAGACGGGCAGACGGGCAGACGGGCAGACGGGCAGACAGAAGCGTTGTTTGGGGTAGATTATTAGATCAAACCAGAACAACCAACCGATTGATGTAAAGAAGAAAGAAAAAAAGTCGGAAGGAAAATTCGGTCAGACGAACAGACGTGCGGACACTGGTTGGGCAAGACGGAAACAGCAAACCAAAGAGAGTCGATGTTGACTCTAAGACGGAAAACGATGACAGACAATAAACTGTACGAAGCCTCAAGAGCAGAGACACGCTGATGTTTTACAAAAGCAACCAAACAGCACAGACCCCAGGACGCAGGAAAACATCCAGACAATGCGCGTGGGCCTCGGAGAAGACTGTTTTATCGCGGATGGATTTCTGACACCCGACACGGCGAGCGGGCTAAGTGCAACACAGCAGTTCAGAACTTTCCGAGACAGCGATAGTGTACACGAGAGATAGCTCGCTAGTGGGCACGTGGGAGAGATGTGGGAGTTGCTGTTGTTTTAGTTCTTGTTGGCACTTTTATGTGGTTTGAGCTGGATCGACATAGTGTTATTTATCTGGCTAAGTTTTCAGATATTGTGAGAGAGGTGTGGGTGCATGCGCGTGTGCGTGAGAAAGAAAGAAAGAAAGAAAGAAAGAAAGAAAGAAAGAAAGAAAGAAAGAAAGAAAGAAAGAAAGAAAGAAAGAAAGACAAACAAACAAACAAACAAACAAACAAACAAAGAAAAAGAAGAAACAGGAAAACGGAAGTTTAAAAAATGCGCCTGCGCCTATCAATACTCAACTGCATAATATCTGATAAAATTTTTCTTGACAAACGTAAATTCAGTTTAATACAAGAACAGCTTCATTTCATGTGATTATCAGAGAGCAAGCTCTGATAGAAAATCTACCGTATATAACAGTTTTGTAGCAATAAATTGTACATATTGCTTTCCTTATGTATATTTAATGCTGTTTAAATATTGTTTGCAACATCCGAAATTTGAAGCGAAGGAATAATAGAAAAAAAGTCCAGTTGAAAATGATCGTAGTTTTCTCGACTTTTTATTAGGAACGAGGATTCCCCAAGTGCTCAGCACACCGGGGCACGCAGTTCATCGCTAGTTACCTTGGAAGCACCAAGAACAACGCTAATTTAAAATCTAAGCAAAAAGGTAGAACGTCCTTTAAAAGGGATCGTAATCTGTATTCCTGGCATGCAAACAAAAAATAAATAAATCGCGGAAAGCATAAGGTGAATCGTCGAAAATAACGCAAAAAGGAAAGAAAGTTAAAAGGAAAAGGGCGGTAAATGAAAGCAAACCGTTTCTGGCACGAGATCAGGCTATTTACTTTGGGTCATTCAACCAGATTGATGACGTCACAGCTGCGTTTCTTGGACTCACATTCCTGTCACCTGAAGACGCGAATAGCTAAGGGCCGTAACTAATAATATTTACGTCTTAAAAACATTTTACACGCCACAAAAACATGGAGTTTAGCCCCAGAGAAGACTTGTTAGGTGTGTGACAGTTCTCTCGTGTCGATATCTACCAGTAACATTTGTTACATTCAAGGCCACAGCAGGGCCCACAGATAGATTATTTGGAACTTTATACTTTACGTTCATCTTTCGGCTTCTCAACGTAGGGGTTACTCAGCTCAGCTGAAAAATTATCAAAAAGGCAGGAAGGAGAGAGGAGGTAACGGTAAGAGCAATATCTCTAATTGTCTACAGGTTGTATAGTGTTGTCTCTAGTGTTGGCAATGCAATATCTCTAATTGTCTACAGCTTGTATAGTGTTGTCTCTAATGTTGGCAAGGCAATATCTCTAATTGTCTACAGCTTGTATAGTGTTGTCTCTAGTGTTGGCAATGCAACATCTCTAATTGTCTACAGCTTGTATGGTGTTGTCTCTAGGGTTGGCAATGCATTCAAGACATTTACAGTGACAACATACACCCTCAGTTACAAAACTAACTTCATGAGTTGAAGCAAGAAACGAACAGAGCATAGGAAGCAGAAGCTTAAAAATAACAATAAATATAAGCAGGAGAGAATCAGAAAAAAAGAGCTGGCAAAAGAAAAATAGGGAACTAAATGTACTACTCCAGGCCTTAGGAGAAACCCACAAACCAGATGTCGTTTGACGGCCTACATGTTTGCCCAGACACAGACGACAAGGGTAGAGCTGTGGTTTATGTTTCTCTAACCCATTGCCAAGTTCCGCGGCGCGGAGGACCGAGACCCTGGCGAGGAGAGAAATCTCACTTAACAGATGGCGGCCCGAACAATACATATAAATGAAACCGGCCGTTTTCCCTGGGATATATTGCCTTGCTCTGGCGCTGGAGGAATGGGGCAGATACTTTTAAAAGGTTAGTCCAGAAAATTCGGAGAGTTACACACGCCGTTATGTCCAGGGTAAGAGCGGGATAGAGGTGCGGGTGTCTGTTGTGTTTCGGTTTGACTTCCCTGTCTGGAAGCATGCTTTCTTTTAACGGGCGTACATCGATCTGTGTCTCACTTTGCAGTTTGTACTGTTTAGTCATTCCATTATTTAAATGGTTACCTCCATTTTCCAGTGACATCAGAAAAGAACATCACAGAAGGTGAAGTTAAAGGTTAAGCTTATCTCGTGACCCCAGTTTAGGGAACTGGAGGAGTGTGAGACCCCTACTTTTCTGTGGCCAGTGCCCAGTTTCCTCACCATTTGGTCAGATACCAATTCACAGAAGGGTAACCTGGGGGAAGTACAGTGTGGCGCATGGGATCCGAACCAGTGCTTTCGGGTTTGAAAGGCAGCGCTCTAACCACTCGGCCATCTGCTTCCTCTATTAAAGCTGTTATGGTAAGGAATCGGATATAGAAGAAAATCATAAATATTACATCATGGATCGCTTTAACATTGTAGGTGGATAGGGGTTAATACATGATAAACACGGGACGGTTAACATAAAATTACATGAATAAGTGCAAAGCCAATAAAGATAATATTTTACGAGAAAACTTGAAAGAAGCAGTAATGTAAAACACAAGGAAGCGGTTGGGGTTGTCGTTTGACGATTTTATAGCGCTCTGTCCTAATTTGTTCTTGTTTGATTATATTGTGCACCCTGAGGATTCCATGTAATTGTCCTATGTTGTGTCTGTGTCGAATCCCAATTGTTAGTTTACGCTTAGTGAGCGAGCTGACGATATAAATTAGGGATTCGCTGTATGCACACGTGGTACACCAGGGGCTAGCCGTGTGAAGACTAGGGTCGTTTAAAAGAAAGGGAGGGCAGATCTTTTTTAGAAGATCTGCCACGTTCCTTACTTTCGACTCTCTCTTTGCTACGTGTATGGGTACGATAGGCTCCCTTGATTGCTTACGTCAGCATACGGTTGTGTCTAGCGCTGCCAGTACTTTGTTGGGGTTGTCGTTTGACAAGGAAGCGCTTCGTGACAGTGCGTCAGAAAATTCACATCAGGGTGAAAGGTTTCTTAGAGAGTGCCACATATTTCTCTGATCCCGCTGTAGTAAACATGAATAGGCATGAGAATAACGCAAGAGTGAAAAAATACAAATTACAAAAGTTTAAATGTAGAGAGACGATGATTTAAAGAAAACTACTTTCGTTTGGCATGTCTTTGTATACAGCTGCCTACCAAACATTCGGCTCCAGGCCGGCCACTATCGATACCTGGAAAGGTAGTTCTTAAATAATGTTTAGCCTGTTAATTTGCTTCAGTTTTGTTGTTGTTGATGTTTGTTTGTATTTCACTCTTCTACACATTTGTTAGACTTCAACATGTCGGAACCCTACCTTGAGAGATTTGCCTCAACCTCGAGGCACCTTACCATCCCCCAAGCATCTTTTACATTTTTTCCCTTGTCTTTTCTTTCTCTTTTTTCATCGATGTCTAGGTGAAAGGAACAAATAAGAACACAAGGGAAACGCAAGCAAACAAACAAATTAACAAATAAAAAGCAAACCCATTTTAATTAAGATCTACATACAGGAAGAGTCTTTTCCGGTCTGACTGTGCAATCTGCAGACATGCGCAGTATCACGTCACGGCAGCTCCATCCTTCTGACATGCTCATTAGAATAAGCTCGAACAGAGCAGCTCCGAACATTAAAATGCATGCGGCCACGCGCGAGTCAGCCTGGGTTTTAGCAGCTAGATCGGCAGTTCGACCGAGTCTGATCTTGGCATTTAAAGTCTGCTTTAGGGAACTGCAGGTCTCGCATGCATTTCCCTTTATAATGTTCTTCGTGTTCCGTCTGCGGAACAAGCCAAGATCGGTGTGTGTGTGTGTGTGTATTCGTGCTTCGCGTTTTTCGTGTAAAATCAGTTCACAGTTAAGGTCTCTTAATATAAAAAGTGACGTAATGATAGGTGTTGGTCACTTACGCACAATCAATACAAAATTTATACCTAGGAAATAAGATCACATGCAGACTTCAATACTACTTTAACAAAATGTGTGTATTTAGCTTTGTTTTTAACAATCACAGCTATTGATGTTTAATGGCATTATACCCCGTACATTTTCAGAATGTTTTGCTCGTAATACTCATACTATGGACTTGTTTGAAAATTGCAAGCTTTCCCAAACATTTTTCGTTAACCATGTTCTGGGAAAGTTGGGATAAGAGAACTTTCGAATGGCCTTTCTCTGCTTTATTTTCTTTTTCTTCTATCTGCAAGATTTTGGTACGTCGTCGAGTTCCAGGAGAATGAAAATTTATTTATTCATGCCCCTGTGGCGGGTCGTAAAGCCCGCGATGCTAAACTTTGATCATTTCAGGAAATGTTCGGTCAAGCTAGGCAAGGGGCTTTGTGAGAGATCAAATATTTCCACAGAAAACTGGGAAAGATCGAGAGGTGTGTGGAATGTAAACACCCTTGAGAGGAGCCTGCGAAAGGAACGGATGAAAAAAAAATGATGCGAACGGAGACGAAAGGAAAACACAAGATTGCTGGACTGCATTACGGGTCTATGTGTTCCAGAAGAAAAAAAGAAGGAAGAAAGAAGGCAAAATTAGAAAGATAAGCAGGACTTAAATTGTGAAAATATCTTCTTTTTGTCATTCTCTCTCTCTCTCATTCTCTCTCTCTCTTCTAAGTGAGATGCATTAGGTTGGGGTCAGGGTGTGAGTGGGGGTCTGGGGTGGGGGTGTGTATGTGTATCGTAATCCGCTGAGCACGGACGCAGATGTGCAAGCCTTCTGTCTCACTCTCTCTTTTCTCTCTCTGTGTGTGTGAGTGTGTGTCAGTGTGTGTGTTAGTGTGTGTGTGAGCGTGTGTGTGTGTGTGTGTGAGAGAGAGAGAGAGAGTGTGTCTTTGTGTGTGTTAGTGTGTGTGTGTTAGTGTGTGTGTGTGTTAGTGTGTGTGTGTGTTAGTGTGTGCGTGTTAGTGTGTGTGTGTTAGAGAAAAGAAGAGAGTACGCGAACGTATCAAGCATGGAATTGTTGTGTGAAGCGGTTTCCTTGTTTTGGTGGCTTTTATCCCACTCTCATTCATATGTAAGTCCCATCTCCGTTTCCCAATATTATTAAGACGCCTGATACGAGCTAAAAGCGCGGACGCTTTTCGGTGAGGATAGGTTTCACCACTTCATCAACAAGTGGGCTCTATCGCTAACCACGGCGAGAGCGCGCGAAAAGCAGTAGCGAGAGAGAGAGAAAGAGAGAGAAAAATTGAGCAAAAGGGTGAAAATCCGAGACAAAGACGCATGATGCATCGCAGAAAAGACAGGAGACACATCTGAAGACGAAAGATGCGGATTGTGATGTGAAAGGCGCCTGTCCATCATCTCGGCAGCAGATATTTTGCCAAAAAACCGATCGTTGAACTTGTTTTCTGCCCCATTCGTTATTTTGACAGCATAACAGGCACCGTTGTATTAGTCGCAGCTAAAGCTAGATGTATTTTTTTTTTATGAACGCCTGTCCTGTTTACCTAGCAGATCGAGGGAAAACGCGGCCAACGGTACAGCAAGCTCAGGTGTTAGATGGAAATGGGTTAGTGTTTTTTTACGCTAGCACTGTCGCTCTGTGTCCTGGGAAACCCAAACCTTTCTGTTCCATCGAAATTAACACAGGGATAAGGTAGTCCAGACTATGAGTCATACGAAAGCAATTCACAGCAATCGAACTCCTAAGGACCAGGGTTAAGTTCTTAGCCTTTTTTAAAGCTGGGGAAGGGGGCTCTCATTTCCTCTGTGCACCCGCCCTCAGAATCTCCTTAAAAGCGATCAGATCTGCAATGGAAAATTGATTCTCTTCCATTCCCAATTTAGAGGGTTTTTTTTCGGAAACAGCAGTTTCGAAGACGAGTCTGCTTACCGAAGACGGTGAAAATAATTCGTAATTCGAGCTAAAGGCATTTTCTTATACCTCCGTTATCCACAAGCATCCAAACTTCGTGTAGTGTCGCACAGCTATGAAATCAAATAAAAGATTGTCATACACTTCTTGTAAATACCCTTGGCGTTAACGTTTTTTTCTGACTGTATTTATTTATTTGTTTTTTATTGCTTGAGATTATTTTCTAGCTTTCTAAGAAAGAGTTGCACAGACGCATTCCAGTTTTCTTAACTCCATCTCCTTCAGAGCAATTGGCAAGGTGTGTTTCTTAGTTAACCGCTGAATAACAGCGTGTATATGCCATACCTTTGTAGCACAGCTCATAGCGATACTGACGTAATCATCACTCATGTACAAACTTCTATTACTTTGCGAATTGGCAGAAAGAACAGTTGGCATTCGTCAGCCCAGGACAGCTCGGTCTCCGAATTCGTTCTATCTCCGGAGCAAAAATGACAACAGTTATTTTACGTTTGAAATATAACTTTTAGAAGAAGAACTGTGTCATACAATAGATTCTTCACTGTCACAACTTTCGCTGCGCCTAAAAACAGATATTATTTATATACCTTTCTCCCTGAAGATCACATTATATCGTCAACACGCACAGAGACGTAAACTTCACATTCCTGTTAAGGACCGCGTAAAATGAGATAGATTATTGTAAAGGATAATTATAGTGACTCCGAGTGGAGCTGGACTATCACACGTGCAGAAGATGAGTTACCTTAATGCTCAGAGCTCCCTGTATAAGCAGGCTTCAGCAAAAAAAGATATAGGGTAGCGGCTGTCAGTCTGTGAAATCACAGGTGTCAGAAATGGGAGACAACTAAGTTCTTCGCGTCCATTAAAATCTGGAAAACGTCAGCGATTCTTTAAAGTCTAAGTCTGTGCATCAAGCTAATGCGCTTTTCATCCTACAAAAAAAGACCTTTGACACCAAAGCATTTTGTAATGAAAGCTTTTATACTGGATGCATGTGGTCTATTAAGTGGACTAAAAAAAAAGGTTGTGTCATCTGGTTTTTTTTTTCATATGCTCAGCAGAAAGGAATGGATTCAAGTCTAAAATATTTCTTCCTGGACGTCTTTCTATGTATAGGAAAGATTTGATCCATCATGGATGGAAACCACATCCCAGTTGCAGCGTCCGAGTCTAGTCCCTGACCAGCTCTCAATCATTCTACTGTATCAAACCGTGTGGCACTGGCTTCAGACAGTATAGTTATGACAGAAGAATCGACTATTGACTATGATAATCAGTCGTCTTAAGGTTGTTATTATAAATTTAACAATATTTTAGTCTTCAGAAGATAAAACTCGTATTCTATTCAAACTGATCAATGGCTTCTGGGAGACGCCAAGGATTTTCCAAGGACAACGCCAGTAAGACAGAAACTGTATATGACAAAATGACGAAGCAGACACAGAAAAAACATTGGACCCAGAATGCCCGCGGTTGCGTAACATAGCGTACAGACCTGATCGTGGCAGACCCCTGTCTCTAGCATCACAACAGGAGATTGCAATGTGCGCAGCACGAGTCTGCGTTAGGTTCGCTTTGTTTCGGTTTATTATTCACATAAACAAATCTAGTTGCAATGACAACGGACCCTAATTGGCACATTGAGGAGAAAATAAACTCGAGGAATGGAGGATCGGAAGAAAAAAAGGAGGATCAAAAGGCAAGGAAGAGGAAAGGTGGCAGAAGAACGAAATATATTTTGTGTGGGGGG
>SMGT01000958.1:184503-243189 GCA_004794575.1 Lanistes nyassanus | reverse complement strand
GTGCAAGATCTAACGGACGAGCTATCGATATTCAACGCCGTGAATCTGTCATTCATTGGAATAGTCTAATAGTAGACTGAGAGTGTACAGCCAAGCGGACTGCATTCACTTGTAGAAGTGAACTTTTTTTTTCATAGATCAAAAATCTATGAAAAACTGATCGTTACCTTGTGTCAGTTCAGCAAGGTCACCTCAAGGTCCAACGGACTAGCATTACAATACATGGTTCGTAACCAGTGTTCCTGACATCTTTAGACAAGCCCATCTACCAAGTTCTTCTGGCACTGTTCAACTGGTCTCACAGATCACCTTCGACCCTGCTACAGACGTTCACAGATCTGCGCTCGTCAGTCGGAACATTTGCTTCTCACTACGAACTGCGTCAGCGTGTCAACTATCATACCGCGTTCGAACTACCTCTGCGGATCATTTCCTGATGTGAACATTCTCCTTTTTTTGGATTAACTGTTCTGTTCCGGGTTTTGGATAACACATTTTCCGCAAGTAGCCTGTTACGATAGCACATTGACTCATATGAATTTAATTGTATGCTAGTTGTGTTACTCAGTGTTCAGACAATTGTTTCGTGTCTCAAACTGTTGCTATCACGCTCACACACACACACACACACACGCACTGTTACGTATTTGTTCAATTGCACCATTCTTTCCTCTACTTTCATTCTTAATGTTCATAGTTCAATAAATGTGTAAAGTTATCTGGCCGTGTACCTTTTGGTTGAAAAGGTGAGGGTCTGCACTAGGCGTATGTTTCTCGTGTTTCCTTCCCTAGAATTCTACCACACCCCACAAAACGTTACAGTATGGGTGCAGCAAATTCTTTCTTAAAAGGTAGTCGACTGCAGGTTTCTAATTATTAACGTCGACTCTTATGTGCTGGTTGACAGCATGTCAAACAATCTGATGATCACTGCAACCCTAGCTGTTACCAAACCTCAAAGTATCCTGCCAAGGGCGTAAAATTAAACCTCTAAATATCCTTAAAAATGAATCATACTACGCTCAAAGTATCCTGCCTAAAGACGAGTCAGTAGTGTATTTCAAGGTGTCCTGCTAAAAGATGACGCAAAACTGAACTCCAAGTTCGCAGTCTTTAGGCAGAACTCCAAGTATCCTCCCTAAAGACTGCGAAATACGCACTTAAAACAGCCTGCCGAAAGATGGCTTCTCAAGGGTCTTGTCTATACATGAGTGATACTCAACTTCCATGTATCCTACAAAAAAGTTGATGAGCTTTTTTTTAAAAAAAATCTAATTATGGACGAAAGTTGCGCGGAGTCAAAATTCTCGGCACTTTCTGTTTTGCAGTCGGTGTACGGCCTCTACTCTCATACTCTCTTTTTCTTTGTCACACGCGTGCGCGTGAGGTGGCCGTACGCACCGGAATACCGGTAAATTCTGGCACGGTCTTAAAACAGTACGGTATACCGGTACAGGTCATTGCACTGGTAAATAGCTCAAGGGGCATAATCAGGTTAATAACAACATATCCTTATCGAAGAAAAACAACTGACATGTCACACAATAACTCATTGTCAGTCAAATCACCAGTAGTTACATGGGGGAACAGGCATTTTGCTGTTAATATTAGACCTTCGCTAGGTCCATGTGAACCAATACAAAGCCAATGTTGGTCCAATATTTTGGGCTGTCTGGGTTAAGGGGATTTATTTACTTAAACGTAAATTTCAAAAAGTTTAGAAACCCTTTCCTGTAATACTTTTCAAATAAAAAAGCCTTGCCATTTTTCTGAAATAGAAATACACCAACAACGTCAACGTTGGTTTCAGAGTGTTACTACTACTGACATCGCAGGGGGGACACAGATTTCGGCACTTTTGAAATTAATGCTGTGTGAAAACTATCACAAATGTAGTGATCTACTTTACATATTTCAAAAGATCGATCTTTGAACATCAAAATAATTATTGAATCATAATGAAACAATATAAACTAGTCCTTACTATCTGGTGTTAGACGTTTTCACTGTATGCACTGTACGTGCCTACTCGGTTTCTTCCCCCATTACCTCCCCTGTGGTCTATGTATCTTTTAAAAATCGATAACAACCAAATCAGACTGAAAGAGAAATTTAAAAACTATAAAATGCTTTCTACCTGAAATCCATCCAGTGTGAATTATGTGTAAAACGCTGCATTGAAAAATGTATCCAAATCATAGAAGCAAAATGGCGCTCGTGATCGCATTGATAACTCCTCAAGAGTATCCCGTGGTCTCGCGAGCGAAGTCGTGTTTCGCGTGGTCTAAGGAAAGGAAGTCGACAGAAAAACTGATTCTGCTATAAGAAAACACCACCAACATCCCTTGCCTACGAACCACTTGGTTTAAAAATTTGTAAAACGTCTCCGCTATACCGCTTGCGATGCGACGGCCACAGTAGCACATTTCTTCCGCAATGACGCGCGCTCTAAGATGGCGTTGTGTTCATCGGAGCACACGAGACAGCGAGTGAGGGAGAGAGTAAGAGTGATAGGGGTAACAAACATTCTGCCTCACCTGTGACATATATTGCTGCTGCTACTACAAAAAAAAACGCCCTAAAACAATTGTGCGGATGGAAGCCATACAACACAGTTTCGTTTAAGTTGCGAAAAAATCCCAACTTATCTAAAATGGCCAGTTCATTTACGCTGCTACGATAGACGAGTTTTAAAGTAAAAGTTTAAAATGAATGTCGTCAAATAGTCATCTCAGTCACGTAGCCTTGGTCGTACAACCTACATGTAGGACGCATCTTCCGAAAATATCGCCCTTCCATCCTTGGGCATGAAGAAGACGACTCACCTAATAGCTTACAGCAGGCTATGAACATCTGGATCGCTCTCGCTCGGGAACACAAGCGTGAGCAGAAGTGTGAGTAAAATCTGTCTCTCGTGTACCGAACTCCCACACTAGCAATCACCCGGTGATATTGAACCGGAAAAGAAATTAAACTTACGGGATTGATGCAACACAGTTCGTGCAGATTTATTGATTGATGAAAGAATCATTTTCTACAATGATATTTTTTCGCAATTTATCTGCAAGCGAATGGACGACTTTATGAAAATTGTAGTTGTGCAAAGACATTATATATATATATCTATATGTCTCGATGTTTGCGGAGATTGTTGAAGCTATCCTGTGTCTAAAGTAACATCCAATTATAAGAGCAAAGGCAAAAAAGAGAGCATATGCACGTGCACATGCACGCAGACAGAAATAAACATGTACAAGGGGAAAGGAATGCGCGCACGAACAAGCGAGCTCGCACTTATGAAAAAAAAAAAAAACACAGAGACAACAGGAGGCGGGAGAAATTATTAAATATGAATGGAAATGTCGTTCTTACATCTTCAGATCAAGGAGCCTTAACCAAATTACACGTTGAGAGAAACAGAAATAGTGTAAACCGCTACGAACTGTGCACAGCAATGATAGTTTGAGAACAGACGTCCTGCCACTGCAAAGTGTGTGTCTTTGACGAGATCAAGCTCAGACAATGCACCCAAAATAATTTTGCACAAGACGCAGGTAACGTTTCTTTTTTGAATAAAAAACTTTACCTCAAACAGTGGACAAACAAAAGGGTAAAGTGTTCGGCCAAGGAAAGTGTTTAAGCTGAAATGGCATTCAACGAAAGTGTTTCAGATTTAACAGCCTTGCTTATGTTTAATGCTGTGCGAAACTGTGTCTTCGCACAAAGAGGAAAACGCGCGTGTGTCTCGGGAACAGCTGGTGAATTTTGAAGGAGGGATTAGCCGTTTGTTGAACTCTTAACAGAACAAAACGATAAAATAAAGCCAAGAGAACGAGGAACCGTTGTATTTACTTATAATTTGTATGGACAGTAAGTTAGACGGTGACAGCGACAGTCGACGAACTTTTTGCTGTGAAGAAACTCTGCTCGCCTTTACAGCAAGTATATCGGTACACCGATATAAAATACCGGTATGGCACTGAAATACCCATCTGCCTATCGGTACCGCATTATGGAACGGTACCCAACTCTAGTGCGCATGAAGGCATGCACACAAACCATTCTCAGGATTTTCTATCACACTGTCTTCAGTCTAAGTATTATGGCGGCTTTCCCAAAATGAAGAGTCAGACAGCGAGATGTGTCTTCCGGGTCTAGGGACAAACAACAGATTCTGAGTTGGATGGGGGCATCTGGTGTATACACTGGGTGGGCTGATCGCTTTATTGTCTGATCTTTGAAAAAAAAAACACAAAAAGTGACCATACCCTAAATGTGAACAAGCGAACGTCAGTTGCTAGCAGTCTATAAATAAGAGACTTTGTACTAGCAGGACTGGTGATGTTATTGATTTTGTTATTCGCGACAAAAATGATATATTACTCTTAACTTTGAATTCTGTAAATGGATCGTCTTAGCGTCAGAATATCTGACTTCACCCCAAAAAAAAGTGATTACATTAACACTTTTCTGCAAGCACAGGAACCCTTTAAGCAAATATTAGACGGACGTAGCTTTATTTACAAACGGCTTGTGCATCACGCCATCGAAAAAGTTTATGAGGGAACCGACCTCAGTTGTTTCCAGAAAACATCAGCCAGACTTTGACCTTTCAACCTCAGACGCACGAACAGTATTCGTACTCGGTTCCCTAGAGGTCCATATGCCGCGTACAAGTGATTTATCAATTTGTTCTGGTAACAAATAAGCCTGCTAGTAAAAACACTTGGAGAAGCTGAGACAAGACGAAGACGAGGGCGAGTCAGGGAGGCTTAGAGTCAACATCCATCTTCTATTGGATTCTCTGAAACAGTAGATTTTTCTTACCATCCGGGCGCAACCCTTGGACGTCTCGAGTACCGAACTTCATACTTGCGCGGCATGGTTGTTTGATGGTCAAACACGAATCATCGCAAAACCTTTCTTTCTGAGCTCTTCCATTCGTCGTACTGTCGAATCTGAGAGGCTGTAAGATGGGTGAGTGGGAGATTATATGTGTGTGTGTGTGGGGGCAGGGGTGGGATGGGCAGTGGGGTAAGGTCATTGGTCGTACGAAGACAAATTACTCCAGCCGGACATCTCAAAGACAGGATAATTCACTTTTCGCGATCTCTTTTGTCCTTAGATTCAAGCACTGTTAATACGGCTTTGTGTGAACGCGACGGTTTCCCGTGTGGATAGATGCGTTCCGTAATTCTTCACTGCCTCTATCGTTTTAGTATCAGCAGATTACTGATGCTAAATCGATATTTCTGCAGTTTGCCATATTTCCTCGCAGACGTCCTTACAAGAGTGGCGAATAGTTACCAAAAAAAAGCATGGAGAAATATATTTAAAAAGACACCGTGCTAATTCTTGTCACGAGCCCCGACTTCGAGAGCCACATTTGCTGACCACTTTAGTTATGCGAACGTACTGTATTGGTCTACTGGGAATGCAAGGTAGGGAAACTGACCTGTCAAACCTTCATCACGCATCAGGCTTCGGTTTTTTTATGGTTGTCATGCCGTCAAGCTGTACCTCTTTTCCATTTGCAGATAAGTCTTTTTCCTTTTCTTTTTTTCGTCGTTTGTATGTCGTCCTGATGAAGGGGTAGTGGCCCGAAACATGTAGATTGTCTTCATCTTTGTCCCTTTCTAGCTTGGTACAGTTCCCTTGTTTTACATTTAATTTGGGCTTATCCTCCAAGCGGCAGTCACTTGTTTTTCTTTTTCTTTTCCTTTTATCTGCAGACGGCTGATTTATATTATTTGAAGTTCGGGGAGAAAAAGCGAGAGAGAGAGAGAGACAGAGAAAGAGAGAGAGAGAGAACAACACATGTGAACAATAATAAGAATTTTCTTGTCACTAAGAACATTTTTCTAAGAGAAGTTGAGATTAAGTGTCCTAGACGTCCTCAACTCTGTAGGCAGTTGTTCCCCGCCACCTCGTCCCCAATTCGTTTTATTACGTCCGAAGCCTTAGAGCATCCAGCACGTTACGGATCCTGGTAGAGATTACAAAACAACCGCTTTGAAGTCGACGTTTGTGGATTTCTTTGCCAAGTTTCGCTGTCATCTGTGCATACCTGTCTGATCCTCTTTCCCAAAACGACCGTTCATCTTTCGCTTCCTTCTCAGACACCTTCTCCGAAACAGACTGCACCTTTAGCTTCGTTTCCACGCACCTTTCCTCCTTTCCCCATTGTCAGAGATTTTTGGTTGTTATTTTCGGAGGTCTGTGCAGCTGTGTCGCGCAAAACGGTAACATCTGTTGACGTTTTCGTTCAATCACAAGGAAAATACAAATACCCGGGTTCCAAACTTTCTTAACATCAGGAACGCCAAAACCATCAACCGATGGTGGTGCCCGCTAAACATGCGCATCCCTTTCAGAGGTAGGAAACTCTAGACCCTAGAACCGTAGTGTGGGCAACAATAACACGTTTTTCAAAATCAGCCATCCTGCAGCATGAATTACCTCAGTTTCCCACAGGCCGGAATAGCAGAGCCCAAGTGAGATTTTTTTGTACTGCTCTCTCTGGACCACCTCACAGGATTTGCAAAGCAAGAATGGGTGTGTCGTAAGAAACCCGGTGACACCTAAAACGCTACTCACTCCAGGGAAAGCAAACAGCTGGGAGAGGTTACTTGAAAGCCTGAATGGAGAAAAGCCAATGATAAGCTTAGGGTACCTTCACTTACTGTGACAAAAAGTTTCAGATTATTAAAGATCTTCTAGGATTCAAGAGAAATCTTACCAATCCAGATATAGCTAAGAGGAAAAGCACGTAAAAATGATAAATAAGTTAGGAATGTGAACCCTTCTGGGAATCAGAGACAAAAAAAATGGGCGTTTAAGCCTCTATATCCCTTTCGATCGGAATCAAAGGATCACTTTGAAAGAGTTACAATTAGGATGCAGGATTGCTGACAAAAAAATGTTTATAGACATACAAAATAGCTGAAAAGGAAATTGTTAAGTCAGTTAAGTGCAACATTGTAAATGAATTTTAACCCCCTTTTTTAAAAAAAAACATAAATTTTCGTTATTAACTATATGTTTCAACGTCTACTTTTTGAACCCTGACCTTAAGCTTTCTTTAAGGCGCTGCATTTTCTGTTCACTTGGGCTTACTTTCTTAACCTGTTAGCAAAAATCAGTGTTTAACATGCCGAGGACATTCTTTTCTGCACGTTCTTTTATTTATTTTCTTTCAGGTCGCCTTTTGCGAGAAATATGGCTCTTTATTGGTGAGAAGAAAACTGTATTGATGGATTATAAGTTCTTTGATAGCGTCCAGTGACAGGCATGCTTGCAAAAGTAAGTGTGATTATAAATTATTGTGTCCTACTGGGAGTGTCTTCTAATGGAGCGCCAGAAGCGGGGGACAGGGAGGCGGGTTCGCTTTGGATTCGAGTTTCACAGTGTGATGGGAATATTGATAATTCGTCATGCAGTTCTGATGCATGTTGCAGTAGCACTGGCAGTCGCTCCGCGAATGCTGCTATCTCTGAAATCACTCGGTGGGAAGGGGGTTCGTGAAGTTACGATTATCTTTTCTGCCTCCTTTTCTCCGGATAATTTTTAAATTACAGGAAGCCGAGGGAGGTGGAAACCAAATGAGAAGACGCACCAAACGCAATTAATTTTCGGTTAATATTACCGAAAATGGAGTGAGTTTAATAAATGTACCATAATCTAAAATATGTGTTTCATGAACAGCAGCTTAAGAACCAAAACATTCTTTACAGATTTTCATAAGAAGATAAATCTATTAATACTATATCCCCTGCGTGCAAAATGCATATGGGTCTTTAGATTTGACTATCCAAAATTTTAGCTTCCGTTGTTCTTTCATATTTCCATTTAAATCTTAGGAGGCTGGGAAAATCGGTTTGGTCATGCTTCCTTCCAGATTCCCTTGGGCGTCAGCAGTAATTTTCTGTGTAAGATATACTTTCTTGTGCTGTCAGAATGCAATCTTCTGACACGAGAACTTTTGTAGTTGGTCGGAAGTGAAGGTGACAATAGTAGGAGATACTGAGACACGTCCGCCACGTCCTGTAACTACGACCTGCTGTGTAGATACATTTCTTTTCATCTTTCTGCCGAATAGTACTCCTAATATTTTGATGCATTAGAGGCTGCAGGAAGGCGAAATTGATTTTTTTCTTTTTAAGGGTATGAGACACTATCTGGTCTAGATAGGCAGGCAAGTTTGATGAGATATTGACACAAGGTCTTCTGACCTGTGTGTGTGTGTGCGCGCGCGCGTTTAACATTAGAGTCTATGTGTCCTGTCCGCGCGAAGTGTGCATGAATTGTGTTCTCCGGGGTTATAAATCTACATTTATTATTATTTTCTTAATCCGCATGTGGATCCTAACTATGCTACACCTCGAATTGACGGTATGATAAACAGGGCGGGTGTAGCAGATACACGACACTCTCGGCACTGTGCACTCTAGAGTGAACCGTGCCTAAGATAGAATTCAATCTAGTCATTTCTGCCTAATAACAGTGCATTCTAGACCGGCAGGAAGCGCTCTCTACCTGATTACACACTTTTACGTACTAAATATTAATCAACAACAATAAATCAAAGGCTTACTTTTCTAACAATTTAACAGCACGAGGTCTACTAGACTGGAACGAAAATTATTTCACAGAAGGAAAACTGTTAGATCCTGAGATGACCCAATTAATAAAAAAATTATGTTGTCAATATTTTCACAGACAACTCCCATCATCTTGTCACATGATTTGTAAAAAAAATCTATTAGCTGCCTGCGATCCAGTTGTGTAAACAACAACAACAACAACAAAGCATTAGTCCATAGAAAGAAAACGATCGAAGAAGCTACTTGCAGTGAATTTAGCCAGTGTGCAGTGTGAATAGTGCTTTTGGCAGGATCCACTCTGGAGTGTCCCCTACGTGAACTATTGCAATGTGCCAACTACGTCGGTCTCAAGAGAGTTACTACCTTGATGACTTGGTAAGTTATTGCTCCTTTAACTTAAAGATTGGACACTCGCAGGCTCTTTCTTGACGTTAATTCTCCTTCACAGATAACATCGCTATAATTTCGTGTATCCTAACATTCAAAAACTGTTCCACCTCTACCACTTCACAAGCCGCGTTATTGTTTACATGTATTTACGTGCAGCAAACACTTCATCTTGAAAAGCTCAAAGTTTTATTCCGTCATAGCCTAGCCTATCAATCTGCGATGCCTGTCTGCGGTAGGTCTCTTGTATCTCATTCTTCTGTACAAACAGAGCTAGAAGAGTCAACGAGCTGACAAAGATGAAAACAGATGGTTGGGCTGATGAAAATCCCACCTGACGGCGTTGTGAAGCGACTGCGGCAAATCCAGTCGTGTGCATCTGCAGATGAGCTACTATTCCCAAGTCTCGTGTCCCGAGATTTTGCCTTTGCGTAAACAGATCGCGATCGTGTCTGTATCGAAGTTCGGGCTAATTGTATTTATACAAACTTTATCATCCATGGGTTGCTTGTTGGTCTTCAACGTCGTCAGAACTAAAAGCATAACATCGCGAAGTAGAGGCCCACCCTGTGAGCAGGCGCTGAGGGGGATGGAAGAGGAAAGGAGGGGGTAACGAGAGGAGAGAGTGCGCGTGCCGTAGATGATTTGTCTTTGGTTGGTTGGTTGGTGTTGAAAGTCAAGTCAGAAACGACGGTTGCCTCAGAACGAAGATAAGACGGATGAGGGCGAAGAATCATACGGAGGGAAGAAAGAAAGAGGAGAAGGGAGCAAGGAGGTGGGTACAGGGGGGGGGGTCTCGGAGGATCCCACCACCACCGACACGCAACGCTGAAAGAAGTGGCAAACACAGAGAAAGTCCGTGCGCTGGAGATGGGATCCGATCTCACGACCGTTTGTATGGGGATGCACCATGTAAAAGCGCAGAACAACTGGAACCAATCAAATGACGAGCTCTATTTAGGATGTGTAACAAGCGGAGCCAATCAAATGGCGAGCTTTATTTGGAAGGTCTTTCTAGGGGCGGGGGGAAGGGAGGGAGAGGGGGATGTTCCAGGAGGAGGGGGATTTAGGGGAAGGGGAAGGGGTGGGGTTATGGTGGGGGCTAGGAGTAGGGGATAGGTGGGGGTTGGGGGTGGGGTGGGGTGGGGGTTGGGGGAGGGGTGGGGTGGGTTATAGGCAGTAAAGATCTTCCAGGAAACTGCAAGGTTTTCAGTGGTGACCCTACGAGATTAGCATATTTTACGTGATACTGTATTTTGATTGGCTCCAGTTATTCTGCGCGTTTTCATGCTCTAAAAATGTACGCGTACAAGAAAGGGGCGATCACTGGCTTGGTGACGATGCTTATCACATCAAGCGTAGGATAGTGCCTGAAAAGCTTTTGTTAAAACATGACATATTTTTTTAATTGAAAAAAAATTCAAATACGACTTTCATTGAAATGCGACACAGCGTCTTCTTTGTACAGTCACCCAGCCTGCTGATACCATCCCAGTTTTTGATGGCGCAACAATAAAGCTGATGACAACACTTTTCATTGTAGATGTTTTCGTGCGCATAATTTCCGACGTCATCAGACCTTGGCTAAGAAACCTATGAGTAGAACAGGATAACATTCCGAACGTACGTCATCACTGCATGACTTTCCGGGGGCATTTGGATGGTTAAAGAAAAAAGGAAGATCTCCAATAAAGAATGTTCGCAGGTTTGTCGTAAGTAAGAACCGTTTCTTCTTCCTTTTTTTCGTTTCATTTCCTTTTTCTTTTTCCCCTTCTTTTATGATTTCATTTTATTTTTTGCTTCTTGCCAGTCAATGCCGTGGCTCCCAAGAACTTCTGTGAACAGTCGACAGATACGACTTTTTTGTAATTGCAAGACGCGCTCTAAAGCGTGTGACGTGACCCGATCTGTACTCGGCCGTTGCTGAGATCGGGTGGGGCTTGGCACTCCCACTCGTGACGACTCACCCGCGTAATTATGAAAGATTGTCCTCAACAGCCAGTCGCAGCTCGGGGATGCAGGTGCCTGGATTTCGATGGCTCAGCACTTAGCATTTGGGTTTTTTTTCCCCATCAAACATTTTTCTTTAGATGAGTGCCTGTCCAATGTTCGGCTGGTGTTCATATTGTTCATATTGCATAAAAAAGTCTCCGTAAATTTCAGAACGTGGCTGGCTTGCGCGAACATTACCTCCTGTCCACATATAAATGGTTGCATAAAATACAGTTACGACCGCCCTTATGACCAGAAGGGGGGATAGGAACAATCATGCATCTCAAACCTAAAGCTATGGACCCCTACGGACAACACACCTGGCAGTTTGTTCTCGGTCAAGAACGATGGGCTGTCATTTTTGTTTTTTTTAAGCCGATAAACAGATGTTCACAATCCCTATGTACCATGGGTGTTGCTGAGGCGGTTTCCAAGCTCCCAAGTTTTAGAAGTTTTCAAAGAAAACTTCGATTTAAGGCGCCAGCGTTTACACGCGGCACGACACAGTCCCCTTGACCCCGTGGGTTAAATCATTTGACCTTTTGCCCTGATGTTCGTGGTAGCGAGCGAAAAGTGAGATGGTCGGCAAACAGGGTTTCAAGGTTTGGAACAATAGAAAACCATCCTATTCGCCCAAAACCTTAAGCAGGAACGGTTCCGAGCTGGCCGAAGGCTTAAGAAGCGTTTCAAGGCGCTTCAAGGCGTTTCAAAGAGTTTCAAGGAGTTTCAAAGTACCAGCTTTGAAGCGCGTAAACCGGCCCCTAGCCTTTTTCATGATATTTCAATAGCTACACTTTTGAGGTCCTCGCGAGCTGCTGCCTACACATTTCGTTAGGTCTGGCATGGTCTCCTTCAAAGTTTTCCAAGAAAAATAAGCTGAGAGTTTTATTAGAAAATTTTTTAAAATTTCTAGATCGATTTCAGCAGTAGGAAAGTGGCAAGTGATAGTTTACTACCTAAGCCATTCGATTACAAGAAGTAGATTTCTTCAAAACGTTCGCCCCTTTCCTCCTCCCATTGCAGCCACCCACACTCTCCCTGTCTTTCATTTTCTGCACATTTTCGTAAAACCGGATTTTACGCAGGAAGTGTCGTCAACAGTACTAATGGATGAAGAAATACAATCAGCTATACATATGCTACTGTACGTAGGAGAAGAAATATGAAGAAAGGCAAGCACTTTAATGAAATAAAATCAGTTGATCTCCTTACCTTACAAAGCAGAAAAAAATCAGTTTGTGGACGCGTTTCTCTAACGCAGACAGAGGGAGAGAGAGAATGAAAAAAGAAAGCAACTTTTTAAGCAGAAACAAAAAGAAAGAACAAAGAAAAAAATACAGAAAAAGAAACGAAAATGAAAGAAAGACTGATAAAACGAAGAAAAACAAAGAAAGACGCAGGGAGATAAATGATGAAAAACGAAAAATGCGAGAACAGTCAAGCAAACAACGGAATGCAAAGGATTTTAAAAAAATAAAAGTCTATTAGAATTCATCGTGCACAGACATGTCTGAGATGCTTAGAGAATATTTATCACTAGGAATGAGGTTGGCAGTGGCAGCTGCACACACTCTATGGGCAGGCTGCTGGAGGTTCTGTTCGCGGCAGCGGTGGTGGTGGGGTGGGGGTGGTGGCTGAGGCGGTGGCGGTGGTTGTGCTGGTGGTGACAACCTCTAGGAGCAACAGAAGCAAGCGAAAGAAGAAGAGGAGAGACGGATGTGCGGTTTGAATAAAGAGGGTAAGAAAGAAAAAGGTATAAACCATCCAACGGCAACGCAAACTAACAAACTAGAATATATTACTGGGGTGGCTTGCATAAACGTTCTTATCCCCTGTTCATGCGTAACGCTAAACTTAAGATACACAGGGCGAATGGGTCTTACGACCACTCTCATGACCGCAAAAGCCGCTACGAACGCTCATGCAAGCCAGGGCTGGAACACAATTATCTGAAACGAAGATGAATAAGCCAAACGCACCCAGCCATTCTGTATAGATGACCATTGCCTACATTCTTCTCGGTACCCCAGACTCCTGATATGCGCACGACTCTACTGTATAACACCCTTTACGCAGCTCATCTGCATACATGGCAGGGAAGGGCTACTATGCTGCTATTCATCTCTCGCAAACTTAACTGGTCACCCCTCCTGGACACCCCGGTCGTAGAGGAGGGGTGGGGGAGCTTACACACAGAACTGCGAACAAGGGCTCCAGTAGCCGGAAGACTAACAGACGACCTGAAAAGGACCGGAGGGAAGGAAAAAAAATGAGACTCAGTCTGCAGAAGATCCTAAGCGCGGTTATCAGGAAATTGAATCAATAGGGTTCCCTATTCTCCGGTCATCTGGACGGCGAGGCCCGTTATCGTCACAGACCGAGCCTTCGGACTCGGGCGATGCAGACGCCTGGGAGGAGACGAAAGTGTCAGGGCATCTGAGGAAAGGGGAGTGTTTTCACGGTTGTCTGCCGTATTGCTGACACGTTTATAAACACAGCAAAAACAACACTCGGCTCCCTGCCGGTGCACCATGTCGCCTCCAACGCGCAGCATTCGCCTTGCTCGGTGAGATGGGAAAAATTCTCCAGGAAGATTATCGCAGCCACCTCCAGTTAACAGTTCTGTGGAGGACAGAGGGGCAGTTCTCAAACAGGGAGGCCGTACCTAGACGAACTGCAAACGATCATCTCAACCGATAAAGGGATATCTTCACGCATAAAGGGCCATTGGGGCTTAACAAGTGATAATTTCCCTCCATCAGAATTGGTTCGAGTAAGCCCTCTGGGCTGCATCCCTGGTGCAAGAGTTCAAAACTGTTGTTCGTGACTCTGGAAAAACTACCTCTACAGGATTCAGCAAGAGAACCAACCAAGCAAGAAAGCAAGCAACAGTGCAGTGTTGCAGTGTTGGACAGTACTAGATAGGAACGTAGTCGATAAATACAACAGGTTGGGTGTATGTGTGTTTGGGGGGGGGGTGCGTATGCGTCCATGTGCCCACAGGTATATTTGTGTTTATATATATATATATAATGTATGTATGTGTGCATACATTTATGTGTAAACAAGGCATTTATGTCTCCATGCATACTGAAAATCCACTCTAAGAAAAAAATTCAAAGCCTTCAAGAATCTCTCTCTCTCTCTCACACACATCCATCCAAGTTCTAAGCTATTCCTGCAGATTGTCTCGATAGGTGTTCGAACTAATGCGCTAATGGAAGTGATTACATTGCACTTTTTTGCTGTGTAAAAAACGCTCCCGAATGTTTCTAGGATTGAGGTTTTTCTCTTAAACCATGTCACCTCATTAAGAAACCAGTCTGAAGTCGAACGGCCAGTTTGTAGCTACTAGCAGAAATAGGGCGGTGGGGTCGATCTGGTTGATTTTGACTTTTTTGCACAAAAGCCTTTTTAAGACAATAAGCTATCGCAAAGATGCATACTTTCCCTCAAATATAAATATAATTGTGTGAAAATTGTGTTGCTAAGGAAATTGGTACAGTACTGCATGCTGAAACTTTTGAGCCGTTTTCTCAAAATGGCTGCCACCCACATTCTAACCTTCAACAGGCCACATCTCTCTTACTAATTGAGCTAGGACAATAGTTCTTGCATCAATATGATGGGGAAACATAATAGATTTCAAAAATTTTATTTAACTCAAAACACACAAGTTCGGACTTAAGACTGGTTTCGTGGTGAGGTGACGCTATTCTGTTAACGATTAATCGTTCTGAGTAGTGCTACTGCTCTCACAGACGTTGTAATCTTCGATTTTCTGTGTTCTTACTGTTGTTAGAGTTACCTATCTTGCCGAAGTGTGCGTATACTGCCCTGCTCTTATTCCCCCTTTTTTAATTCAGTTGTTCTTGATATTTTCCTAGCACAGCTCGTAAGTCCAAGGGGTTTTCCTTAAGGGCTGGAAACCCCGGGAGGAGTTAGATGTATTTCTTCGGTTCCTACAGCGAGCCCCTCCCACAGTTTTGGATTTCTTGTTTCGGTACTAAGACAATGTTTCAACGTCAATCTTCTCAGCTAATTACTTTGCAAAGACAAATGCAAAGTGTGCGGAAGCTCACACGTGGTAAAGCACTACGAATCATGGCTTACCTTCCCGTACGCCGGTGGGTACCCCCCCCCTCCTTAGCCCAGGAAGTGCTCAGGATTCGAGGCATTACGTTCCCTTATCAGATCACAGCCGCAGGTAGCGGGTCGGACTGAATACCAATAAAACTAGATTACTGCCCTGTTAGCGGGTTAACAGACGATAAACACAACACTCCTCAAGCAGTTTCGACAGGCCATAGGTAATCTGTGATTTCAATTTCCTGAGAGCAAGATTCTCAATTGCATTATCATTTCACGCGCTCGCACGGCGCGGCATAACCGTGCCTCGAAGCCAAAGCGTCGTGAAACGAAGACAAGCGTTTCCGGTTCAAGCGGTTGGTATCTGATGTCAGGACGAGCGGGACATGGTAGAAAAGACAAGCATATTACAATACAAATTTAATTGTAGAAATTATCTCCCTTGCGAAAATGCCCGTGTGGGACCTCTTGTAACTCTAGGACATCTAGAAGAGTGTATTTTCTGGAAAGTCTTACTTCCTAAAGGCTGCGTGGTATTCCAGGAATATGTTATAGATTAAGAATAGCTCAACTGTCGCAAATATCGTAATACCAGAAAAGTGTTTATCGCTGTCTTTTACGCTCACAGCACTGCTCATCTCTAAAGGAAAGAAAGTGTCAGTCCTTGAAAGAAGAGGACGCCACCTGGAGGATGTGAGGACAGCGGAATGGTAGACATGAATGCTTATGCAGCTCAGCCCAGAGTTTCTTATTGGTTAAAATCGTCTATCCATATTATGGGTCATTTGTGTCTTGACCTTGTAACCACAAGTCTAGAGCTGCCAAAAGGCCATCCCGCAAGAACCACATTTTAGCTATCGACAGCAGGCAGTTGCTTCAGGTCCAGCGTTTGATCTTGGAGTGCTATCTACGCTCCAACAGGAGGCTTCCGGTTTTAGTCACGTGTGTAGCTCAGAGTAAGGTCTCTGCATTCTGTCACATCACGAACACGGTATTTACCGTATAGCACAAAGCACCCATCCTTCCGATGTTTTCTTTTCTGTCTTGTTTCCTAGTTACTTTTTTCTTTGCTCCCGATTTGCCTTCTCCTGTTGCTGAGTGCATGATCGACATGCACGGTATCTATTTTTAGACTTTCTGGCCATGTCTGCTGTAAGTCCGCAACCCAAGGCAATCTTTATCGACGAATCCGCATGAGGGATAGAAAGAGAGAAAAAAATTGCGAAGGAAAGAAAGTTTAAATTTTCTTGGCAAGGTTGGTGATCTGGAGATTTTAAACACCGACCTTAAAGATAGTGACACCTTGCTGTATGAACACCTTTTATGGACAAGAGCTCTGAGTTAAAAACTGGGACATCATAATAAGTCATGGGTGTCGGTTGTAAGGATATGTTTCCGTTCAAAGAACGGATTTGCTTATCATCAAGGAAAACTTGCAAGACCGTTTGTTAAAGTGGTTTGCCTACCCCTGAACTGCATAATTGTAACATGCATGAAACTCCAAGTTGAAGTTTATCTGATTTCAAAAGACTTCTAAGTAACACTGGGGTGTCTAAACAACGTGAAACTCAGGACAACATCATTTTGATTTTTGGAAAAAAATCAAACAACTTTGTTGAATAATCGTGGGAAATCGTGGGAAAAGAAGAAAATGGAGAGGGATACAATACTGAAACATTATTTGGCTGCACGTCAGCACAACGCGCTATGAATAACTGATGAATTCCAGTATTCGGGGTTTAAAAATATGGCAAACACATCAGCCGTGGCTGTTTCGCGCTCTACGATGCAGATCAATGCGGATTTCTTCTGGGGCCCCAGCATCGCAAGCTCCACTGAGCACAGCAAAGCCTGGGTGGAAGAGTTGTAAATGAGAGTCTGTTACTGCGCTTATTCCATTAACTGACTGCTTAAAAGTGAGCCCCTTTTAACGGCGGTCACCTAACAGTAACAAAATTCAATTTCGGGTTATCTAACTGTTTAATTTGAACGTCAGCTACAGGAAAACAAATCTTCGGCGAAAATGTGTGCGTAAACTGCATTAATGACGAAAAAATTATATTCCATTAGCGTCTCGATGGCATGGAACGATATTCCACTCTTGTGAGCTGGAGAAAACTTTCCTGAATGAATCTTTGACAATTTTGGTGTTGCTCTGTGACCGCTCTTTTGATTTTGAGAGGATATTTTTGCTGATATATTGGCGTCATTCTAACGAAAAGTGTGTACTCGTATAGCATTGGCATAAATGTCGAGAAACACAAATTTATTTTTACTTCACTGACTTTCTATTAATGAATGTTCAGCCGCTGTGTCCTGTGGACATGGTCCGTGGCAAGGACAAACAGACACAGACATCGGAGGTCAGACAGATACCTAAGAGGTAGTCCCATCTGCAAATCCAAAGTAGTCCTTGAGGGGTGACCTCTTTTCCCTTGAAGTTCAAACCTTAAACTGGGTCACTTTAAGGAGCCTCTCAAACTATCGTTGCCATGGTTTCAGTAGGGTCATGTTTTGCATTACTTATAATCAAAAACTGTAGACCTCCCACCCAGTAATTCAACAATAGCTATTTCCGTTTCAATGTCGGTCTAAATCATGGAGTCCCTATGGTTGTCATACTGATTTTCACATCAGCTTTAGGATTAATGATTTACCAAGCACCCTACCTCCTCCCAAACAAAAGGAGGATATTTTTACCCTCGACCTAAGCTCGGGGTTAGATCTCGGTGCGTTTCCTGCATCTGCGACCAGGTGCTTGTCGTAACAGCGTCTTTGAAGACGCTCTGGATCAAGGACGCCTGCCTGTACCAACAGTAAAGCCAGCAGCAAACCCATTAGCAGCACTTAGCTAACTGGATACCCTTAGCAGACGGCCTGCTTGTGAACGGCACGACAACTTCGTTAAAACGACATCACAAGTCTTTTTTGAATGTTCAACAGGGAAGGTTTGAAATGAAAACTCTTAAGAACACTCAAGAGGCATCATCTCTAAACCATCAGCCCCATAGCCTTATCCATCTTTGTGTGAGACTGAGAGACATCATGCTCGGCGCACAGCCGCGTTTCAGAAGTAGTGAACCCACATGCTAACACTCTAGCTAACGAGGATACGCGCGCGTACACACAGCACGCATCCACGCAAGCTCGCATAGACATGAGCACGCATGCGCACCCGTTTTGGACATTCGCACTTCTCGTTGCCCGTAAGCAATCGTAAGTTTGAGCAGCTACGGAATGCCATGAACGCTAGTTTTACTCTCGGCGTGAACGCACACTTTCGAGTAGTCTGTACGCACATGCCCTCACATTCATGCACGCATGTGCCAGACTAGCGCTGGCAAAAGCCATTATGAAGCACTCTGGCCGATGGCGTGACATGACACACTCGCGTCATATCGTGCCATGCCAGAAATCATGCGACGTTACTATCAGGCCTACATTTGTTCGCTGTCTAAATGTTCGCGTTTTTAGTACAGATCCTTCTGTTTTCCCCCTGACAATTTGCGCTTTGTGTTTGAGTTGCATCAAAGGTACCCATGGTAAAAGCGAACCTCTGCAGTGTACTATGTCGCTGGCCGAAATTCTTCTTTTTTAACTGTTTGATGTTTGCGTCTATTTCCTACTTCACACCCTCAGCCATTTACAGTTTTGTGATTTTAAAAAGCTGGTCACGATTGTCCGCTAGTTGCTGTTAATGTCCTTTTATTATATGTAATTTTTCTCCACGCATTCAACTAGGTATCTGTACCTGTGTAGTGAACATAACACCTTTATTAATAATTATGCTACAGCCATACGCCAATAACTTTATCCTCGTCACAGTATGCTTTAAAGCACACAACTTGCATTAAGATTATACTTAATTCTGTTCTAATGTGTGTGCAAGAAGCAGGCCAGGGCTGCTATTCTGAAAGTGTTGTTTTTTTCCATTCCTTTTTGTCCCCCGGGAGATATAGAATTTCGCACAAAACATTATGGAAGTCAGAACTAGACTAGATAGAAACTTTTCTATTTACCGTCCTAGTTTATATAAATGAGAGAGAACTGCCCCCCCCCCAAAAAAAAAAATCACTAATACATTATTTTGCTTTGTACCTTTGATCAACGCGCATCTTGACCGCAACCCGCTCTTTCTCCCCCAACGCATTTACTCCTCTCCACTCCTCGCCCCCATTAGGCTTTCTTTTGCATGAACATACGCAGCACGTACGTGCCCAAACACACACAGATACGCTTGCACGTTCTCTGTACTTTATTTCGTAATTGTTTAGACATATCCTGCTGCTGGAAAAAGTAACACACATTTTTAACAAACAGAATGGCAAAACGAAGGAATGGGGCGTGGAACGAGAGAGAGCGGAAAGAAGCAAGACGGTAAGCAGACGCAAACAAACGCCTGTCAAAATATCTGCAGCCGGAAACAAACTTCGTTTTCCTTTTCTCTTGACAGGAAAGTGATAAACGTTCTGACGTGCTCAGAATCTGAGTACGCTGTGAACAAAAATGTGATGAAAGCATTGACTGGTTGACTGAACACGCGACTTGGATACGCGGTGCAAATAATTCACAAGACGAGGGAACCGAAGTACAGAGATAGAGACAGAAAGAAAGAAGAAAAGGAGATGAAGGTGGGGGTGAAGAGTCGACTTAAACTACAATCTGTTATGGTCAGCACTTCACTGTAATCACTGCGCTACAGAAAATAATCCGCAAACCAAACTGTTAAATTATAGCCAGTACGTAGTGAGGTTGAAATTCTACTTGAAGGACTTGCAGTCAAGGGACCTGCATTAATGGGTGTAGTCACCTTGAAAATCATTTTCTAAACTAAAACCTTAACTTGAAGCGAAATATCAGACTGCGAGTCAGCAGACGGCTTGACCTTGACCTGTAGCAGTGGTGTTCATCTCCGTGGCGATTCACAGCCTCTATCATCTACAATGCACAAAACTTCAGCTCTTCGAAATATATAGTTTTGATATATGTCTAAATCATCAATTGTGTCTCTAAAAAGGCTGTTTCGGCGAACTAGTAATAAGCTATTCCTCCTTGGACGACAGAACAACTTTATTAAAGAAAAACGCGAGCAAATATAGGTTATTCCATTATCGTGCATAAGAAACGTCACGGAGCTTACTCTAGATTGTCCCCCATGACAGGAATAAGTCAGCTGTTTGGTTGTCTTACATGCGGGGCCTGGAGAGTAAGAAAAGATCTTATCTGCGAACTTCGACCTTTCTACAAGCTATTCTGACACTGCCTCTACAATGAAAGCTAAACCGTTCTCCTTGAAGCTTTGCATTGTGTGGCCGAATTCGTTGTCTACTGCCCACACGCGCAAAAAATAAAAATAAAATAAAAATAATAAATAGCCTGGTTTTGAAGAGCAGCAATTACTTGTAATCTGAACTACACAAAACAGCTCTAAGAAGAAACGCGTTTAGCCGATCAATAGCAATCTAAAGGGCGTGGCTCGCTTCTCTTGGGTGCCTATCGCAATCCCGATGCGTTCTGTAGAGCGAAGAGCTCCGACACTATGAGTCCCTGGGGCCAAGACGTTTTGCAGAAAGACCCCCTGGTGTTAATTAACGCCGTCCCGAATGACTATATTAGTACAGCTTTTGTCACAATATTCTGTACCAGGACTGTCAGAAAAGCATATCCCACTCGGGATCTGATGTCATCGTTGCGGGGGTTTCTTCCGAAAATTTACGGATTTTTGTGTAGTATACAGAAATAGCAACGGTGCGGTTAGCAGGCCCTCCGGCTGTACTTGTCTATCAATAAATACAAGCCAGTGGAAGGGGAAAGCTACTTCCTAATAGGTTATGTCCTCTGGAAACGTGTGGGTGGTGACGTATTGTCGGTGCACAGTAACTTACTAGGCTGGTGTGTGGGTATGGAGTGCGTGCGCGTACCTCTGTGTGTGTGTGTGTGTGTGTAAGTGTGCGTGTGTTCTCCCGTCTGTATATGTATGTCCACGCGCGCGAAGTCACGAACACGAGTTTATTTGATGTCTGGGACTGGAGCGCACATGTGTAATAAACATGCTCTGTCTCAACGTCCTTTCCTTTACTAGACGCGAGAGCCTAAAACCAGTAGTCCTTTGTCTGTAGCTTGTGCAGGCTGAGTAGGCTACTATTCACTCCTCTGTGCTTAGACAGCTCTTAACTCTGCCAACAGATGTTATTGCAGAAAACCAAGATCGGACAGGTTCCCATCGCCCCCTGTTTTTACACCAAAAAGCCGGAAGGGTGCGATATGTAAGTTCGCGGTAAATGGCTCGCCCCGTAAAGAACAGCCATTATTCCCCTGTGAGAGGCGAGGATGACTTATGTCTCGACTCTCCCGACAGTTCTTTCTGTTTGTTTTTTAAGTGGACAGGGAGCCGCCGAGGTCAGAAAGTTTGAGGGTTATGTATCTACATTGCCCACTTTTCCGTTTAGTGTGCATGTTGAGCTACATTCTATGACCTGTGGGCCCCAGTCTGGAAAAAAGAATTGCCTAGTCGTGTTTTCCACCTCTGTTCTCCGACATCAAGTTCTCTGAATAAAACATTGAATAAGAAAGCAGCCTATAGACATTTGAAATTCCCCCATCCCATTCCCTCTCTCCGGGGAGAATCAAAAGTATCCTATACATCATACTTTACCACTGCAATCATTGCTTCGCGTCTGTCATTCTCAGCTACCGCGATCTCGTCTTCACGCTCCCTGCACATTGTCTTTTTAGTAGTGCGCCTAAAATAAATTGCTCCATCAAAGGCTGTGGTTTTTAAGGGTTTTTATTTTTGGGAGGGGAGGGGAGATAGCAAATGATAACGAATATTTCTAGATTTTTTCGCTTCTGTTGCAAGACAGGTCAGCGGTGCGTCGTCTTTAAAGAAAAGGAGGACGATTTAACATCTGCGGTGCTGACGACAAGTCGAAATCCGAGTATCGGAGTCGTTACTGCCGTCAGATAACGACAGGGAAAATCCCATCGGATTTTGTATGTCCTGTTACAAGCCAGGCGGAGGGGAGGGGGGATCAGCAATGAAGAGCTCTCGGTGCCACAAGGTCTGAGTGCTAGACATGTGTATCGATGCTATTTATAGTCCCACCACACCCCCAATTGAGAAATACTAAAGATTTTCTCCGCTTGAAAATTGCGTTAGCTAGGAACGTAAAGCACCATTTTTGCTGCGATACGTCCTCGCTGTTAGCAATAAAGATACAAGTGATGACTGATGCAGAAGAAAGGGAGGATTATCCTTTCATAAATCTCATGATTATCCTTGGTCATGGCGGCGGTTATTTAGAGGGACAGTGCTTCATCCTGGCGGTGATTTCGCACTATGGGGGATGGGGTCCCATTACTAAGCTAGGCACTGAAAGAACCACCAGACTGATGGCTGCAGTGAGATGGCAAGTGCGGACAGGCAGTTTAATGTACGGGGGATGCACAATGTTTAATTCCAGGAAATAATCCATGGGCCACACCAGGACTCGAACCAGCAACCTTCATCGGTTAGTCCGCAGCTCTCGCAACTGAGGTAACCAGGCCCCGTTTTGGCCATGGTGTTTTAACGTGAATTAAAATGACACACACATATATATATATATAATTATATATAGGCGCGCAAACACCCACAAACGGACCCCCCTCCCAAAAAAAGATGCAAAATAAAAAAAAATCAGGTAACTTGATAGTAGTCTTGAGTGTTCGTCTTTGAGAGTTATAGAACTTTTCTATGCAGGAAGGAGTGAAACCAGCTTCTCAAGAATCGAGAGGTAGTGCACGAGCATTTTCACACCTGCGTGAACACATGGTCGGAAGTTTTCTAAGTGGTTGTTTTTAGTTGTCGGCTAGAACACACTGCGCATTTTTGGTGGTGTCTGGCACAAAAAGTGTCAGACTTATCACAGACATTGCAAGCAAGAACAATGTACTACGACAGACAGTCTCAATTCCATTTAGAAATAAGTCGATTCTCTCTTTAAAGTCAGAGATGCTGCGCAAATGTAAATCGTTAGTAACTGGATATTTTTCGCGCTTGCTTATGTCGTCGTTCTGGTAAATGCACCGGGGCGACCCGATGCTTTGCAAGAACAGTAAACATGTATCCGATGCCATGCGAATTATCCTCACCTGGCGTATGGCAAAAAAGTAGGCAGCGGATGTAAACATCGTTGGTGAATGTGTAGCAAGAAGTAGGTAATTGAAACCACCTGAACATCCAGGTTAGGATATCTTGTGATCATCCACCCTACGAACACCGCCGACTGTCATGCATTAACAGTGTTGTGACGTACGCTGCTTTGTGCTCAGGAGGCCTCCCACCCTGCGTCTTTATCCTTCCTTTACTAAACCATAGTTTTTTTACCATGATGCAACAGTCGTTTGATGCTTTTTAGACTCGAACTTTTGTGCACAACACAACTGCAGTTTGATGCAACGGTAGGATGTGGCCTATTCCCGGAAGTTCAGAGCCGGGCAAGACCGCAGAGCGGTGTGATGGAAAGGGTAGGTTAGTTGGTTATTTTAGAGGGACAGCGCTTCCACCTCGCGGTGATTTCACACTGTTGGAGTATGGGGTCTTACTACTAAGCTTTGGATTGAAGGAACCAGCAGACTGATAGCTGTGGTAAGATGGCCAGTGGTGAAGGCTGTTTAATGTGCAGGAAGAAGGCCCAGAGGAGTCTGCACTATGTATAGGCCGAGGAAATAATCCTTGGCCACACCAGAATTCGAACTTGCTACCTTCCAGCTACCTTACATAGGCAAGTACGCAGCTCTACCGACCGAGGTATCTAGGTACCTCCCCGGAAATGGTAATCGCTCATAGCGTCAGAAGTCGAGATCCCTCAGGCGTTTGTAGGCAGACTAGAGTGTCAGAGGTTTGGAGGAAGAAGCATCTTTCAAACTCTTTACAGTCGATACTTATTCGATATTAACAAAAATGATGGCATTTCTTAGAAGCTTTAACAGGAAGATGTTTCAGATTCAGCGATAATCGACATAAACTGGTGACCCAAGAGTAAAGAATGTTGAGTAGTAACATCGCAAAACTGTGTAGGGTCCGAAAATGGTACAACGAAAGGCATTTGTGAAAAGGTTATACCTTTATGTAAATTGTGCTCCAACAATTGCGATCTACACATTAGAAGCCAGGAAAAATCCAAAAGAGTAATACCTAAAATACGATTGTAAAACATTACCGGGACAATTTATTTAAATAAAAACTAGCACACATTTCTCTTCTTCACAGGGTAATAAAATAATCATAGCTAATGAAACTACATTATTTTTGTATTCTACATGACTGCGGAAAAGCATGTATAGCGTTGGTGCATTTGCTGATAGCAGCAGGACTATCCCTAGATGCACTTTTTATTCAAGTGGGCAGGCAGGCCACACAAACACGGAAGCAAACAGAAGATCCCCACCCTTCCGCGCAGCCCCCTTTCCCCCACGCTCAGACGTGCCACACGACAGTGCCCGAGGACTACTCAAGCGAAGAACAATTCCGCGTAACGTAAGGCTTCTGCCAAACGGCTGTCACACCACATGGTCTGTACGCACCACCAGCTGGCATCTGATGTAAATCGAGGAACAGCGATGTAGCGATTTCTCCTGGAAGGAAAAATGAAAGAACTCCATCGTGCGCTTGCAGAAGAATCTCAGAGTTCGGGTTCTTCTTGTGGAGGGATCATATTTGTCTGCCCCCCTCCCCCTTATCCCGTCCTCATCTCTCCATCTCCTCTTGGCACCGCTCCCCCTCCCCCACACACACCCCTTCACGCTCATCTGATGGAAACCACAGACAGCGAAACTGAGCGTGGGGGAGCACATATCGCAGAGTTGTCATTACAGAACAAGGAAAATGAGGGTCGGCTCTGAAATGGAGTGATAGTACACCCTCGCTTCTCGCGAGATCTCGCACTGTCATCGAGACATGCTGGAAGAAAAGAGAACAATGGCCAGACAGTCAGACAGGAGCTGCGAAACTATGTGAAGCGCCTAGTTACAGACGCAATTACTAGCTTTTCAGACATCTTGGAAAGTGCGAGTTACACCATGAGACTGACAATTTTTTCAGTGAAGAATACACGATGCATGCGTAGATAAAAGCACGAGTCGGGCACCCAAAAGGTACGCACAGTCGCACACATATGCACAGGCGCATGCGTACAGGTGCACGTACTCGGAGATCATAAGCATTCTCAAGTACATGCACTACATAATTATATACATATGCTAATGCCAACATTGATGTAGGGAGATACTCATTCTCTGAACCAGAGAAATCACAGGCTTTTGTGTTAAAAAAGGAAAAGGGCTTTTGTAGGAAGGCAGTCCTGTTATAAATACCTTGGTTAGTCTGTCGTAGGAATGGAAACCTGTTATAAGTATCTTGGTTTGTCTGCTGAGGTATTATGATTGTTATTGAAATTCGCTAATTTAGTGTGGCATCTGTTCGTATGCAACCTGGGGCGAGAATATGTAAATGGGTTGGTTCGTTCGTGCATTCGTTCTTTCGTTTTTTCATTTGTTTGGTTGTTTGCTAGATTATTCGTTTTCTTTTTTTTTGTTCGTTTATTCATTCGCTTCTTTGGGTTTTTCCGTTCATTCATTTGTTCCTTCATTCGTTTACTGGTATGAACAAAGAAGATATTATACTCCTTGTACCATAAGGACATAGCTGCTGGAAGGGGCAGCAAAGATCCAGTATCTTGCACTATCTGGTTTCAATTTTCGGAACTTTTATATCGCACTAGCGGGTACCATGCAGACAGAGGCATTGTGAAACGTCAATCTGTGCATGACAAGGGCATTGATATGCCAGATCTTTGTTTTCGCCCACGAAGACAATATATTGCATCAATAAGTGCCAGTGAACACATGTACTGTGTAGCATCTTTTCGTTTTGCAGTTAAGAATGCAACATGTATCAGCAATCAATTCTTGGTGGACTACGAGGACTCCAAACTTTTCTGTGGCCCATCTGTACTTCACTCTGAGGGTGAAGAAGTAGAGAGAGGAAATATTTAGCCTGCAATGTTTACGTGCAAATTCCCCTAAACTTCGCAGTGCACCATGGGCGGTCCCCGTGCTTTGCGAAGCAGCTAACAGAGGACGCCGTTGAACAGGTAAGGTAAATCGCCTCGTCAGAGCCTCTGACAGAAACATAAACAGTTTCAAACAACGTGGATCCAGTGAAAAACCTGTCAGAGACGCGTCGTCAAAATGCACATTTGACGCAGGCCCCTCTGTCTCGCGCGCGATGGAGGAGACCCACCCTTCACCCCACCAAGTCCCCAGTGCAGCTGTAGGCGATTCTCTTTGCCGCCGAGATGGTGTTGCTTGCTGGAGGCACCTAGCGGTTGCTAGGCAACCGCGCCAGTTCTCGGCTTGTGCATTTGATGAACCCAGTTCGTTTTACAGTCGTGATTAGCGATTAGCTGGCCAAGAGCTCCGGCCATGCGAACAATGTGTAATAGGAATTACAACGTGGGTCACCTGCAATTTGACATGCACTCTGCCACCGTGCGCGAGCGGTGGTCCCTCTGATGTCAAGCCGCGCTGCAAAGTGGTGACGGGCCTTGCTTCCCACCATAAATCCATGCGCCCGAGATCTATCTCTTGTCCAGGTGGGACGCTCCGTGCTAAATACAGTGTGTCTGTTCGTGTGGGTGCGTGCATGCATGTGGCCTGCGTGACCAGATGTTGCCTACAGACGAAATACTTTACCCACTAGGGACAGAATAACGTTTATTGTTTCAGTGACAGTAGTATTTTGTCAGCAAAATTCTATCAAAACGCAGTTGTAAACACAATTTCAAATAATGCGATAACAAAGTAATTGGAATAAATAAAACAAATATATACTTTATAGCAGACGGCGGGAATGTACTTATTTTCCCGCAAATATTCCACCACTCATTGGTCTCTAGACTGTGAGCCCGCATTTCGAAGGCTCTGGAAATGTAAAGTCTGCTGAGAATGGATTCAGGTTACTTACGTGTTTATTATTAACACCATCAATGGGGCAATGGGGGAAACAATCTTGTGTATTGAGCTCTCCAGGTGTCATTTGTGTATGTCTGTCATTTTGTGCTGCACAGGAATAGGTTTGTTTATATATGGGTGACAATAATCTAGAAAAGTATAACAATGCAGAGAGTGTGTGTGTGTGTGAGAGAGAGAGAAAGAGAAAAAGAAAGACGATGGACGGAGAGGCACATATTTTTGACGACTTTTGTGGAAAACCCTGACGTTGGCCGCATGGTACAAGTAAAGCGAACAGCCCGTGTAATCCACTGCAGACATATATGCATGCAAAAATGCTGCTCCCACCACCACTTGCAGTCTGGCTAGAAATACTTATTGGGGGAGACAAGTCAATTCGGAGAGGCGCCTTCAAGGCATCATAAAGAATTAGTAAGGGAATCACTTTTTGCTATGCTGGTTACAGACGATGAAGTTCCTGGCACTGGCCTGGCGTGATAACAGCTGTGTGTTTGTGTGTGTGAGTGCGTCCGCGCGTCCTTTTGATTACTTTGTCCGCCGTTTATTTCTTCCATCGTTGCTTCGTTTGCTCATTAGCTATTTGATATGTTTGTTCGCTCCTTTATCTTATCACTCCTTCATTTATGTCTCCACGCATGCACTGGCTCATCCATTTCCTTATTTATTTGCTCATGACCTTGTCCGAGCGTTAAAGCCGCTCGTCTTTTTTTGCTGGACGAATGAAAGAAATATGACATCTTCTAACACATTCGCTTTGTATTTGGAAGGGACCCGCTCATAACGTGATGAATTTTATAGTATATGGAGCATCCCTGCATTATGCCTTCTCCCGCCGTTCATGCAATCCCGTTAGAAAACGGCGCACGTTATGTCGCTGCTCTCCCGACATGTAATATATCGCAGCGGCATCTATACAGTCTGCTGTCGCAGCTGCTTACATAGAAAAAACTGTAAATTGTAACGGTAGCTGTATTTTGCTATCCTAGCGCATTCACACAAAATCGTCTGTGACGGCGTCAACAGCAACAACTAAGCGGGGGGGGGGGGGCGGGATGGGGCTGGGACTGAAGGCAGTATGCGCAGCACGTGCACAGCGCCCCAACATGCGCATTTAGGCAACAGAGCAACAAGCCGATTGCATACATTTATGTGCATGCCACGTTGTGTTGGGTATCGCGTGACGTAGGAATCATGTGCTTCTGACAGGTGAGTAGGGCTCAGCGATGGGCGAGATGTGTGTTTGTGTTTCCTGTCCACCATCGAAGTTTTATTAATTTTAGCCCGCCAACATAACTGTAGACGAATTAGAACAGTCGTATGCCTCGGCTTTCCGCACATAACTCTGAAGGTAAAGCCCGTTCGGTTTTTGTGACATTTGTGAACATTTCTGTGTGCGGGAAAGAGAAAAGACATGTAACAAAAAAGAATCTGAGCCAAGCTAATTGCCAAAGCACAGAAAGCCAACGTTTCGGAGAATTACATCTTCTTCAAGACAGGACACACATCACAAAGAATGAACATCCTTAACAAAAAGACAGTGAATGCGGAAAAGACACTATATCTTATGCGGTAGCCAGCCTACCCCTGTGGTAAAACGTCTGAAGACACCTATCCGATTTTAACAACGTATGCTGTGCATAATCAAAGCACGCTTTGAATAAGAAGTTTACGCAGACGTGCACGGGCACACACGCACACACATACAGAACACGACATCAAAGCATGCGCTAACACTCCAGAACTTTTTTTTTCGAAAAGCCTCTGAACGAAGTAGATGCAGTATGGCTTCTAGACAGAAATAAGCATTGACACATTCTCACTCTTCCTCGAAAAGACCAGTAATTGCCGTCTGTCTTCTGTCCTCCGTGGTCTGCCGACTTTCGTCCACAGACGGCATCACGCTATGTGGCTAGCCGGGTCTAAACTTCTGGTTTGATAAGAAAATAAAAATTGATGGCGTTCAGTGCGCGCGGCGGGAGTCTCTGCCCAAAACGAGAAGGAAGACAGATCAAAATCAAACTTATCTGTCCCTGCGTACGTACAAATACATAGCGAACTTTTTTCAGTGAAAAAGCGATACATGAAAAATTATTTTAAAGTATGTCCTTCGTGGCGGATTGACCTGTTAGGTTACGCATGCGCATGTCAACCCGTCTTTAGGGTACAAACTGGACTCAGATAGCACAGTTTTCGAAATACTTGTTTTGCCATCAGCCTGGTTTTGCATGGATGGTCTGAACAATTGTGACAAGATCCACTTTGCAGGTAATTGCAGGTAATGCATGCGTAGTTTTCTCTTGTGTGTGTATATTACCTACACGCACACCCTTCCACAAACATGGATATCTGTATAACTACGCTCGGATGAACGCGCCACGCACTTCCGCAGACAAACGTCTGTGCACGTACATATGACCAGAGCAGGAGGGAGAGAACAAACGCATCAAGAACAAATAAACAAAGCAAAGCAAAAGTAATAACTCGAACAAAACCATGACAGGTTTAACACCAATGTACGGGTAGACTAAGGTTAATATCTTACTTCAGTGGGTTCATCTGTTGGCAGTTTTTCATTCTTCTTTCATCTCCTCCATTGCTGTCTGTGTCCTGTCTCGTTTTCTATATAACTCTTAACCGCTCTAAAAAAAATTTTTATCACCTGTCCCTTTTATCTCTAGCTCCCTTCATGGGGTGCTTTTCTTTAAATCAAGTATTTTTGCTGCCATTAAAACACCAGATCTCTTTCTCTTTGTTCTAGCTGTTCTAACCCTTTATCTATTCTATGCTGTCGCCTGTTATCCGGCTTTTCCTTTATTTGTTTGTTGTTTGTTTCGGCATATCTTTTGCCCAAACAAGGATATTCGACATCTTTTAACTTTTTGAGGTTCGTTAGGGATCAATAAACTTTACACGTTTTTCTGCTTTTGTCTTTATCAGGCTCAGTACGTTGTTTCAGTTTGGCTATAAAGTAGTTTCACATAGCGTTATGTAATGTTTGTTGTCTTGTACATCCGAAAAAGGGGCGTTAATATATGGTTCTTGGCCTGTTGTGAAGTTCGGTTAAGTCAAAACACATTCACCTTTTCTGCTTTTCAGTTCTGTAGCCTTTTAACACGTATTCACGCGCGCATGCGCGCACTCACACACACACACACACACACATTATATTTCGCTGGAAATACGTTTGTCATGGTATACAAAGTTCTTTATTTGTTAAGTGTAGTTCGCTGGCAGCAATTTATCCCCTGCGTTAATTCACTGCCGAGTTTTGCCCCCTTTCACTAACTTTGCTGCCACCTTATTTTCCTTTTTTTCTGCACCTCTCGTCTCGTCTGTCGTCTTTTGTTGTTGGTTTTAAATTTTCCTCTTGCCTTCTAATCTCCATGTGTCTTTCCTTGCCTCCTGACACAAGTATGTCTGTCTGTTTCTTTCATTTATTCGTTCATTCTCCCTTCCTTCGTTCTTCTAGTTTCCTCTCTTTTTTCTTCCCTATTTCATTTTCTTTCTTTTCTCCCTTTAAAAAAATTTCTTCTCTCTCGAAAAAAAACAGAGGGAGGAAAGTGGAACAGCGCTTACAGATATCAAGTGTTCGTTTAACTTATTTTGAATTGCTGTCTGTTACCCTTTTTATTAATCATTTTTGCCCCCGTTTTAATAAATTTCTTTCGGTTTTGCTGGTTCAAATTCTAGACAGAATTGAAGATTCGAGAAATATAGACCTATTAGAACTTTTAATTTCGTTTCCATTTTAAAAATAAAATAAGTGATATTTATCTTCTTGTTGTTTTAAAAAGTTGGTGATATGATAGCTCGAGGTATATGTGTAGGCAATACATTATCGATCCGATCCTAAGTTGCAAGTTTGAGAGAGAGAGAGAGAGAGAGAGACAGAGAAAGAGACAGAGACAGAGACAGAAAGACAGAAAGAGCGAGAGAGATGCATTCTTATTCTGACAAGCTAATCAAAGGATAAACTGGACTTTACCACCATTTACAGGATAGGCAGCCCACGAACTACAGTTTCAGTCCCTTCAATTTTCTTTATCTCCGCCCGCTTGTCTAAAAAAAAAGAAAAAAAAACGAACCAAGAAGATTCGCGAGGGCTTATACTCTCCAGTACCAACGACCGACTTTATCGGTAGCATATGCCAGACAGGGATTACAGTCCATCTTGTTCAATTCGCCTGTATGACTGACGGGATTCCGTAAACAGCAGTCTTCATATTGACATCTGCTTGAGGTGGGTATGTGGTCAGTGTATGTAATTTCGTCTCGCCTTGAATTAACCATTTCAAGGGATCACTATAGTGCTGGCTTTAATTAGCATTACTCTCCGCTGGGCTGGGACTGCATAAGAAATCTGTGATACTATTAACACCATCTGTGGGTCATCTGCTGTCCAAATTATTCCGAGTTTGTTCACAAGGCCATTAGATACAACACAGAAGATATTTTAAGCTGGTTATATTTTAATTAATTTTATATCCACTTTTCTAGCTGTCCTTTTTCCTCAGTCCTTCGTCTCTGTACTTCTCTTCTCCCCTTCACGTAGGTGCATATATATATATATAATGCTACCCGGGGAACCCGGCGCTGCTCCGGTTTTCTTTGAATAAAGACCATGAAAAAGTCAGATCTGCTTAGCCAATCAACGCCGAGACGTCATAACCTAAGCGTTACCCCCGCCATCGCTACCTTTACTGCCCCCCACCCTAACCCCACCCTTAACCTCCATCCTGCTCCTCCTACCCCGGAAATACCCTCGGCCTCCTCCCCCGGAAACATAGGTCCTCTCCCCCATTAACACAGTCCGTGTATAGTAAAACGTCCAAGATACGACTGTGAAAAAACGGCCCAAATCAGGTCTTATAATGGAGGGGTCTTATAAGGGAGGACTTTTTGCAGTGAACAGTTAGTACAACATGTAGGTACACGTAAGGTGATCAATGGGGAGAGAAACACATCTGCATGTATTTTATCATGGCAGTCAACTGCAGCATGTGCTTTGAAATATCTGTGTTATTTACCACTGAACTACACGTTAATATTATTTTTAACATCTCAGTTATTGAACTCTCTACCCGTACCTACCCCTCGCAACTCGCACAGTTTACATTGGATTAAACATTTTGACCGAAACACACGCTTAAACATAGAACATGATTTTCAGGAATGAATTACACCAAAATCTGTGGTATCATCTATTTGTCCTGTGAGATGCCGAAAAGACACACGTCGTATATTGTACAAAGCCTTCACTGCTTCAGTCCGTTAGGGGTAAAGTCGTAAATGGACTAAACAGGTACTCGAAGTACAGACATCTATGCATGCCCATGGAAAGAACGCTAAATTTTCAAAAATTGCACTCCGAGTATAAATGATCACAACAATCGCATCAGTTTCGGTGTGAGAAATGTGGAACTCATAATAACACGGAAGCTTATAAAGCGTGATATCCCGGCAATATCGAGGGCGCTATGCGTTTTGCACAGTATGGATGAACCTAAAGTATAAAACCACTACACAAACAAAACCTCTACAAAACACACATTACAACGATGGAAAACATAATTACAACCATAAAATATTAATGAGACAACAATAAAACAGAGGACATAAACACGAATACTTGTTTAGAAATATTATAAGCAGAATAAACAACGCCAACAATAAAACAGTACAGACTACAGTACTGAAACTTAAGCGCAACAACCTTAATAGTTAATTGAACAGATGGATACAGATGAAGTGCTACATTTTCACTTTTAATGTTAATTCAGCTCCTCTACAACAAATCCATGTACCGTCTTCTAGCCTCACTCGGGTCCATTCTGTAGTCGACGTCATGCTTGGGGTTTTCCGACTTTTACCCAAGATTTTATTTTTTGGCGATAGTTTCGAACTTTACTTGTAAACGCAAAATCTGCTTACTAATAAATTTAAGTAGTGACAGACCAGAACTCCGTGATAGGAAAAGTAGAGGTTCCACACCATACATGTTAATAAAATATTTAAACTTGTGTGCTTTCATGAATGGCAGTTTCGTATCCAGAAGCTACACTTTAAGAATGTGATCATCTAGATGCGTTCACAAGGCAAATTGGCAAGTGAGATTTCTCTGGCAAATTTCCATTTGTAAAATGGCCTCTAAAGAAGCAGTTGTAGTAAGGACAAAGGAAAGAGTCTTTAAAATGCGTAAGTTTTCTGAGTTTTTGTTGTTGTTTTTGCCGTACACTCGCATCTTACAAGATGAAACTAATATTACGTACATTATATACAAGAAGAATGTAAGCTGGAACACTTATTTTGTTACTGAAACAGAACCCATTTTACACTGATCTTATACGCTTTAGATTTGTTGGTGCTAAACTAGTGTAAAAAGTGCTCCGGCCTGTGTTTTCGAAAGCGTTCAATTGTCCGGAAGATGTATAAATTGTGATAATGCTTCAAACGTGTGCCAACAGCAAGTGTTCAGTCAAGTAGGGCCACGCTAAGAACACTTAGAACACATGTAGTGCACATCTTACTATTTACACCCGCTTTAACATATTTCACATTTAATTAATATTAAAAATATTTAGTGCAACGCTCTAAGTGATAAACCAAAACAGTGTGGATGTGCACGTGTTTCCATGTCTACACACGCGCATCACAATCGTCCCCCCCCCCACAGTCTGGCCTCGTTACTTACAAGCGTGCACACCTAAAGTGCTCAGCTGTCATTCACCTCAGTGAAAGCAAAGTCTTTCTGCAGTCTCAGCTTTTATGGACATTTCAAGAGCTTGTTTTTGTCAAAGACTCCACACATAAAAATTAAGACGTCAGCACTTTTTCCATTACTGTCAAGGAATATCTTAATCCTGCTGAACATCTTTCCCCTTTTCACAATGGTCTGAAAAGCTTTCTGCACATTCTTATCGTGTTTTTTGTCTCCTTTTTTTCTAAAGTCAGGCTGAGACCTGGCATATTGTGTCAATCCACCGTGAGAGATCACTGCAACGTCGTCTTTGCCAGTGAAGGCTCGACAGTGATAACGTATGACGCAGAGCATAATGAAATGGATGAGGGCTAAATACGGGGTCAAATTTTTCATTTCCCTTTGACCCCCGATTTCCAAGTAGTATAGTGCTGGGCGACAGATTTAACACAGGTGAAAACAAAGCAAAGAGAATTTAAAACAAAATCAGAAAGGAAAAGAAAAGTTGTACTATGTGGCCTGTGTGCGGCGGATTTGGCGAGAATTGAACAGAAGAACGCTAGCAGCAAAACAAAACCAGGAACAAAGAAAATATTTCGAACGAAAGTGTAAAGAATTTCGTAAATTCCCTGGGGGGATGGGGAGAGTAACGCCACCGAACTAATGCGCATCGGGGGCAGAACGCCTACAACTGCAGCGCGTTTGCTAAAAGCTGGCCGCCTTGTAAACGTTCTAAGCTCTCTTGTGAACGTTTTATGCTGGCCTCTAACAGGATTCCCTTTTCCCATTAAGGTAAAGATGTTTTCAAGAGAAGGTCTTTTAAGATTCTCTGACAGCCTGTCTCGCAGCCAGCTCTACAGCGATTGACCAAAGAAAAGACTGGGAAAACAAAAACAAAAACGAAAATACAAACATGAGTCTTCTCAACACTTTTTCTTAGAGTTTCCTGTAGCCGCTGTTCCTTTATGCCGTCTTCACACAGTTTGACTAAGTCGCATGGAAACGGTATTTTCACAGTAATCTCTATAAAAGATGTTTATCCAATCTTTCGATTTTTTAAAGACTTCTTCTCCAGACTTTTGCAAAATCTGTGCACATAAAATATCTCATTCTTGCGCTTTTGCAGATGCGTAGGCTTATTGACCATTAACCACATATTTATGGGATTTAGCACGCCACAGTTCTAGCCTCCATGCAGTACCATTATTTCTGTTACGCTCCTCGTTTCGTTTCAAGTCAGTCTTCAATCGTCGGATATCTTTGCTTTCCTGCAACCAGCTCCATCCACCCCGACCAGCCTTCGCCGAATAAAACATCAAACAGACAGCTTGATCTCTAGCAATAGTTCAGAGACAAGAAAGACGTTAACAAGATCACCAAGACGCTGATATAATTATACCAGCGGTGTCTCCCCAACCAGGGTCTTCGACCAAAAAGCCCAGGGGTGGGTTGCATGTGTTTTCTGATGTTTTTCCCGTGTAAAGTACGCGGGATGAACATGGCCATGCGTACACCTGGTATATCAGGTAGGGCAGGTATAAACAATCATGCAAACCTGCGCCTACCATCTGCCCAAAGGTCATAGATCCACTTCCCAGTGTCTCTGAATAAGACCGACAACATTCACAAGTGTCTTAATCTCTTTATTGCTGACCTGTCTTGTCAAGATCAAGTTTCCGAGAATCTGTTAAAGAAGACAGGGTACACGAGAAAACGAACCAGACACCCACACAAAATATCGATGCCAAGCATTGACCCGAAAGCTCTGTCTTTTGAACTTTTCAACAAAACATTCTGCAGCACATTTGCATGAAAAGTCTGATCAGTGCTTAGTCTAAACGCACGAAATGTGTATTATAAAGCGTCACTTTGTTACAAGTCAAGGAGTTCATGATCTAAAAGGTTTATAAAATTCTTGCCCGTTATCAAGCCAGGAACAACAATGGAACTTTTTGGTCACTGCAACTACCTACATCCCACGTGTCTTAAAGGACACGGATTTCGGAAAGACCAGAGCCCAGTCAAACAAGTTTCTCATGCCTCTACGACTGTCGGGGTGTTGCTGAAGATCTTTTGTGAGGCATCGGAGGAATCGATCCTCATCCCTTTGCCTTTCCCACAGAGAGGGGAGAAAACTCTGGGCCATGCAGTTCTGCGGGGTCTGAGTAAGAGCATGCAGAAAGACGCCTGGTCAGTGGCGTGAGCGAAAGAATAGATGAAGGACCAAGAGAAGAGGATTGGCAAAAACTGACGTGCCTTAATCAAATGCTGCGAATGATGGCAACTCAGCATGTCCTTTCTCGTCCGGTCCACATCGTTCGTCTGCGAGGTAAGTCTGAGGCGGCGGTTGTGCTGAAGTGAAACTTTGAAAGTGGTTTCATCTACTATGGCCAGGAGAAATTTACTTTTGGCCTAAATCCTGGATGTTGAAGGGGTTGGTGTGTGTGTGTGTGTGTGTGTAGGGGGAGGGGAAGGGAGGGGGGCTGGGCGCGTTAAATCACCAAGAAGAGTGGTAGGCATACAGATATCATATTTCCTCCGTCTCTTCTCTTCCCACTTTCTGCCAGCTTGTTTATGGCTCTTCTAACAATAAAGCTGAACACTTTTTGGCTTGATTACTCTCATTTTCTGAAGACATCTGACAATGCATTTTTGTTATTACGGTTCCTTTTGTTCTCACTGCTTAAATCTCATCTAAGTCGGTGTTTTTCTTCAGCAATCAAAGGAAGAAAGTTTTTGAAGTCTAAAATCATTAAAAACCCCTCCAATCCTTGGCTAAGCCGTTGACAGTATCTTGCCAGATGTTAAGGCACTGCAAGGTAAATCAAACGTCAGTAAAGAAATAGTTACCTGTGGTCGTTCATGTTTGCTGCAACGCACATCCTTCGGCTGCCTGCAATCTGTTTAGTTTGTGTTGTGCTACTGTAAATTGGTCCGTTATGGGTCAGTGTCCCTTGTTTCGCTTACATTTTCCTGTACTTTTGATTCTGATGTGAAAAAACTTTGAAATAAATGCTTATCCATACTATATATATATATATAATATCCTGTCTATAATTAGAGTACAATCAAATTGCGAATAATAGATAACTAGACAGATAAATGGATGATACAGAGTTTGCGTGTGCGTGCAAAAAGATGGCTGAAAGATGATGGATGCCTGGTTAGCTATAGGTGGCTGACTGACTGGGTGACTGGATGGCTGGATGGATAAATCAGGATACACCCATATTAGGGCATAGTTTTGTTTCTCTCTCTCTCTCTCTCTGTGGAGGATAGAGGGAGTATGGTTCTGTACGCTCCTGAGTGCTCAGGTGTTTAGGCGAAGAATTTGTTGTTTCGTGGGTTGAAATGTTCAGCTCAGATCCTCCACATTAACTGCGGATTCTGGTCTATAAGACCGCACGTCAGGTCTAAAAGTTTCCGCGCGCACTTCGCCCGAGAGCTTTAAGGGCGGTTCGTAAAATTACCTTTCCACAAGCTGCTTTAATCTCCTGTACAAAAAATCACTTCAGTTCCGTAACTGCGTACTTTTCTACTTGTAATCCCCTAGTGTAAAAGGCCATTATTAATGCAGACATTTTCACCTGCCAAAACCTACCGAATCGATTTCTACATGAAAAAGTGATGGTTTCCTTTAAGGATTACCAGAAAGTTCGCAATCCACAGCTTTTTCGCACTGCGTTGTTTTTATTTCCAGAACGGATTATACTTATAATTGTCTTGTGGCAGAAAATTTATCTATAGCAGAACCCCCCCCCCCCCCACGTTTTGCCAACAGAAGTTACATGTGTTCATGTAAATGAAACATTTACCTGTCCCACGGCGTGATCAGTCCATTGATCCTGGAGTACAAAGTCTCTCTTTCTTTATTCCACTCTTTGTACTCTCTCTCTCTCTCTCTCTCTCTGGAGGGTGTTTGCCTTTTCAGTCGTTTCGAGAGCTCTGTGGTCCTTTCTGCTCAGTGTTCCGGAACTTGAAGTCAGTTGATGGTAGCTTTTGCTCAGATAATGTACGTTTGCCCTGTAAAAAGCCACTGTACTTAGTGTCTAAATTTTGCGAAGCCTAGAAGCCAAACTGCCCAGCTCGTGTTGCTTTGCCAAGACAATCGATCTACTAAGTGCAGAGCACTTAAAGTCGTGTTCTAATCTACAGAAGTACCGGCTAACTTTGCCCAAGTTTGCACATCGCGGAGTGAAAAATGAGGATTCGCGAAGTGCCCAAACGGGGTTCAGCTTTCGCTGGTCATGTTGGTTTGGGAGGGAAAGTGCTTCCACCTCGCGGTAATTTCGCACAACGCTGGTCATGCTGTGTGAAGTCCGAATAGGACATAGCGATGTGGCTGCAGCGCGCCCTGATTGGCTGGAGATTGGTAGTTCTTTCGTGCGGAAGTGCGGAACACACACTCACTTCGTTTAGGTAGCTTCGATCTCTGTATTTCGCAGCACCTACCAAAGTAAACTTCGCGAATTAAACTGCGCAATTTGATTTCATCGGCTACTTCGGTAAGTCAGAAAACTGCTTACGTACCTCTTTAAATGGGAAAAGAAATCCCTACCCCCTCCCCCCACGTCCGCGTTTGCTAAACGCAATCACGATCGATGGTCTAGAACGCAGACTCGTATAATAACGACCCTTCTTATAAAACTAAACGTGACCGAATTTTCCCGTTTCGTGTCTGTCTCTTCCTCTTTCAATGTGCTTCAGCCAAGCATCTTTTTTCTATAATTAGCCGTCCTGATATGCACCTACTTTGCGACTGGACGTTAAGCAACAAATACCCCCACCCTCTTCTATAATGAGACTATTTACGTTATTTGTCTTTTAAAATACTTTTTGTGTTACACTGAAATGTTTCTTGTTCTGTGTTCGTCCACCAATAATAAATACAGAATAAATTGTGTAGGATAACCTTTGTTTAGACTAGAGTAAAATTTCACAGGGACGTGATATAGCTACTCTAACATTCAACAAAGTAACAAGAACGTGCTTGCAACAACCTTAGAGGCAACGATGATTTTGATCTTAACAAGCGCTTAACGCCATTTTGAAGTTAGAGCAGCTGCAGGTTACCTGGAAATGGTGATGATGCTACCTGCTGACAAGCTGTAAAACGCTCCAAACACACTAGCCAAGGACAATGAGTTAAATTTTTTCGCTGGAGCTAATGCTAGTTATTATTCAGGCAGCTTTCACTTTCTTTCTCTACGGATCTTGTTGTAGAGGAAGTGAGAGTGAGTTGGTTTACTTCGTGTAAAACGAGTTCATGTATGGCAAGAGGAAAAAGAAGCGACTGATCGACCCGTGTAAATACATGTACATTCCTACATACACACACAGTGATTAAAATCTTTGTGCGCTCGCACAGACAATGAACATACTGTATAAACACCCACACAAATGCATGTTATGAATATGCTTGTAAAGAATACGTATAAAACAGACAGGACAAATCAGATTAATGGGCGATTCACACAAACATAATATGAGGGCAAATACATAAGGTCAACTGCATCCTATCATCTTTCAGTAGATCGCCTGTGTGTACGTCCGTGTCCTCGTGAGAGAGATACCGAAGGAAAGAAAGAAGGAACGAAAAAAAGAAAAAGAAATCATTGGGAGAGAGGGGTGAGGAATAGACACGGGTGGGGTGTGCATATTCGGGAGTAAAAAAATAGGAAAGAAGAGAGGTAGGGAAGACGAGAAGGTTTTTATCTTGATGCTGATAATGATAATGTGCTATTGATAAACGATCCATTCATGGGCTGCTTACTGGACTGGGTGGGTGAGGTAACCATAAAGACAAACATGGGGGGGGGGAACGACAAGAAAACATAAAAACCCAGGTGAGGTAATTCTGCTACAGGAAATGGTTAGAAAAAAGAAAGGAAGAAGAAAAAGAAAAAAGGAATAAGAGAAACAAAAACAAATAAACAAAAACAAGAAAGACGCAACGAAAAAAATTAAATCAAGCAAGCAAGAAAAATAAAAAAGCCAGATAGAAGGAAAACAAGAAAGGAATACCAGAAACAAAGAGAACGAAAGAAAGAGAAAGAAAAGAAGACAGAAACAAAGAAACGAAGAAAAGAAACAAAGAAAAGAAGGAAAGAAAAAATCAAAGAAAGAAATATATTGGACAAGCAAGTGTAAGACAGGATTAGATACAGAAGACCCGAAATGATAAGACGAAATAGGATAAAATAGAATAAAATAGACAGAGGGTAAGGAATAGGGCTGCATGTGCACACGATTTCCGCCTTTCTAAACGTGGGTTCTAGCTGTAGACGCGTGGAGGTTTGTCTGTGGCTCTGAGCGGTGCAAGAGAAAACGGTGTTAGTTGGTTATACGGGCATGTCTGGCTCCAGTCACGCCCCGGAGGAACTGTAATCAAATGTTTTCCAAAATATTGAATCAGAAAGAAATTGCACCGAACCCCTTGAGAGCAGCGACGCGATAGAGAGAATCCTTGGAAAATACGGTTACCGCCATTTGAAGACAGCGAGAAGCTGGCAACGATACGCGAATGAACACAGGGGAGACAAGCAGGCCGTGCTCAGACAAGACTAAACAGTGGGAAAAGAAAACCGAACAGGCAGCTTAACCGACACCAAAATTAGAACAAGAACCTAGAGAACAGCCGATTTAAGGCGAGAAGTAGAATGTACATGCCGGTTAACCGAGAACAAGCGGATCATAGCAGGGACTGAAGCTAAGAGACAGTTCACTGGCGCTGGGGAATACGGGGGAAGTAACAGATTATAAAGACTGGCTACCGAACCTGAAGCAAGGATCATATGCGTGTTGCCTAGAGGCAAGGAATGCTAATACCTCGCGGGAGTAGTAGGGTACTAGCATAATCTGAGAAGTAGGGTACTAGCATAATCTGAGAAGTAGGGTACCAGCATAATGTGAGAAGTAGGGTACTAGCATAATGTGAGAGGTAGGGTACCAGCATAATCTGAGAAGTAGGGTACCAGCATAATGTGAGAAGTAGGGTACTAGCATAACCTGGTCCCAGTATAAATTATACATTCTTTTCATCTCCTTACACTTCAAAAATTCTTTGTCAGGTTGTCAAAGACATTTTGACATGTGCACTTGTCTCATTCCAGTTGCCTAGCAATTACTATTATACAACAGTTGTAGACTTAAACTTAATAGCAATTAACTTAATAGCAATTACCCTAATAGCAATTAACTTAATAGCAACAAAGTTAAGTTTACAACTGTTGTATAATAGTAATGACTAGGCAATGGGCTGAGACTGATTTAATGTAAATGTCAAAATGACTGTTGCAACTCTTCAAACAAGGGATTAACATTCCTAGTATTTAGGTTACCTGCGTTTCTACATCAAAGGCACTGTTCAGGAAAAATTAAAGTGATAAAAATAAAGGTGCAAGGTTCAAGGGTTGATGATTAAGATCGTCACTAGCATTATAACATTTATAATTTAATCTATAAACAGATCTTGGTTAGCCGATACTAAAGTTAGAACAAGCACAAACTTAACTAGAGAAAGACGTACGCGTTTCGTCTTTGCGAAACACACACAGTTTCGTGCAGTGACTGGTCAGACAAGAGCAAAGAGAGTACAAATAGATTACGACAGACTGTAGGCGCTTCTTACCTGAGTGTTACATTACGTGTCATAGAGAAGACCACAAGTACTTTTGTTTGCAGTTCAGTTCTTTTATTGTACATACTCTGTGCAACTGTCTCTATAGCCATCGCCTGCACCGGCGCTGCGACCAGTCCATCGTCCGAAAAACTAGAAGCCCCCCTCCCTGTTCGTCCCAGCCTCTTTATACTCCCTAAACTAAGGACTAAGCCTCAGGTTCCCATGGGCAGCTGGGCCCTCCTGACTGCTGTAGCTTGGGTTATGCTGTCAATGTACTTGTGTGACCGAGTGCGAGTAGCTCAAAATAGTGTGTCTGACCTGTCATGCATGTCCACACTAGGCAGTCTGTTTGAGTGCATTGCAGGTCAATTCCCAGCCCTGTCAAATATAGAATGTGCTGTACTTAAGTGTCCTGGGTCTATCCCCTAAATACCATACCTCTATTATACCGCTTATTACGCATATTGTTATATCAGACTACAGCAAGAACCAGTAAACCATAGACATAGACTCAAGCAAGAACAGCTAGACCCTAGACAGTGGTCAATGAGACTAAGGCAAGATAGGCAAGGTCATGACAATAGTTGTTTTGATAAAAACAGAAAACGTTTCTCCTCAAATTGAAATGCTTTATCACTAAAATAAAAGCAGATATGAAATGATAGTTTTTTAATTTTGTGATTGTATTTTTTATTGTATTCTGATCCGACGCTCCTATTGGAAATGAAATAAGATTGTATTGTAGACAAATTCCGGAAATAGAAGCCATAGACACTGCTTAGCTCAACTTACCGCAGAAAGAGGTAGGCGATAGACACTGATTAGCCGAGACGAAGGCGAGAACAGGTAGACAATATGTGCTGCTTAACTCAGACTAAAATGATAAGTCAACCAGATGCCGATGGAAGAAGGAAGAGATTGGAGTTACGAGCCCGCTGCGATGTCTAATGTGTGACGTAACAGCAAATTATGTCTTGGGGTAACGGTGAAGAGAGAACAGGCGTTACAAAGAAGTAAAAAGCTGTAAAAGGAGGGTTGTGAAAGGAAGGGGCAAGGTAAACGATTTGTCTTTTAAACGCGTACGCCATTCGCACAGATGCTTGAAAAGAAAGAAAGAGAGAAAGAAAGAACAGACCTTAAGTGGTATAGAAATGAAAGGAGGGAAACTTTGGTGGGTATCTTTCTCACTCTTCAGACCCACTGTTTGAAGTGCGAGCGCAATGACGTCTAGTTTTTTTTTCCGATGGAAGCTATCTGATGGTTTTGTTGCCTACATCTGAAGACAGGCCACCTTAAGACGAGACGGCTTAACGATAATGGTCGAGTCTTCAAGAAGGGGCTGGGAGGAGGAACAGGCAAATGGCGGGCCCTTCAGATTAGCCTTGATCTTCTTTACAGACCACAAAAAGCCGACTCTATTCACCAGTGTAAATTTGCGCTTTGATGCTTAATCGACGCACAGCCAGAAGTCGAAGCACAGCCGGCGTACACTAACTGGAGGAAAAATTGAATTGGGCTCTCGCATCGTGGAGGCACCTTTTTGTATGCAATAGGAAGGGTTTCCGCAGAAAGCCATCATTTCCGTTGCTCACTATCGCTATATTTTTATGGCCTTGGAAATAAACAGAGATATTTTGACGACAACGGCAACAATAGCGACGACAAAAATGAAGACAACGATAATGACAACGATGACGACAACAATAGCGACTACAATGAAGACAGCGAGGAGGGGGTAGGGGTGTTTGCTGCTGAAAATCTAGGTGCGTATCAGGACAAGTTTACGTTTACTTTCTGTGAACTTTCCAAATGCTGTCTTTGTTGGATAGGTGCAGCCTGACACCCAATTATTGATGTTCCCCTTTCAGTGGTAGATTTTCTTTTACCCCTAAAGGTGTGTGTTGGGGGGTGAGAGGGAGAGTCGTGACAATTATGTTTCAGCTTCACGTTCTTATAGATCCCGTTACCTTCTCGCTTCGAATATTAACATGACAAATCTTTGGCGTTGCTAGGTAGATCTTTCGCTTAACACTACCGCTGTGCTATTCTAAAAACGCTGGTTTTGTGACACACGGAGCTACATGCCTTGTGCGTTCTACAAGACTGCCTGCTACACTGGACAGTTTTATTCCCCCCCCCTACTTTCTGCAGTAAAGCGCTCTAGACCTTGCATGATTCTCTCGTCTGCGGAATTGGGAACCCCTGGATGACAATTTACTTTCGTTAACATTTCTCGAAGGGTAGTGGGGTGTGTATGTGCGTGACTGCGTGTTTTCAGGTGTGCATGCGAGTGGGCGTGCTCTCGTTCAAGCACATACACAGTTGTGTGTGTGTGTGTGTGTGTGTGTGTGTGTGTGTGTGTGTGTGTGTGTGTGTGTGTGTGTGTGTGTGTGTGTGTGTGTGTGTGTGTGCAAGAGTTATCCACAATTTGCTGATTTAAACATTGACATAGGTAACCCCCATATATTGGTAATGAAAACCCGTCTTACTAAGCCAAGGCAATAGAAATTTCAGAACGGATTTAGGTCCAAATTTATTCCACGTGAACAATGGAGTTTTACCCTTTCTAGTCATTCTCTTATAACTCTTATAATATTAAAACAAGTCATGGAGACAAAAAAAGTAATTTTAATCTTAATACGTCATGCTTTGTGACTTTTTGTCTTAACAGCAAGAAAGATTAATCGACCGTACGTAAACATACAACATTCAACTGCAGACACGTCCTTTTCACCTGCTTAACAAAAGAACCTCTGATACGTCTCAAGCGAACATTCGAACTGTTTTTATATGCAGAATATCTTTACGTATACTCGACAAAAATAATTCTCCTCTGTGGTCACACATTCAAAAGTTAGGATAAGAAATAGATTTCGTAACAACTTTCAAAAACTGTACAAGAGACAAACGAGATTTTCCCCCTGGGAGAAAGTTGTTTGGCACAAAAGACGCAGGCTGGCGAGAAGCAGAGATTAGGGTTGCGAACCTTAGAAAAGGGAGGGATGTGATATTTTGCGGCTAATCGAATCACGTCACAGCACCCGACACAACCCTCTCTTCCGCATCACCTCAGACGATGTCTGCAACGATTCAACGGGCAATCATTTCGAGCAAGGTCTTAGCTAGACGACCGCCCGTTACAGCCCCCTTAATTATTAAATGTCACAACCAGCTTCCACGTGCGGGGTTTTCGCCGCACGTGTCTTCCAGTTACCCTGGAGATCTCTGTGTTTTTATGGGGAGAAGTGTGTGAGTGTGTGTGTGGTGGGGGAGGGGGTTAGGGTGGATTTATGTACAAACAGAACTTTTTGTCTATATATGCATACTGAATTTTGTTTACTGCGTTTTCCTTTCAGTACCACTTCCATCTCATGCCTCCTTCATTTCCCCTCTCCCTACATTTTTCGCTTGTGCGTTACCACCTGACAGATGAGCACAAACAAAAAACAAAACAAAACGAAAAATAATCTTGAAGTAGTTCGTTACCATTTTCTTTATTTTTCTTTCTCCCCTTTTAATATACTTTCTTGTTTTCTTTCTATTATCCTATTTTCTCCACATCTTACCTTCTTTGATACTTTTTTTTCAAGACAAAATACCGAACCAGCCTTACTACAAAGAATACGTTTCTGTCACAGACCATCGATGTGACTGTCTGTGCCACAATACCATACCTAGATTCCTCCCTGTTCACTGATTTGGCTGTCCCCTTAGAGGTGTGTGTGTGTGTGTGCGTGTGTTCACTTGCGAATGGCGGTGAAAAGAATATAGCATGGTGAAAATGCGTCGTTTATCAGTCAGCGAACAAGACTCAAGGCGCTATCGTGGGGCGTATTAATATTCCGTCTGGACACGTCTAGCGGATTGGGCGCGACATACCCCTCCTTGTATGGTCAGTCCCTGGAGATTGCATGCATTTCTGTGTGGAATATAACGGGGGAAGACTGGGATCTCTGTGAGAGTTGTTATTCTTTGGGGAACCCTTCGTCCGCGGTTTCAACTGATAGCAACCCTTGACTACAAATCCCTTTCACCTAGACGGAAGTCAGCGTGGAAAATCTTTCTGTCTCAAAATTGTAGTAAACTGAGCGAAATATGTCAGTAAAGTTTGTGAGACAATTACTACTTTAGGGTTAGGGATTTTTTTGTGGGTTCAGGACATCTTGACCGTCCGCCCTGGGCGACGTCTGGGCCATAGACAACATAGAGGGCAGCTGAGCTGTGGGAATTGGGGAATTTGGGACGAGTCGTCCTTCCCCTCCTGTTTGAAAACGACTTGGCGACTGGCCACCATAGTCGTGTGGGGTCATGGCAGGTGTAAGAATATCGAGTGACAAGTGTGATTTCTTTAAGTGCATTTCAGCAAAAGAATAGGGTCGCGAGTGACACTATACCTACATTAAGGCGGGAGATAAGTGAGTCACTTAAGGTCAGGCACGTGTGCGGGTCAGAAGAGCAGGGTCCCGTGTGACGATATACGCGTTTCGTTGGTGTTCCTGTATCTACATTAACTACATCATATTCGACCTGATACGTATGAAGCACAACGCTGACTATATGAGTTGCTTTCACCAATAGTAAAGTGTTTTGATCTAAAAATTAAGTGATTGACCTGCTTTGGTTTACTTTAAAATTAATATCTTTCCCACTCTTTCGGCATCTTTTCCTTGTGATCTTTTATGCCTGGCTCCCCCCCCCCCCCCCACGCACAAACTCTACGGTCATTTCACCACTTCCTCTGTAAAGGTGCATCAGAGGTTTGCAAACGGATATGAATTGTATGATGTGTCCTGCAGTCTGTTTTGTCCCTAGCGTCTATCCCATAGTTTTTCCCCCTTTTCCTCCCTCCATTCTCTTTATTGCTCTATGCCTTGTCTATTTTCATCTTCTCGTTTTTAAAACGTTTGCAAATACTTTGGAAAATGAACGCTGTAAATGAGAAGTGGAAAAATACACTGTTTCTGAAACCGGGTGCCACAGACGTTCGTATCTGTTATCCATAATTAAAGTTGCACATACCACACATGGGGACAGGCCATACGATGGCTCTTATGACCGGAAGTGGAGACACGAGAACTCATTCAACCCAATCCAGATACACATAAAAAGGAATAACATAAAATCACAGCACACTGAGTACACACTGCACCTCCCAGTTGGTGTATTATAGCTACACACAGACGCCAGGAAGGGCACCACTTCAACAACGGGTTAAGGCGTACGATTAGTTGTCTGACTGCTAAGCAAACAGTTCCCGCGGTTAACGCACTTATCCTCCTTTAATAATTTGAGCAGCGCTGCTGACGTGAGACGGTAAACGTTTTAGAATATCTGTACTTAAAAAACCCCGAAAAGTTATCATCGGTGTGAAGATTTCAAAATTAAAAAAATTTCTGCACGTGTACCCAATCTTTCTACCCAAGGGACCACATCAAAGCTTTGGAAGAAGAGTGTTTAAGAAGCACCTGCCTATGAAGCGGTTTAAAAAATAGGTTGAGGCTTGTGTGCATGATGTGCACAGCCCTGCGGATATTTATCAAATCACGCTGAGAAATAATTCTTATCGCCCATTAACATTGCTTCCTAATTATTATCGTGCCGAGATCTAAAAAATGGCTTGTGGACGTCCATAAATCCAGCCGTTCTGTATAATTAAAACCCAGTTCCTTTCTACCTTGAAAAGACACGCAGCCTTTTCTAACTGTCTTTACTGTTGCTTATAAAACAACCCAAAACACTTGAAATCAATCATATGACAAAACTGCCAGTGCAAAGGTCACCGTGCACGAATTGACGACGTCAGCTAAAGGTGCTTTTATCTGCTTCCATACAGGGGACGCGCACTCATGTAAATGCACATTGGTTGCACACAAAAACACAGAAGATCAAACAGACAGACAGAATAATAGAAAGAAGTAAGAAAAGACAGAAAATGGAAGAAAGGAAACGAAAAAAGAAAAAAACAAGGGAGAAAAAAGAGGACGAAACAGGAAAAGTGGAAGGAAAGAAAGAAGAAAGAAAAAAGAAAAAAAAAGAAAATGATCTCACTGACCAAAAAATTCAATGCCGTACACACAAACATTTGCAAACAATAAACGCATGCACATATACCCGCGGTTATGGGTTCCTTCATGTTTGTGTATGTGTTTGCGGCAATATTACGGACACGCCTCACGCACTAGCTCCATTTTTATGTTCTGATAGTGATCGACTCTTGGGGGATGTTTACGGCGATTTTTAAGCCTCTAACCTGGGCCCAAGCGAACTTGCCTGGCCCAGTAAATTGAAAGCACCTATTTAGACGCAAGAAAATTTCAGAACGTTTGATTCAGACTTTGGAATCACCGGTGGTCGAAAGTGAACGCTCATTTGATGGAGGATGACATTCGTGTGCGTGTTTGTGTGTCTGCGTGCGTGTGCGTGCGTGTGCGTGTGTGTGCGCGTGCGTGCGTGTTATTGACGCTTTAGTATCCTAGTATACTTTATGTACAAGCGAAATCAGATACACAAGCACCTGTACGTGAGCCTAAAGTTAAGTACTTATGCTAGCGCACGCAAAAAATAATCAACACACAAGACACAGAGAGCAGCTAACCCTGTTGCTAAAACTTCCAGTTCATGTCACACATGTCTCCCGTAGAGAGACAAATGTTTTCACAGCCATATCATATAGACAGCTCATAATACAGTGTTTTTTGACTTTTTTCCTTTCTTTCTGAATACCCCCTGAGGGTAAAAGAATAAAGAAACTTGAAACTTGAATATCTCTTTCTTTATGCGCGCCTTCTCTGAAAACAGATTCGAACAGGTGGAACGTGCTAGCATGATGAGAAAAACGCTCACGTCCGCCGATCCACTTTGTTTCGCTGCAGGTTTAGACGTCATCAACACCCCATCCCTGCGTTCTGAGAAGACGAACGTGTAACCAGCCGGCATATTCGGGGTGTGTCAATAACCCTCTGAACGTCAGGTGGCCGGTAAGGTTTGTAAATGAATGATTTTCGTGCTGACAGGTGAGTAACGTTTCGCCATCTTCGTCCAAACTCTCAGACGCACAGCGGAAGCTGCATCGGACGAAATCATCGCACCATGATTAACTAATTTCTTTGAAGTTTTCAACTGGTAAAGTAATTTTATTAAATCATCAAACAGCTTAGCCTTTAATTTGTGCTGTGATATTCTGCTTTTAAATAATTTAAAAAAAAACACCTAACTTGTCCAACGTCAGCTGTAAATGTGCATTCCCATTATCGTTCGAGATGTTGATTCACGAAAGTAAAAGTTTACAAACGAGGTTGAAGTTTATTAGAATTTGAAAGTAGAAAAGAATCAAACGAAGTGAGATTGAAGACCGCCAAACCCTTTGTACAGCTATTCTGAACAGAAATACTACGTGAAAAAGAGGAACGGACTAAAAACAAATTTTTTCAACCATCAGCCGACAGCTAAAAAGACCAAACAAAACGTAATACGTCAGCTTAAATTAGTTGAGTCGAGCAATGTAAGTACTTGAAAGTTAACGTATTAAAGTTTGGCAGAATCGGAACCCACATTATTGTCGCCATCAATGCACAAAAAGTTGTTACAGTCTGAATTACGAATGAATCTTGACTGTCTTTGACGACACATAAGAAAAATAAATATAACTAGAACTGCAAGAATTCGTGGATCCATCCCATCAAAGTAGACAACACGCAAATTATGTATAACACAGTATTTTAGTCAGCTAACTGAAAGTGTACGTACATATTGGCTCGTGAAAGGAAATAAAAATTATGTCTGTATTCGATGGAAACTAGTTCCGGAATGGTACGACGTATTTATGTCAGCATCACGTAAGATGATGCAACGTGCGAAGACCCCAGCAAGGTGAGCAAAAAGTGTGGTGCTTCTGCGAAAACTTAAGCTTATACGATACCTCTCTCTCACACTATATATATATATATATTCACATATGGCACAAAAACAAATAATAAACGTTTAACACTCTTGCGAAAAGTCAGAAGGTGAAAAACAGTTTGCAGACGCCTCGAATGAAAGTAGGTTTCCTCAATTCCAGATATAACAGATGAGTCTAAAGCAATTTAATTAAAAGTCAGATTGTTTTCACACTGTGGTGTCCAAGAAAAGTAATTTTGTGACGGTCGTTAGCAACAGTGGAGAAGAGGAGCAGGGAAGGTTTTCTTTTTAGTTATCTTGCGCGTGTCAGGGAACATTCATGCTTGCGTGCGCATGATTTCAAAACTGGCTGGAGGTACGCTGCTCGCAAACACGCACAGAATTACTGGCACGTGCGGGTCTGCATAGCGTCTGTTTTCTGTGCGAGCAGTTGTTGCTACACTGCTTATGTGCTTGGGGGGGGGGTGAGGGGGCTGTATCGTCACTTAATCCTATGATCATGTCAAGGTTCCGTTAGGTGATCCCGTTACCAGACCACGGCTCCATTGCGTGATCCCATAATCAGGTCAAGGTTTTGCGGCGTGATCCCGTGATAATGTCAAGGCCTCATCATGCAATAACAACGACAATTTCATTACTGAATCCCCCAGCCAAAATAAATAAATAAATAAAGCTAGCACTCACAACTTTATGTGTTCAAATATGCCTAAATCTATTTGCAGAATATAAGTGGATCAAGTTGTGCCATAGTACATGTATTTTCTAACATATAAAAGTTCGCTGCTGTTTTTTTTCTAACTGAAAAAGCATTGTCATTGCCTGTCTCTTCGTAACTCTGTCCGTAAAACTGAAAGAGACAACACAAGCCCTGTAATTACGGAAAAAACAGAGGGTAACTTCGTGCAAAAATTATACAAGGATTGGTTAAGCGCTGGCATCTCTACTTTTCATTCCTTAAAATATCCTCATAAAATGTAAAAGGGTAAGGCGGACTAACCACCCTTAAACGTGTGGGGAAAGGGGTGATTATACGACAACCTAACGCAGTCCTAAAAGGTGCAATATACTGTTCATATCTTAGCAATCGTGCCCTCCCCACCCCAATGGTACGAAATCTCCATCAGGTGGCACCGCCTCGGTGGTCTAGTGGTTAAGGCGTCCGCTTCCGAGGCGGAAGGTCGGTCGTTCGCATCCCGGCCTAGTCATACCTAAGACTCAAAAATTGCCAATCTAGTAGCTGCCCTGCCAGGCGCCTGGCACTACAGGGAACAGTACTAGGACTGGTTGGCCCGGTGTCAGTAGAATGTGACTGGGTGGGACTGAGGCCCGTGTTGCGACATCCCACGTGTGACAGCACGCCGCACCTTCCTGATATGCACCTAGTTTGAGGCGGGACAACAAGCAGCCAGCCAAACAGGCGGAAATACTGTCCCTTTAAAACTGCTGCGTACTTCCGTTTGGCTTTTGAAAAAAAAGGGTAAGAGCTATACTTTTGCTTATAGAAAGGGAGATTCATGTGCAGAAGTCTATATAGCTGGATGGTAGAACATATAGAATAGTATCATGGAAATGAAAGAATTTTTGTTTCTGTTATCTCAATCCACTTGCAGCTATTACCATAGTAAATAACCGAAAAGGAATAAACAGAAACCAGGTCGTGTAAATCTTTTCCTTAAAACTATTTTCTGTATGTACCACCCGAAATGAATTATTTGATGAATAATATTTTCGAATGTGTGATGGGTTAATTTTTCAAATAAAGTGTATGACAATGAATGATCGACTGGGGCAATGTTTGCGTGAGACCAGGGAAGATTCCCGAACAATCGTCTGCGAATAAGGGAAAGAACTCCTTTTCCTTTGGAATCATTATTGTAAGAGGTAAGAAAGATGCGGATAGCGAAAGCTGTAAATTCTGTGTCATTATGACCAGGAAGCACTGATGGTTTCCTTGTAAAGTCCTTCAGACATTCTTTCCACCCCACTCCACGCTTCCTCCCCTCTCCAGAAATCTTTGTGAGATAAAGAAGATGAAGATGTCATTGGGAAGACGTTTTGAGAGCATTGTTTCATGTAAATAACCCTTTTGGAAAAACAAAACTCCATCCAGGAAGGTTATCAATAACCTAGAACTTAATACAGTTTGGAGCAGGGCAATTTCTTTTTAAAGTTGTAAGCACTCTACGAAAATATCTTTTCCGCGATGTATTAAGAGTTGCTTGAATCAACGTCATCTACCATAAACTGGACAGAGCGATATTCAGTAATAAATGTAACCAGAGTCAACAACAGAAGAACGTCAGGTACCAGATGTCGCGGTCGGACGTGAGATCCTCTGTTAAGCAGAAGAGAAATGCTTAAAAACACTCCAGTCAGACGAGGAAGATGAAATAGCTAAAATCGACAATGAAAAGAAAAAAAAGTAAGGAAGAAAAGATGTAAGGAGAAGAGAAACATGGTAACGGCAGAAAAAATGAAAAGAAAAATGAAAGAAAAAGAATAAAAGTAAAGAATAGAAAATAATGAAAATGAAGAAGAAACGAAAGAATAAAAGATAAAGAATATGCACGAGGAAAGGCAAGACAAGGAGTAGAGGAAAGGTTGAAGAAGAGGAAATGTTCGCGTGACTGCTATGCCAGGCAATGGCAGAAATAAACGAGGTGGAGACGAGGTGTGACTTTTTAAGACAAAGAGAATGACCATTGAAACAAATAAGCTAGTTATCCCAGTCTTCCGCTAATGTCACGCAATGGGAGATGACGGTTTTTCTTTCCCTTGGGTTTCTTATAGTGTCACGCTATCGCTTATTGAATCATTTGTTTATGTCCTCATTTACTAATCTTTTTCTACTTCTGCCATTGAGCTCACATACGTTCGCTGCACCGAACACACCCACAAACAGTTCTTTCGCTGAATCAGGTTTCCTTCCTCCCTATGATTGTTTCAGTCACTGCTCTGATACGATTTAAAGCGAATCAAAAAGAAAGGTATTGAGAACGGGGCCAAGGCACGGGAGGCACTAGAAAAAAATAAAGAAAAAAAACCGACTTACCTGCAATTAGCGCGCAAAAAACCTGCCCGGCGAGCCCCAGGTTGCCCCTCGGCAATCCCTCGCCATCCATCGGTGTGCTGCACCCCGTAGTCACGTGCAACCTCGCTTGACCTTGTAACCCGCACCATTGAACGCGGGGTGCGACGCCGTCCCCTTGTGGCCGTAGACAGCGTCCTTTTATCCACACTCTGTCGAGTTCTCCAACCGCATCGTCAGCGACTTGACGTCCACCGCAGAACCTCTGATGAAACTAAATCCCGTCGCAGTGCGGCAGATTGAAAGAAGGGGGAAAAAACCCGAAAAAATCACAAGAATTTGCCCCCCAAAACCCCTTCCCACTTTTGATGACTACAGGACAGGAAATATTGTCTTGTCTTTCAATAGCCCGCTGTGTGCGAGGTCCACAATCCGCTGCACGATGGCTTTGCGAATTATCAGAGGCTAGTGCTAAAACTCGGAACAGGCTGATAATTGCAGAGTACAATTAACAGCGTACAGTTAGCAGAGGAGAAACGAGAAAATGATTAAGAGATATTTGAAGTGAAACTTGCGCAAACTTCTGCACACCCCGGAAGTTGCGCAATTAGACGTTGACTGAGAACACAGCCGCTTTACAGTCAGGCTATGAACCATTCCGCGCATAGGAAAACGCAATTCCACGCGAACACAATACGCCGTGTTTAATAAGAAAATACTCTGCAAGCGCTCCTTCAAGCTTCGCGGGGTTCATATCCTCCGCGCGTCATAACCCAGCCAACAGCAAAAAGAATTTTAAAAAGATGACTGAAACGAACGGAAGATTACGCAGCAGGGTATTGAAAAGTATCCAGCGATTCATTTATTCGCACCTGAAGACACGAGGCCCATCTGTTTCCTAGCTGTGGTTCGACGCAGCGATGACTCATTTGAAACCAAGTGACAATTTCGCTTGCAGAAGACGCACCATAGCACACCACGTTTCTGCAATTCGTTCACAGGTTCTAATCCGTTATGAGCTGTCCGAAACCCTCTGCATTGACAGCTAGCCTGCACACTTGACTCCGAATCCACACATTGAGTGACAGCTGTTCTCCGTAGAAAGAAATGTTAAAACTATTGAAGGACTCAAGGGATTAAAGGAAAAAGGTGGTATTTGCTGGCGTTGCCCTCGCCACACCGTCGCATATGTCCGATGAGTTCGCAAGAAGGAGAGGTAATCCTGCTTCGGTCACGGAGAAACGCAGCGTCAGTGATGCATCACAGGTACCAAGCAGCGCTGAGCAGTCGTTCTTCCATGCATGCTTGTTCGCACGTGAGTCTCAGCGAGTCTCCCGCCAGTTCTCGTTGGCCCAGCGCGCGCCCGGGCCGAAAGCACTGCTGAGCAGAAACGCGGCTAAATGGTCGTCTGCCGCAGACACGGAGTTTTGCCCACAAGCGTAATGCAGGCGCTGGAGAAAAATCTCAGAGCAGCAGTGGCAAGGATGGCCAGGGTGCTAGAGCACTCGCGCGTGGGTCCAGGCGATCCGCGCTTATTAGAAAGTCTCATCAGCGACGCGAGCCAGAAGAGAAAGCCAGAGCAGAGAAGCAGCAAGAAAATAAATGGAAGAGAAGTTGTTCACAGCAGGAAATTGTTTAATTTTTCAATATCGTGTTTTACAGCGCCGCAGCTGTGTTACAGCCAGATAATATTGGATATATAATTACGCTGATGGCCGAGTGGTTAGACACTGGGATCCGAACCCGAAGGTTTTTGGTTCGATACTTATCGACCGTTGCACTCTTCCCAAGCTGACCCAGCTGTGAATGGGTACCTGACCCCTGGGTCAGGGAAGGAGATGGGCACCTCCCTCATGATGCTGGTTCACAGAAAACTGGAGGTTTCATACACACCCTCTCCGACCTAAAACAGATCTCGGGACAAAATTTACCTCTAACCTGGAAACCCAAAATTTAACGAGAACTCCGCGTGGACGTTTTTTTTCAGTGCTTTCAGTTTCTTCATAGTTCATCTTTCCACTTCAAGGCTAAAGTGGAAGAAGGGAGAGAAAGACAGAAAGAAAGGAAGGAAGATGGATATAGGAGATATAAAGGCGGAAGAAGACACAGTGCAGAGGGAGGCGGGAAAGGAAAAAAAGGAGGAATAGACACTGTTACCATGTAATGGGTGGGAGAGAGGATGAAAGCAAACTAATCTTCTCCAATCGATATGCAGAGACAGATCGAGATTCCGATATGCAGTTATCGGACATGTGGGTGAAGATTCGCTGCCGAACAGCTCTTACTTACAAGCTGCTGCTTAACATAATGTCTGTATTTGGGGAAATGCTGCACGGTTGGCATGAGGCCTTTATTTTAAAAGTTTACTTCCTTTTGACGCCAATCGTACTTTGTCAGCCATGCCAACTCGCTGGTGAGACCTTGTCCAAACTTTGTTCAAGGCTTGCCAGCCATGAAGTGATGTTCCTTTTTTGTCGGGAGGATTGAAAGCTTAGCAAGCCATGCAGAGTCATACAGCAAATCAGCAATTCCGAGATGAGTAACTATACAAGGCTGTAGACTTACAATACAAAATCACTAGAGCCTGGTCAGTAGGAAACAACACGATGAAGAGTGGGCCATGCTAGTGCCAAGAACTTGGAGGCACTGCGGAGGATGCTACAAGTGCTAGCAAAGCTTTCACTGAGAGAACAGTCCGCGCTGCCATATGAAATCCGTTGTAGTGCCCCCAGCCCCTATAGGTCCTCTGGGCAGCAGTCTTCCCGCAGCGTTCATGACTCCGGGTAACCCTTCGTCGGCTTTTCTCGACGTGTGCGGAGAATGCTTGAAAATTACTACGCGCCAAGACCTTGCCTTGCTTGACAGTGCAGTGAGTCTATCCTTAGCGAGGTTGCAGCGAAACCCGAGATGCTGTTAATTCTTGTTCTGTTCCGTTTTCAGCAACACTGGCGGAATGGCCCGGTGGCCAGGGTAACGCTATATTCGACGCGCAACCAAGTACTAGTGGATTCGCTGTTTCTTGAGATTAAAATTATATTCACCACGCACAGACGGCAGTTTGGGGTTTTATTTTCTTAATTGCTTCAATTTGGGAATATCCATAGGTTATCCGGAGCAGTATATGGTATCCCCGCTTCAATACTTGGTTACATAAAAGTGTTGGCATGACAGCTAACCTACACAACCTACAGAACCAGGACTCTAGGTTTACATGTGCGTCTTAAAATAGTGCAAGTCATCAAGTTTATTGATCACAATCTAACCTAATTCACTTGATTAGAATTATGTAAAAGTTGCGTACGTAAAGAACAAGATTTCTCTTCAAAGTAAAACTCGCTCGGGTTGATCTTTAAGTTTCGATTGTTTGGGTGCCCTCCCCTCTCCACCACCACCACCACATCCCCCCCAAAACCCCGGTTATATGTTGTTTACGTAGCAGCTGAACTAGTTAGTAATTGAGAAAGCAGGTAAATGTACTCTTCTGTAAGGCTCTGAATTTCTTTTTTGCCTTGCATAAGGGTATACGGAGAACTTAGTCAACAATGCTTGTCTGTCATGCAGTTTCAACGGATTGTGTTAACCAAAAAATAAAAACCTTCCATAGTAATCTCTTGTACCTCCAGACAGTGTTTACACAGAAAAAGAATGAAATGAGGAAAACAACCATAAGCAATCAGAAATGCCTTCGAAAATTGCTAACATGTTAGTTATCAATCTTGTAGATAAGGATCTTTTTCTTTGCAAATCTGCATGGACATGCAAAGGCAAAACAATATTTATTTTTCAAGAAATATTTTGAACAGTTTTCTTCCTAACGATAAAACGTTTTCTTTGATGTCCCCTGCCTACAACTAACTGCTGAACAGTAATGTGTTCGAGTCGACGACAAAATACATGGTACGGTGTGAAAATGAGCAGGATAGTGAGGATACTGTAAACATTGACTGGGTATCAGTGACTCGATTTTAGGGAGCTCATTTTCAAGGTTGCAATGCAAACTAGAAACAGACTTTAGGCTTAATAGTAACCAGCCCAAAGCACACACCTATGACCTCGTGACCCAACGTCACTTGTGCGCAAGTTTTGACGTCATGTGCCATTACAGGCATACGGAGCGACCCAAAGATTGTTGGTACAGCTGCAGGTGTCGTCTGTAAATTACATAGCTTTGGTCAGTGTTTTTATGCGCATCGATCCTGCTTGGTCTGGTGAACAATGCGCACTTGATCTGGAAATTCGCTTGATGAGCAGGTGCAGCCATCAGAGAAGCGGACATGGTTGTTTCCCCTTTTGGAGACACGCTAATGAAATCTACGAAATGGCCGCGGCAGTACAGCCTGATGGCACGAGATCTGCACGCAAGGGTTGTTTCCTGTAACGAGAAGCTTTGCGTCATACAGACGCTAAGTCTGGCGAATAGTTAACGTGCGCGAAAATCGCCCGTTTGCGCTGACAGCCACGGCACGTTTCTGGTACATAAATGTCCAACTTACGTGCTGAGAATCAAACGTTGGATCTTTCCTCTAAAACGGTTGCGCATAAATCATAACTATCAAAGCCGCGTATGAACGATTAACATCCCGAGAAAGAAATACAGGAAGATGAAATGTCTGAAAGAGAAATTATTCCCAAGACCTGGCTTTTTTTTCCTGCTCTCGGTAAACGAGCGCTGTTCTCCTCGTAGACTTTGGGAGGGGGGCATGGGTTGTTTTGTTTTTATTGTTTTTTTTTCGAGGGGGTGCGCTTTGAAGGCTCGACTTTAGTTCCTGACGTCAAAGCTTGAATAGCCGACGATGATGTCACTAGCTAGAGCTCACTTCCCTCTGCAACTATCGCGCTCATACACCACACCCCGCTAGCTGGATCGCATCGGTTCCCCTACCTCATTAGCATTTGTATACATGCACGTAAAATGTACGGGACGAATGGGTTTTGCGGCCGCTGTTATGTGCGGAAAGACAGCTATGAGCATTTATTTGGCCCAGCACAAGAATGTTGTTTCCTTACCGTCCGACTAGAGGGACTGACTTCTCTGAACAAGCTGCTGTGATACATTCTCAACGACGCATCGGAGCTTACTACAGTATAAGTGTTGCCCACACAGGTGCACACAGTGAACATCAGGATGGTGAACACGTCACCAAAAAGGAAAAGTAGGCCGCAAAGATGGTAAACGACATTTTTCTGCTGTTGGGCCACAGCCAGTAACGACAAGTGCAATGCCTGGCATGGCCATTTTCAACAGAAAACTTTGCTCGTTGCGTGGATACTGTAGAAGTACGCGCCCACTGCAGAAACACGTGAAGACACCTAGAGGTGTGCCCGCGTGCATACACGCATGTACGAAAGATGTTGCATGCGTGCACATATAGGTGTATGTATGTACGTATGCTTGCATTGTTGGTGATTTATATGCATAGATCATGCACGTCTACACATGCAGGTATGAGTATCTACGCAAATGCATGCGAATACTATAGATGGATGAAAATATCTAAACAAGTGCAGTATATACTTGTGTTTATGCAGGATTTCACGTATCTATGCATATATACGCATGTATTAAGTCTTGAAAGCGACAGGTCTGATACAAGTTAGTGAGACAGGTGGCGCTGTGGCGGAATAAAAGTGTAGCCAGAACATAAAAATGGTAAAAAGTCGTCATCTCCAGCTGTCTGACAGTGAGGCTCAACATTACTACAGCGAAACGTGCAGAGTCTACAGAGTGAACCCAAACAGTTTGTCAAGGGGAGGTAAGCTGTGATAAATGGTGATTTAGACTGCATGGTTCATGTGTGTGCGCTTGCTTTCTTTGTATGGGCTAGCGTGTGTGCATTCTTTCGTTGGTTCGTTGGTTCGTTGGTTCGTTCGTTGGTTCGTTGGTTCGTTCGTTCGTTCGTTCGTTCGTTCGTTCGTTCGTTCGTTCGTTCGTTCGTTCATGAGTCGGCCAGCCAGTCAGCCAGTCAGTCAGTAAGTGACACCATTAGACCAGCAGGCAGGCAGAAGAGGAGATGACAAAGCGGGAACTACTTTTAATCTTCTTGCGCAGTAGACCGTCGACTTCAGTAACGAGGAACGTGTTGCTGTTCATTGGCGTACCGTGCAGGAGTGGAACATGCGACACTCATTTCCATGATCTACAGCGTCTTGTTAATCTTGTGAGGGTGCAAGTAACTCGTTTACTGACGTAGAGATAGACAGTGAAAAGGAATGTGTAGTCTTCCACTAAAATGACAAGAATGTGTAGTCCTCCACTAAAATGACAGGAATGTGTAGTCTTCCACTGAAATGACAAGAATGTGTAGTCTTCCACTAAAATGACAGGAATGTGTAGTCCTGCACTAAAATGACAAGA
>SMGT01000958.1:153628-184233 GCA_004794575.1 Lanistes nyassanus | reverse complement strand
AATGTGTAGTCTTCCACTGAAATGACAAGAATGTGTAGTCTTCCACTGAACTGACAAGAATGTGTAGTCCTCCACTAAAATGACAAGAATGTGTAGTCTTCCACTGAAATGACAAGAATGTGTAGTCTTCCACTGAAATGACAAGAATGTGTAGTCTTCCACTAAAATAACAGGAATGTGTAGTCCTCCACTAAAATAACAGGAATGTGTAGTCTTCCACTAAAATGACAGGAATGTGTAGTCTTCCACTAAAATGACAGGAATGTGTAGTCTTCCACTGAAATGTCTGGAATGTGTGGTCTTTTATTTAAATGAACGGAATGTGTATTCTTCTACTGAAATGACTGGAATGTCTAGTCTCCCACTGAAATGACAGGAATGTGTAGCCTTGAAACGAAATGCCTGGAATGTGTAGTCTTCCACTAAAAGGACAGCAATGTGTTGCCTTCCACCGAAATGCCTTGAATATGTAGTCTTCCACTAAACTGACAGGAATGTGTAATCTTCTACTAAAATGAAAGGAGTGTGTAGCTTTCCACTGGCATGCCTGGAATTTGTAGTCTTCCACTGAAATGCCTGGAATGTGTAGCCTTCCACTGAAACGAGTGTAAAATGTTATTGATATTTTAATGCAGTCAAAGACTCCATTTTGTAGTAACATTTCTTGAAGGGCTAGAAAGTATAAGTGGGTGGGAGATGCAAAACTCAGAATGTGTAACGGAAGGGGGGGGAAGAAGATGAAAGACAGAAGACCATTGACGACGAGCAATTTTGAGGCGTTCAGAGTGTGACGTGACGGGCCGTACCTTAACTTACTGGACTCGACTTCTCCAGAATTACTGGACGAACTTTTATGGTGATCTCGTAAAATGTAGATTTAATTGAGCAATCGTCACCAAAACTTTTACTGCCTCAGGTCAATGGTTTCTACATCAAAGGGTGACGACGCTATGAAATAATGAGAATAACTAGAGAAATCTACCGAGGGAGAAGATTCTCATACTCTGACACGCTCGCTCAGTCTCACACAGGCAAAACACTGCTAGCTCAAGAGCCCCCACCCTCGTAAAAGACACAACTGCAGCGAACCGTTATTCAACATATATTTCAAACACTAACTGGCTCGACAACATCAAATATATCTACAGATTATTTACAAAGAATCACCTTGCTCGTGTCTAGGGTAAGACGCTGCCTGATTACGCCATGCCACGCGGTATCAGACAAACAAGATAATCAAACTCCAGAGGGGAAATCAAACTGCAAAACGGCCTATGATCCCGCTCAATACACCCATACAATCAACCCGAGTCCCAGACTCTAAGATAAGTTTTATGGCAAGAGCATTCCTTAACTTATAAGGCACAGTCAACAGTAACTTAGAGGTCTATTTCGTAGACCTGTCGGCGAAATACAGCCCAGTGTATTCGCGTGATGGTTAGCTGAAGCTCTCCCGACGTCCTGGCTAAGATGGCGAGGGGTAGAGGTCCGTGGGTCTACACGTGTCCGCTTCTCTTGGTCCTCCTACATTAACTCACTCTCTATGTCCTATCCTCTCGTCTCCTCCCTAATCTCTGATGTCCAATGCTTAAGTACCCTGCCTTTTCCGCACTGCGTTTCCAGGAACCACCTATTCTAGTTCAACCAGTTCTGGCCAGCCTAGGTTGGGGCGGAGCTATCAGCCTGTCATGGCTAATGACGTAGCGCCCACCTGCCAGGTGTGAGGAGAGGGGGAGGAGCGAACAGGCTAAACTAAGAGTGACAGGTGATAACCTAGGAGTGACATGTGACACAAAGGAGGATAGAGACAGAAAGGGAGAGAGGATGAAAGGGAGATGAAAAGAGATGGAGAAGAAGAGAGGAGTGAGTGCGGATGAGAGAATAGAGAAGTGGAGGGGATAGGATGTGACATGTTACGGTTTGGTGGATCAAAGAGATTACGCCATAGATTCTAGGTGTGACTCATCCACAGCCCTCTTGCTTAAATTAAGTCTTTAATCCCGCCACCTAGCCTTCTCACATAATCGTCAGCGGAACACAACAACTTCCCGAAAAGTACCTTGCACGATCACAACTGGTTCGCTCAAGACACGTACAGCCGATACCGGACTTCGCGCAAGTTCAGTAGAAGGGCACTCTGGGTTCTGCTGCAAAGCTTAACACCATCAGCCTTTCGCGGACTTCACAGCAGACGCTACCAAGCAACTCCACCACAACACGTCTCTCAACAGCACGTACGTCCCCTGCTGTGGGGAATCTCTACGCTCAACGAACGAGAGGAGGAACCCCAGAACGTAAAGGACGAAGTCGAGGGACAGTGGCCAGACAACCGTCTAAAGCAGAGGCAACGATCCAGCCTTAAGCGAGGGCTGCCTGCAACTGAACTCCGGTGGACGGAGTTCAGAGGTCGAAGGTCAATCGAGAAAAGTCGCACTGTGGGCTGACTGAGCGACATCAGTTAGCGCCCTTATGTCCCTTGAGTAAGCGTGGTGTCCAGAGGCAGACACGGAAGAGAGCTCGGCAAATGAAAGTCTGTGTTTACTCAGTGAACAATCTGGAGGACTTTCTGACACGTCACCGTTTGTGGACAGCACAGAGGGGCATCCCATATAAGTACATGACTCTAATGACAACCCCAACAAAGTACTGGCAGCGCTCAACACAACCGTATGCTGACGCAAGTAACCAAGGGAGCCTACTGTACCCAAACACGTAGCAAAGAGAGAGAGTCGAAAGTAAGGAACGTGGCAGATCTTTTTTGGTTGCTTGCGTCAGCATACGGTTGTGTTGAGCGCTGCCAGTACTTTGTTGGGGTTGTCATTTAATAATTTATAGCGCTCTGTCCTCATTTGTTCTTTATTAATTATACATGACTCTAAGCCGTGCGAACTGTGCAAACAACCAGGTGAAGACTGTTGTGCGTTCTAACGTGGTCATAGTGTGTGTGTGTGTGTGTGTGTGTTGGGGGGGGGGGGGCGTGCGTTTGCTTGCTGTTAAAACAGGTACTTGTGTCTTGATTTGTGTGGTAGCAGTGCAGGTGATGGCAGGAAACGCATGTTAGCTGACCAGAAAGAAAGCCGGGAGTCAGAAAGTATTACGAGCCGAGATTATTATTCATTCTTCAAACAGTCGCTACCTGTAAATAATAATCTTTTCTCGTTCACTGTTACGGAGTCTGTTATTCCTTTTGTTGTGGGGAGATTGTAGGTGGATGGGGGCTCGAGGCAGTGAGTTAATTTTACGACAACCATAAGTAATACAGTGATAACGTTTCCACCTGCGCAAAGTCGTCCTCTTTACGGGCAATTGGAGGGAGCACAAGATGACGCGTTTTAAGAGAAAAAGCCAGCTCCCATGTGACGACAGGGGAAAGAGAGAACGAGTCCTTAACGTAGTGATTGCGTGCAGACACAGTACACCATAAAACTAACGACATGCAAACTATCATCATGGGAAACAGGGAAAAAACTTAACAACGCGCAAATTAACATCAATAGAAACGTTTCTTCATTTAGTACAGGCTATCGGCACAACACGTGTTTATGCGTACTGCTAATCAAGTTCTTTGCTCTGCAGTTAATGCTATCAATTTTGTTCAGAGTAAATTTTGCTGTCTTAAAATATCTTCGAAACTGTTTAAGCCATCTCACAGTTTTAAAACAGCAGAAAATCACGTGCATATTTGACCGTGCAGCTGCTGGTTCTCGAAGAATAATCTTAGATTTCCTCAATGATGCATCGTCGTGAAAAATAATAGAAAAATACTCAATGACTATAAGCCGTGAACTGAGAGCTCCAGACACGACTGAATCGAAAGACAGCCGCGGACAAAATGAAGTGGAGCATAGGCAAGAGAGAATGCAATATAGAAGGCAGAAAAGTCTGCAAGAGAATTTATTTCTGGTGTCTCGGAGTGCCGTCAGCTCCACTCTCCTGCTGGTCTGGAGGTAAGTTTCGAATGACAGGCGTCATGAGAGCCCCCAGACGTCACGAGAGGCCGAGACACGGTGGGAAAATGAAACAGAGGACCTGGCGAAGACTGACACGCTAGGACGTTCGCTTCGCGCATTGCACTTCAGCAGTCCAGTCAGGTCATTCACTGAAGCTTCCCCTGGGGGACGGGCCAGAGATGACGTTGTGATATATAGTTCGCAGACCACTTGGTGTCTTCATAGCGGCAGACTCCGGGTGTAAGTGGGGATTCATATCCATCAACACGTCTGAGTGCCGCCGATCTCCATACAGGTAATTACTTATGACGTAAGAGAAATGAACGTAGCACATAAGTGTGCGGTTCGGAAATGGGATGCACAACATTTCTCGCGCGCCTCCTTGTTCATAAATAGAGCGCGAAAAGGAAACACGCGCATATCACATAGACTCCGAGATGCTGAGATGTCGAAAATTGTGTTCAGCTAAACGCCCTCACTAATTTAGGCCAGGACGTCTTGTTTGTAGCCACATATATCCGTCCCGAAGAGTCACAGTATTAAAACAGAGAAGCGTTTGAAGAAATACAAGAATCTCTCTTTGTCTTAGGTGCCGACCACATTTGTATGTTTGGTGACTTTAATGCTAGGACAGCTGAGGTGTCTGAAGAAATGATTCTGTATGCCCAAACATAACCTCGCGACAACTCTTGGATTTCCCTAGAGGAAAGATTTTCACAAGACAAAAATGTCAATAAGTGGGTCAAACCTATGAGAATTGCGCAAAAATCTAGACCTGGCAATAGTCAATGGTAGGGCGGGCGAGGATAGCAAGATAGAAAAAGTTTTGTAAGAAAAATTTGTAAGAACGCTAGTGTTGTTGACTATTTCTTGTTGTCCACTAACATTTTTATTTAAACAAACGTTTATTTATGCAAGTACAGAACACTGATACAGCCAAAGGCAGGGCCAGGCAACAAGCCATATACACTAACATATTTGCACTTACATCAAAGTTTGAAATTCTCGAAGTGTATTCAGACATCCATTGCCATGTTATGCTACAGTTATTTGCCCTGTTATGCTATAGTTATTATGACAGCCCACTTCTAAACAATCTGAAAGCAAGCTGCAGCGGAAAACCTTGGACAGACGCCTTAAGTGGAACAGAGCTATAAAATAAACCCAACTATATAAATTTCTGCAGTGAAGAACAGATTCACACCTTGAAGGATGAGATTAGTGGGATGGCGGATAACATATCTGATGTCAGCACAGAGAAAACAGATACAGCTGCAATGTGCACAAAAGACATGAAGCTCAGTGCACTCTTGTGTGGGATCCTCTCAGCAACGGTGCCCACCTCTAGCTCCCATAAATTTAATACTTCAAGAAAAGAGGCTGCAAGCAGAGCATATCGCGAGAAAATACGAGAATCCTCGTGATATAACCTGTTGTGAAATCCTAAAGTAAACTAATCTAATCACAGAGAGATTGCTTCTTGCATAAACGAACTATGGTCCAATAAGGCTTGTGGAAGCGATGAAATAACACGTCTAAAATTCTCCAGCGTAAAAATGCTCAGTCTATTTATATCTGTGTTCAAACTCCTACAAAATGGTCACTTTCCATCGCAGTGGAAACTATAATCCCAATCCTCACAAAGAAAGCCATTGTTGTTGTTGTTGTTGGTTTGGAAGGGAAAGTGCTTCCACCTCGCGGTGATTTCGCACTGAAGGGGAGGGGAGATGGGTGAGGGGAAAGGGAAGGGGTCTGCGGTTTGGTGTCCTGGACTGGTGGTGGCTATGTATGGTCCCGCTGGCTGGCCTCTCTCCTGGCGTACTGATGATGGCTTGAGTAGCTGGAGTGGTGGAGTTTTCGCTGGTCAGACCTACCGCTGCTACATCCCTACATTCATTTTATCTCTACCGCTAAGGTGCTATGTGTTATATTAGTTTACTTTGATGTAGTCTTTTTATTTTTAGTGTTTTACTGGTATCCTCTGTCCTATAGCTTATTTGCTGTTTTTAGCTGGTTAATTCCCACTTTGATTTTTGATTTTTTTGTTGTTGTTTAGATATATCTAACATCTGGGTGGGCGTTAACTACTTGCATTGTCAGATCCATTATGTGTTGTCTTATATTTTTTGGAGGGCTAAGAGAAGATTTTAGGTTTACTACTAGATTAAGATTTTGCATAGCATTTTTTAGCTCTTCTCTTTCCTGACTGTTTAGGCTACATTCTAGCAGGACATGTGGTGTATTAAGTCTGTCTCCACAACTACAGGTTACTGGGTCTTTACGGTTAAGGTGGCATTCTCCATTTAGTCTCATTCTGGCTATCCTACTTTGGTTGGATCTGTTGGAATGGAACAGTACTAGTTCGTTACCTGGTAGTTCTTCTAATTCTCTCCTGGTGCCTTTGGCTTCCTTTTTATACTTTTCTTCCCACTGTATTTTATTTGTGGGCTATTTTTCTCTCCTCTACTGAAACGGGTACGTTTATTTGGATAACGTTAGTGGTTGGGTTGTCTTTTATTGCCATTATAGCTAGCCGATCTGCTTCCTCGTTTCCTTTTATTCCTACATGTGATGGCCCCCAGATAAAGTTGATTTGCATTCCTATATTATGGAGTCTATTTAACAAGATTAGAATTTCATACATTATATCCATTCTTTGGGAAGACTGGTTTTGAAGAGCCTGAAGTGCTGACAGGGAGTCAGAGACAACTAGGAAGGATTTTTCTGATGTAGCTTTTCTAGTTTGTAGTGCTATCAACCTTAGGGCTGTGCGTATTGCTATGATCTCTGCTGTAAATATTGATGTGTGGTTTGGTAGCTCAGCTGCGATATTGGTGATCTTTGGTGCATAGACTCCTATTCCTGTGAAGTGGAATGTTGGGTCGTGTGACCCATCTGTATATATCTGGGAGTGGTCTTTGTAGGTAGTGCTAAGTTTTTGCCTGAATTTAGTTAGTATTTCGATAAGCTGGGTTTCCTTGTTGAAAACTGTGAGGTCCATGTCGATCTGTGGTGGGTGTAGGGTCCAGGGAGGCAATTGTGAGTCTGTGCATGGGTATGGGGCATCTATGTTAATGTCTGCTCCTGGTGTATTTTCTATTTCTTGAGCGTTCTTCTGCATGCTAAGTTGTGGAGTGGGTTTGCCGTACGGTGTTTGTGTGCTGTTGTGTGGATCTGCTTTAATGGATGTTCTGCAGGTAGACATTGTATCTTGTAGTAGAAGTTTGCTGCCCTTTCCTTAATTATTAGTTCTATAGGTTTTTGTCCTGTCTCTGCCAGCACTGCTAGATTTGGGGTGCTCATTGGGACTCCTAATACTACTTTTAGTGCCCTAGCCTGTACAGATTCGCGATGACCCCAGCAATTATAGGGCATCACTTTACTGAGTTGTTTTGGAAAATTATTTACCAGTGTTCTAAACGACCAGCTAAACGCCTACCTTAATCATAACAACCTGCTCGGGAATGACCAAACCGGTTTTCGTTCGGGATACTCAACTGTAGATCATATATTTATACGACTGTATTACTAACTTTTATTTGAGCAAAAAGAAACGTTTTAATTGTGCTTTCGTTGACTACAAAAATGTAGCCAACAAGACTGAAATTTATCCCTGCTAAAATGGGGTATTAAAAGGCTGTATCTTAAATGTAAAACAAGACTTATACTAGAAAGCAAAATCTTGTGTTAGAAGTAATTGCTTAGAATCTGAATACTTTATAAGTAGCCTTGAAGTAAGGCAAGAGGAAAATCCTTTTCTGTGCTGTTCGCCCTGTCTAAATGATCTCAAAGAACAATTAAGGACGGTAAAGGACGGCTCATTAAGCTCTCTGAAGACGCTGCTGAACTTGTTTTCGACCCTAATGAAATTGATGTTATACTTAAAATGTTTCTACTGCTTTACACCGGCGACACAGCTATTTACTCCTAAACACCAAAGAATCTCCAGGCTGCACTAAATAGCATGAAGCATTATTCGATAAATGGAAACTATCAGTTAACACAAAGAAAACGATTAGTAATTTTTTCAAGAGGGAAAGTAAGGAACCAGAACAACCTTTTTTCTTTAATGGAGAAAATTTTGAATTCCTGTACGACTTTCATTACCTAGGTGTAAAATTGAATTCTAACCAATTTCATTTGACAAAAAAGGATATATTTGATAGAGCTTCTATACCAATGTTCTCAGTCTTAAAATATGTAGAAAGCTTCTGTTACTGATTGACGTCCAAGTAGACCTTTTCAATAGAACGATACTACCAATATTGACTTACGGTTGCGATATATGCGCCTCCACAATAAACAAGTTATCCCTTAAGTTACAATTAACATTTTATCAACTTATTTTGAGGCTGAGAAAGTCTACCCCTACAAACATGGTTGTAGGCGAACTGGGATAGTTTCCTATAAATGTCAATGTCGTTAGCAAGACGTTACGCTTCTGGTTTAAACTAGTTTGCCCTGGTAATCATAATAAACTCTCTAGGATTATATACATGGTCCAATCGCAAATGTACTGAAAAGGAAAGCATACTGCAAGATATATTCAGTGTGTTAAACCTACTGTGATGGGTGGGAGCCATGTTTCATGTTCGTGTACATATATTCTTTGTATTTTTAATCTTAAGTCTTGTGTGTGTAAGAAACACAAATTTTGGCATTCACGGCATGTACGCCGGCTTGCTGCTGCTGGTCCGGACAGTGCCCCCGTTGCGGTTCGCGTCCTACCCGATAAATGTGGGGTACGGACCGGGCAAAGGGGAGAGATGAAGGGCAGAGTGCAGTGGGGAGACGAGCCATGTAGGCAGAGCACGAGCGAGCAGCGGGGAACGGGCAGGCTCTCAGAGCGACCCTACCAGTCGGGCAGCAGCAGCGTTAGCGGCCCCAAATAAAACCATGTAGAAGACGGAAACTTGCCTTTGTTGGGAAGAGAGAGAGGGGGAGAGGAGAGAGGAAAACTTACGGAGCGAACCTGCTCCGCTACACTACATTCCAAAAACTTGGTTAGTTTCTGTGGACAGCTGGTGCAGCTTTCCTGTACTGACGACTGCTTCAAAGACAGTTGATCGAATTGGCAAGATCAGTTTATTCAAACCCGGTATGCCGAAATTACTGTTAAAGCCGTGTACACAAACTACAGAATATATAAAACATCTTTTAAATTTGAGTCTTACTTGACAAAGTTACCCCCTAACCAGTCTATACTACTACTTAAAGTTCGAACATTGAACAACAATTTTCAATCCAGTCACAAAGAATTCAACAAGTGCCCAGGGAGGACAGATTCTGCGCACAGAAACGATGCTTGTGACGAGTTACGCTACTCATTTTACTGCGATAACTTTAACAATGAACGAAATGAACTCATGCCTGAAAATTTTAGAAAACAGCCCAATGTCTACAAGGTTCACCATTTGCTTACTTTAAAAGAAAAAACAGATAAAACCTTAACTAAGACAGCTCATTTGTCAGAACTGCAATCAGTAATGTCTCCTAATAAAGACATGTACTGTTTGGATGAACTGATCTTTGAAATGCTTGTTTTATATGTTTTATATCATTCTCCGTATCTCCCCCACCTTGCTTTTGGCATCGACGTCCATGGTTAGCTGACAAAAGAACGAACCAAACAGTTGACAAACGAACCAAGCAAACAAACGAACAATAGTCTTCATTATTGCTACAAGGAGAAATTTTCCGACAAGCGTGTTGCACCAAGACTTGTGTCCTTGTACAGTTTACCTTTAAGAGCACTTTCTTTAAGGGATCGTAAATCAGTTGTCGTAAAACGTTCACAGTGAAAAGGGGAAAAGTACGCTAGCTAGTGTTTTAGTTTGCGCTCCACGCTGGAGTTCATTAGCAGTGGCTGCTTTCAAGCGAGGGATGAACCAGGTGTACATACACTTCACGTCCAGCCAATCACCGATGGCCGCGAGCCATCAGCAACACGTGCACGTAGTGTCACCGAGACCGAGAGCAGGCACGGGAGGAATTCCTGCAGGTAATAAAGGAGAAAACACGCCGTTGTGTCACGCAAAGTATGCCAGAAATACTTTTTAAAAAAAAACCCAGAAGATAGCGTGTCGTTTCTGCGGGTATCGAAGTCCGAGAGAATGGGAAGATGAAAGCCAAGACAAACTTTGCGAGGGACACCCCGCTGACATACGCTGTATAACACAGGAGCCGTATTCATGTCCATTTGTTAAGCCTCAACCAATCCCAGTCAAAAGACAAAAGCATCGGTTAGCGGCCTTTGTCGGCTAATGGGAGCGATGTTTGTCACGTGGCAGCTATCGAGCCCTTGGTTAAGACTAATCCGATAGTGTGTCCCATGGCTCTAGAATGGAGTCATTATAATGCACTCGAAGTGTGGATGCCATGTTCTCGAAGCGCAAAACACCCCACTGTCTCACAGCTTTTCCACCATGCCAGCCATCTCGCGAAAGACACCCATAGCGTGCTTGTCTAAACTGAGCAAGCAATGAAACCAGTGTATGTTCGTTCCAGTAGCGTGTTTCCATTCTTTTCCAGCGTTTTAATCTTCCTGGGTAAGACACGCACTATCTGTGGCATGCTTTATTCTTAACGGCTCACAGTTTGACAGTTAGCGCACAATGCTGTGTTCCGTTCTGATGCCTTCGACGAATTCACGAGAAAGTATTCAGAAACAATCATCTGGGCTGGCGCTGGCAGTGTTTGCATGACCAAGGTCAAAGATGACGTTGCCCACGTGTATACCTGAGGGCTGGCAATCAGACATGGACATCTTTATAGAACAAATGTTTTATTATGTTTTATCCCTATCTCACGTCTCTATTTCCCTCCATCTCCTTCCCTCTTTTGCCTCTCTACTTTCCTTTATCTATTCCCCTCTTTCGCCACAATACTTCCCCCTGTCTCTTTCCCTAATCGCTTCTCTACTTCCCTCCATCTCATCCTCCATCTACTCCCCTCTGCTTCTTTCCCTCTCCTGCCTATCCACTTCCATCTGTCTTTTTTCCTCGCTCGCCTCGCTACTTCCCTCCAAGTCAACGATGGCGAGAAACCGCAGAAAAAGAGAAAAAATTCTTTGGTGACTTGTTTTCTTCTTGACTACATTATCATACTCTGCTGTGCGCTCGCACTGGCTTTGTTAACTACATATGGCCTATTCTTCCCTTCAACTGTAAACTCCTCTTGTAGCACAGTAAATTAGTCATCGCCCCTAAAGACGAACGGTTTATGAGTTTGTTTACGCAGTGAAGGACACAGCCATCTGAAACAGACATTACAGTACTTGGTGCCTCTGAGAAACAGTGCGAACGTGAAGATGAGGAAATCATGCGCTGGCGCATGCGCGCAAGCACAGACAATCTCAGGTTCACACGCACACACACAATTGTCAGAAGGTACTCTTGCTTTTGATCAGGGATGTAGGAGAATACAGACGAGTTTTAAAAATTAAGGTAAACTAAAATTAACTGGAATCCCCACGATTAGGGCTAACTGGAGGCGTTGCTGAACGTCACCTCAGCGAAAGAGGTTACCTTACAGTGAAGGTAGGAGAAAAGCCCAGGTGGCAAAAGGAAACCGAAGCACCTGGAAAACGTCAATCCCTGTAAACAGGTGCCACACACAGCGTATTCAGGCCAGACACGGGATCCGAACCTATGAATCCTTGCGTTTGGGGGGGGGGGGAAGCACACTTTACTGTACTGTTATTCTTGGGGCCGCCTCCCGACATTTCGCTGAAGGAAACACATTATCGTTATCTCGCCACTTTGCGGACTAAAAGCTGGATCCAATAGAGGTTTTTTTCAAAGGTCTTTGACAAAGCCCCAGTCGTCGAGTGGATGAACTGGGGGTAGCGTTTTTAATCCAAAGGTTCTTTGATCTCACGCTGGCAGCTTACCATTGGGTGAGACTGGGGTCGGTGGGTTTGCTTCTACTATAGTGACTAATTCAAGGGCATAAAACAAATGTAAGGAGGTCGCATCCGTTTTCTGGTAATTTCCACAGCTTGCTGAACCCGAGATTGTTGCTCTTAATGGCACTGTCCTTTCTAACCTCTCTTACCTTTTTGCTTTTCCTTCTACATTCCTACTATATAACTACTGACGCCACGTCTTTTCGTCCTCTCACTGGGGCCTGGATAGCTGAGTTGGTAAAGCTGCAGACTAGCGGGTGGAAGGTTGTTGGTTCGAATCCTGGTGTGGACAAGGATTACTTCGTCGACTTACACATTGTGTAAAAACGAAATTCGGCCAGCTCCCCGCACATTTACCTGCCTGTCCACACTGGCCGTCTTACTGCAGTCTAGTGGTTCTTCAGTGCATAGCTTAGTGATTGGACCTTATTCCTCCTATAGTCTACCATCTTAATATGCATCCTGTCTGCAGCAGAACGTAAGACAACCAACAGCCAATCGCCTTCTGTCCATTCCCATATCTGTTTGGGTGCCTGCCGGTCCATTTCTCTGTCTTCTTGCTTGTAAACGCCACCCTGTCTAGTAGCAGATTACTAGGGCGACAGTTTTGTGCCCTGTTCAAGAGTTCTACAACGACAACGTGTATATGGGAGACAATTTTACAAAACAAAACATTAATCAAACGATAAACAACCGCCTGTCCTTTCAAAATAAGAAAGTGTTAGTTATCAGCTGCCTTAAAAATATTGATGCACTGAAGGCTTTATAAGTTTCTTTCAAAGAAGAGTTCTCTTACAAATTGCATGCTTTGCCTGTGTAACTATGTTACACTGTTCAGTTCTTTCGATTCCATTTGGGTACCGATCTCTATTCCAAAATATCGCAATAACATTTCTTGCTTCTCTTTTATGCTTTCTTTGTCTTTCTTTCTTCCTTTCTTGTTTAATTTTTTTTACTGTAATTTTCTTTCAATCTTTCTGTGGAAGTCTTCCTCAACATCTGAGAAATGCTCAGCTTCTGACACTATATTCTGAACATGCGCGTGCCTTCCCTCGCGCTCGTCTTCAGTCTCCAATCAAATCCACTGCTGTATGTCTCGAGAGCTGCTTTAATTCCCACCCGCCCCACCCCCTCCTCCCGGCATGTCGTCCTTGGCGAGTGCAGACGTTGACCCATCTGCCACCATGGCTGCCAGTCACGTCTCATGCTCTTCGCTTGTCGGGATAGCGTAGACAAACCCCGTTCTCCCGCCCCCCAACAGCACCCCGCCCATGCACGCACTTTTCCCCTACCCCATTATTCTTCCTTCACCTTCCCCCGGAAAAAAGCCTTGCATTCTCAATGCTCCTGATCCATGTCGCCAGAACCATCGGTTGGTTCGATATCGCCAATCGAAAACCCATGACTAGATGAAACACCCGCGAGCCCCTAGTTTTTTCCTTCTGACCGTCCTGTCCTGGGTATCCCGCTGCCATCTGCTTGCTTGTATCATGAAATTTTGAACAGGTCCCATTACTAAACCTACTTGGCACGCCAGTGCCTTTTACTGTTTTTCGCGCAAACACACACACACCCTCACACATACACACACACAAACACACACACACACACATGGTAGTTACCATGTGCACGAATTCACGAATGTTAGTTTTAAACACAGTGAGTATTGTGTTCTCCAGAATTCAGCAGATTTATATGTGAAACGAAGGTAAGCGTCCGTTAGATGTGTTACGTTACAAAGGCGGACAGACTGTGAAGCTTGTTGTGGCAGCGCTATTTTCTTGTGCACTATTTAAGGGATTCCACTCTCCCACCATGTGCAGGCTTTATTTGTCCACGTGCGCGCCGGTTCATGCCCACGTGCTCAGCTATGACGAACTCTTGGTCTCATTACAATCCAGGTTGAAAACAAGAAAATGGGGATTGTTGGTCGAGGGGTGAGGGGAGAGACAAGGGTAAAATGGGATTCGGAACATATCACTCTTTCTGAAATACTGGAGCGTAAAATTGAGCTCGCGCTGCTTTGATTGCGTGTGCATTCTTTCTTTCTTTCTTTCTTTCTTTCTTTCTTTCTTTCTTTCTTTCTTTCTTTCTTTCGTTTTCTTCTTGTTGTTTTGTTTTTTATTCTTCCCCATGCCTCATCCCTTATCTTGTCTTTCCTCCCTCCCACCATCATATTTCTTTACTTTTGTGAGCACAGAGACGTACCGCTGAGTACAGGAAATATCTGTGACCTGAGGGATTTGGCAACTAAATAAAAGATAGACGCCTACGACAGTAGAATCCTTATGAAGGAATAAGTAGATGCCACCTGCATCTCATACAAGTTTTAATATTCCTCACGGCCGCACGTGGTTGATAAGATCACAGTCTTAATCGTCCCTTTCATGTCGATGTTATCAACAAGTAAATGATTTAATGGACTTAATTTAACATTTATATGCCGTTATTTTATCTAAATGCTAAATTTTTTCAGCCTTATGTGTAACGAGTTTCCAGAAAGTTACCAAATAATAACATGCTCTAACAAATGTAAAATGCAGCATGCTTTATAAGGTTTTTAAATGAAGAATGACGAGATGTCAGAATAGCATGAGAGAAAATTTACGTGTAAAAGAGAATGAGGAGAAGAGACAGCAACAGCAACAGCAACCACGGCAGCACACATAGAATTAACAATAACAGAAACACCAAGAACAGACAGCAACAGCTGGAGCCACGACAAGATTTGCCTTTCTTTCAAACGAACTTCAACAACAGAAATAGCAACAAAGGGAACAGACAGTACAGCAACAGCTGGAGCCAGACAAGATTTGTTTTTCTTTCAAACGAAATTCAGCAGCAGCGGTAGCAACATGGAGAGAGACAAAAACAGGAGAATCAAAAAGCCATGGCAATGTTCCGCCTGTTTTACAAGTTGCTGGGCGTAGACTAACATCGATTATTCTAATGCCATCTGTAGGGGCAGGAGAATGTACAAAAACTATGCTTGCCATATCCCCGCGATCTCCCTCCATGCAAAGTCGGCGAGCATTGCGGACAGGGGTTGGGGCAATTTGACTGCTCCCAATATTCTTGTCTCCGAAGCACTGAATATTCTATGAATGAGATCCTAGCCTAAGGGGTTGTCTGATTTCACTAGTCGGTCTGAGACCTCAGAGAGAATTCGCCGAAAGCAAAGCATCTGCAATTTCTGAGAAATTTTATGAACGAGATTTGTTGAAATGCGCTCATAGCTGGAAATTCAAATCTGATAAGGCTTTGACTGTTAGACTGGTTGCTGGGCTTGACAAAATAATTTTGTTGTTGTGTGCTTGGATTGCTAGACACAGAAGAGTTGACTACAGATTTTCGCGCAATAGAGAATATATGAAAAGGTTCTGTGCGGTTTATGGTCCTTTAACCGAAAACAAAAACAAAACAACAACAAAAAAGAAGAAAACGAAGAAAATAAGATTGAAAGAAAAAAGGGGAAAAAACCAGAAAGAAACATAAAGGTTATTATTCTACAAAAACAAACTAAGGAGCGAAGCAATAATAGTTGCAGAGAGCAGATAGAATAATAACGAAGGAAGCCCCTGTGGCGCAGGGCCTTGTATAATTTAGCTTTTAAAAAGAGTGACGCTTAACTGTGGTTGAATTTACAGCTCTGGGTAAGTGACACAGTGAATAGGCGTTAGCTTTTCCAGTTATGCTATGGAGTTATGGAGTGCAACGGTAGGAACCGACAAGCACTGTCATTCTTTGTAGGTCGTGATTTTTTTGCTGAGAGCAAAGGAGAGGGGTAGTGCGAGAAGGTCTACAGAGACAGACAGAGCCAGATAGAAAGGTAGTGGGGGAACAGGGAGGAGGGGAGAAAACAGAAGAGAGTGTAGAAAGCGGAAGTAAGTCTTTTGGCAGCTAAACATTTCAGCCTCTTAGGAGCGCTTGTGCTGACGAAGGTAAGTAGATTGTAATGAATGGACTGAGAAGTGATGCTCGACAGTTGTTCAGGCTAACCGGCATCATGGTGGCTGTGTGGAATGCACGCCGTGACATCCCACACTGGAGTTGAACAACCGAGACGACTGCCCTTTGTCACTGGCATGCCGGGCGCTAATGAGGTCGGACGATTTACACAGATACCAGTGGGTGATTTGTATTAGTGCCCGTTTTTCTTTTCTACGTATAAGGCGGCATTCAAATTATAATTTACAATCTGAAAGGGTATCAAGGTCTTCTTGATGGCTAGAAGAGTACATACGAACCTTACGTGATGTGTATCATGTGTAAGCCCTGGGTTATGGGTGAATTAACCTTCACGAGTTTCTCAAGGTGTCTATCTGTCTGTCTGTCCGTCCGTCCGTCCGTTTCATTCATTCCTTCATCCATCCATTCATCCATCCCTCCTTCTGTCAATCTACCTCCGTGTTTAGCTAATCGTACATGCTTATAATATCTCCATTTTCCACTGGCAACATTACAACATCCCCATTCTCCTCGCCAAGTCTTGGCAAACGTCTCGGTGTTCAGCATCAAATCGTTATACCGCCCACATTGTCCTCTGCTGATCGCGAAGCGATCTTCTCTTTCGCATCAGATCACGTGAACTGCTGCGTTTCCTGCACTCACATTTCCGCTGCTGAGGGCGACAACATCCTGTGGTTTCCGCATCCGATTTGCCACCATTCCTATTTCCCTTCTTCCCTTCCCCACCCCTAATCGACACGTGTTCCCGGGGTCTTCCGCCATTTTATTTTTTTTTTTAGGTTTTGTGCCTCCGCTTTGCCGACCGTCTTGGATTTCTGCTTCAGAAACCAGCATCCCTCTCATTTTTGGGAGCTCTCTCCTGCTGTCGCCAGCAGGTTTGCATGTGTGCTCCGATTACAGTCATAGCGAAGGCTGAAAAGGGACGTCAGCTTGTTCTTGCGATGCGCCTGCACAATTTGAGGTCGATATTCGCAATTCTGAACACATTTCTTCAATGTACATGTCGTGCAGAATTATTGAAGCTGACAAACTCGCCCAAGGGGGTTCTACCTTTTCGAGAATAAAACATTTTATTTTATTCTTATTTCATTTCATTATTAAATTCGGTGATTTTACGCAGAAATGTGTGAGAAAAAAATGACAGCGAGGAGAGAAATTAGATATGAAATAATAACTGTTTGATTCAAATTTTATCTGAAGGTCAGAGCATTGAACTGCGATGTTGTTTCCAGCTAATTTTAACTGAAAAGTACGGAGCAAATGCTATAAAATGAGTATTGTGATTGTATTTTGCTTTCCTCTTTTGAAGGAAACACATTTCTATAGCCCTCCATGTAGGACGGCATTGCTTTCAAGACTAATTTTATAGTCGATACCAGGAAGACATTTTGTATGTTTGGAGTTTGCTTCTTGTCCATCAGTGTGGAAGGCCTTTGCCAAAAAAAATCCAATTTTGGAACTACTGTCTAATTTTTTCAAGACTTTTTCAGTAAAGCCATTTGGTTGCATTTCGCTATTAAAAAATAAACTGATCTCTCTTGAACGTCGAGTACATCGAGACAGGTTTTTTCCCCTTTAAGTGTGTCTTTTCCTGCTAAAATCACCTTGCATTTAAATGTTAGGGTTCAACAAAAGACAGCACCTTTTCAACGTCCAGCGCATTTACTTAATTTAAATGCAGCCCCAGCGAGTCTTTGGGGACACATTTCTGCTCCTATCTCCCAAAACTCTAAAGAGGTCCAGAATAGATTTTCCAATTTCCTTCCTTGATTTATCGGGCTCCATTTGCAAACAAGATTTTATTTACCTGCGCTGCAAACACTTCTCGCTTACAGCTTCAAAGGCAATCTGCTGTCCATTCCCACGCCTGTTCGAATCCGCGCTTAGATATTCTGATTACGAGGGCATCAAAAAGGTAATTAAAGTGAATGTAGATACGGGAGCCACGCACCCGCACGACTGCTTACGGGATAATACTAGATGCTACACAGACACGCACAGGGCTTTTAATCAATCCTTTCTAGACGACTGCATCTCAGCTAATATAACGCGTTCGCGCCTGCATTGTCACCTTCGAACGATGTCACATTTGTCGACGTCATGTGACGCTAGTGAGTTTTATTGGAATGGTTTTGCCCGCAACGCTCGATTAAGAAAAAGCAATCGATTTCATTAAAATTTTAAGCTGAACTGTTTCCCATTAGAAGACGAAAACCGTGTTTCCATATATTCTAATTTAAACCAGGCAATTCGGCAACGAATTTAATTAACTCTGTAATTCGAGGATGCTTTTGCAAAGGATTATCTCCTGAAGTTGCAAAATGTCCAAACTCCATTCAGTCATCTCCCCGTACATTAAACTGCCTGTCTGCGCTGGCCATCTTACTGCTGCTATCAGTCTGGTGGTTCTTTCAGTGCATACCTTAGTAATAGGACTCCCTCCCTTCCCTTAGTGCGAAATCACCGAGAGGCGGAAGCACTGTCCCTTTAAATAACCAACCAACCAACCATCCAACCAGCCCGGGGAATGCGTTGGTTACTGATCTACGAACTGCAGGCTGCAAGTTGTAGCCGACTCTACCATGACAACGTTAGGCTGTTAGAGCATCTTGTTTGTTGGGTATGGCAGTTGTCTAAGAAAGGTAACAGGAGCGTGAAAAGAGATATCACGTGATCTGTGATCCTAATTAGCGTTTATTAGTGGATGGTGTAAGTTTCCCTTTAGTATGAACATGCGCTCATTGCCACGCTTTTCCTCTTAAAAATTGTTGTCTTAACGATAATGTAGAGCCGAACTGTGACTGAAAAAGAAAAGCGAAACGAGGCTGTATCTATTTCTCCAATGTCTCCACCAGAGGCCGATAACGCGTGTTCAGGTATTCGTGCGTGTGAAGTGTGGAAGTTGTCAAAACAAAGTGCATCCACGTGGCTGTGCCCCGCCATGTGCTGCTGTTCTCATCCAAATCCAGGCAAAGACCTAGTTACGCTAATCGCTGTGGCAAGAGCCCAGATGATGGATCTTTTGCGACATGAAAGGTGCGTGTTGACTGTCATAAAAGAACTGACCAGACACACAACAACCCTGCGCAGTGTGTTGCAGGTCTGGCCCCTGGCTGAAAATTTGCCTCAGCTCGACGGCAGCCCTCCCAGACACACGTGGCTCGGGCGCCAGCGAGGGAGGCGACTCGCGCAGGTGAGTGGGAGGCTGCAATAAATCTACCTGTCTGAGCATTGGAAACATTCTTACCTCGCAGTGTCGACGGGCCCTTTGTCGCATTCGAATAAGCATTCGAGGGTGTTTCACGCAAACTCAATCTATTAGAACAGACACTGCTGGCAAATATTCGAGCACGTTAGCCAACTAGTTAAAGGGCTAACAACAGAGCATCTTGTCAGGCACTTTTTTCATGCTGTGTAATGTGCATGTGCATGTGCGTGTGCGTGTGTGTGTGTGTGAGAGAGAGAGAGTAGGGGGAGAGTGAGTGCGAGTGGCGTGCGCACACATCCATTTACTCCATACACAACTGAAGCTTTTTCTAAAATACCGCATTGTTTAAAGACGTTTCATTAAGCACGTATCATTTATTCGGTCCTACAGATGAAATTAGCAGGCTTTAACCCATGCATACAACAAAAAAATTAATGAAGCCATCTCCAACCCCTCTACCAAGCACACACACAGTCTGCACCTCTCGGGTAAAACTCAGACCCAACAAAGACGATCACGGCTTATTTAAGCTTACTGTGAGATTTATGGCTAAATTTACGTACGGAATAAACTTACGAGGGCGCAAACAAGTGCAAGCTAGACTTGCAAAACTTGCGTGAACAGAGATGTTGCAGCAGATACTGAAAGCGACGCGTATTCATGAACGGCGGTCTGACCTCTGCCCTCGTCTGTGCAGTGCCTTCAGGGTCACCCCCGAGTGATGAATATCGCAGGCTGACCTCGGCCCGACGTGAGGCCGAGACTGCCGTCATGTTGTGTTTGCGCTGCCGATGCCGGGCTGTCGCCTTTTATTTGCAAGGACAGTGTCGGCGACAATGAGATCCTATCAGTTAGTCGCAAGTGGAGACTGCGTGAATAATTTTTGGTACAGAGTTACGCCGCGTATTGGGTGAACCCGTGTGCTCTCAAACGGATGGATTTGTGCTTACGCCCGTACGAGCTCTCGTGCGTTCGTTTGAGAAGTAGGTGAGAGAGAGAGAGAGAGAAGGAGTGTGTGTGTGTGTGACAGAGAGATGGGATGTGTGAGTGTGAAAGAGAGCTCTAGAAAGCGAGCGTGTGAACGTCAAATGTAGTTGTATAGTTGAATGTATACTTGTGCTGTGTACGTCATCATGTGTATGTGCGCGTGCGTGCATGAGTGCGCATGTGTATAGCCAGCCATGCGTGTATTTGCAAATGTGTGCATGACTGAGTGTATAATGTAAGTAAGCGTGCGTGTGGGGAACGTGCTTGTGTAGATGAGACTAATGTCGGAACATCTTACAATTTTGTAAATTTCAGTTTCCACGAACACGCACCAAATATGAAATCGCCCAGGGTCAAATTTCACTGTGTTTTTCATTATAATGCCCATTTTATCACACTGAGATCAACATGAGAAATATCTGTGAAAATAGTAAAATTGGCTTCTGCTCACAGGGCCACAGAATCCTCAAGTCAATATTTTCTTTACTGGTAAATAACAGTAAGATGTTTAACATACTCCTTGACTGCGTACATGAATTCAACGTAATGTCACAGAAAATTCGGGGGAAAAAGCATTGACAAATTATCCCCCCTTCCGCCAAATAAAACCTCAACACCCATCAATAAATCTGAATGCCTGAGCTTAACGATTCATTCTCTTATTTCTGTATGTCGGATGTCGTAAAGACGGAAGAGCCCTGTAATGGAGCATAATACATCATTTAATCGCGAAAAAGGACGTATTAATGCAATGCTGAAAACAAGTTAATGTCTTGCTCTTCCTCGTATAAAATTCTTCCGGAATTAAACAAAGAAATAGTGTAAAGTAACAAGTTCTAGGTCTGCACGCATTCTGTTGAGTTACGCAATGACTAGGTTTCGTAAAACATGAACGAAACTAATATTCGCACATAAGTTCTTCAGCGAATTGATCCAAAACAGACCTGTAAGGGTAGCAAAGTTATAAGGCACTTGTGCAGATGGATGATGGATGGAAAACACACTGGCGGACGGACGTTTTGGAAGAATACAGATGGGAAGAGAGAAGACAAGAGAGAAGAGACAGGGACATGCGCAACAGTCAACAACAATCAAAGTCTGGGGTTTTTCTCTCCCTTTTGCCCCTAACCCGTCGTTTTGAACTTTCAGCGCTTCGCTGTAATGGCTACGGTGAAGACGCAACTTCAAATAAAACCGCCATCGCGTATGAAGAAACACCCTTTCTAATGATTCCCCCTCGTACATATAACAGGCGCATCCTTCTCAGACAGATGACCTAGACACTGTTACGATTTTTCGCTTGTCGAATCGGATTGCATTAATTAACGCGATCAAGGGACATTTTTAATTTCATAATGCCAGCTTATCACGAGTAGAAGCGGCCTCGGGACAAATTATCCGGAACCTTATAAGATCTCATGTTTTCATCAAACGAACTGGAGTTGCGGGATGAAGCCGGGAGGATCATTGAACAAGAACTGGACCTGGTTTTTTTTTTTCATCAGTATTCGTAATCTGGACGACCCCTCCCCCCTCCCGAGGGTTATGAAATAAACTTTGCTTTTCTTGTGGTGGGTTGCAGAATATAAGCGTTCTTATCTGCTCTTCCAGTCATAAGAGCAGTCGTAAGGCTCACTGGCCTTGTGTAGTTTACGTACACCTTTAAGTATGAACAGGCGATAAGAACGCTCACTAAAGCTATCCCTGGATCAAAGACACGTACACGTCATCAGTTACGAGAGGAAAGCCACCCATTGAGCATTAGAAAAACGGGGCGTTTTCTGCACTTTGCTTAAATGATGCAAGCGATCGGAGAACTCATTTTACAGGATCGAAATGCATGTCTCTTCGATGCTGCTTGTGAAAGCGGTGGCGCACTGCCTACAATGAAGCAGGTTGGGCTGAGTGCTATAAACAGAATAACCGTTCCGGACCCCTCCCAAAGGCCAACGCTTTCTGCCTGTGGGACCTATATCTTGCTTCCATCTCTTGCACAGCAGAAATCCCTACTAACTGAACGCCTCGTAGCCTAGTGGTTAAGGTGTCCGGGGGGAGGTTGATGGTTTGCATCCCTGCCGTGTCATACCTAAGATTTAAAAATTGGCAATCTAGTAGCTGCCCTGCCAGACGCCCGGGAACAGTACTAGGACTGGTTGGTCCGGTTTCAGTAAAATGTGACTGGGTGGGACTGAAGCCCATTTTGTGAGGGCAGTCCCACGTGTGGCAGCACGTAAACATAGTCCAAGCAACACCGTCCTGATATCCTACAAATCTGCAGGGGGACGTTAAGCAACAACCACACCCACCCACAAATCCAGCTTACTACGTCACTCGCATCAGTCGTATAACGTGTGCATAAGAGTCGACTGTATGCAACGCTTTAACGTTTCACATTCAGCTGGTTTGATAGACAAGAGAATAAGCATTAGAACCAATGTATGGTAAATGTTAGGTTGACTATCACTGGAACATTCTTCTTTCTAAACTCAAAGTATAAACAAATAAGCAACAAATGTGTGTAATTACTTGAATTTCTGTTTTGGGGCTAAAACATGCTGTTAACATGCTCTTTGAAATGCATATTTCCGTTTCAACACAACCACTGATATGTTTATTACAGGAAAAAATTCGTATGTAGAACACCTCCATAAAAATGCAACATTTTTAATTTTTGAATTTTACTATATTTAGGAAAATGCTCAAGGAGTGGCGAAAAGGATTGATACCAAAGATCAGAGACAACTTAATAACCAGTATACACCAAGATATTTTTCCCCATCACGATGTCAGACAGAGCCCACCCCCGCCCCTACACTCCCGAGAGCTTCCATTCGCTAGTCTGAACGTGCCTGGAACTTTATAAGCATGAAGGAGGGGGCTGCGAAAAAAATCTAGAAAGGCAGGTGATGTTTGCTCACGTGTCATGGCACACCGGTGGCGTGGTCTGACAGTAGAGTCCCAGACGAGGCTGTGATGTAATCGCGTGCCTACACCTTGCACTGGGTACACATGCACTGGCATGCTGGGAAGAAAGTGAGAGAACGCGTTACAAAATTCTGCAGGTGTTCACCTTGTCAGGTTTAGTGAGTGAATAATACAGCGTATGAGAGTGAGAAAGATAAAGAGTGTGCGTGCGTTTTGTATTTATTGCGGTGAATATGCCAGTGTGCGTGTTTGTGCTCTTGTGTGCGTGCGCGTGGCACATGTGTTATGATAACCATCATCAGTAGTCGCTGCTTGCTAGCACATTACATACTAATCTCTTCCCCTCACCAATGTCGTGTTCTTGTTACATTAATTTTACGAGGACCCCTGCGTGAATCAGAAAGGCTTAACGAACCTAATTTTAAACTTGTCAGCAGGAAGCTTGTGCAAACACCAGTCTAATCGACCTCCGGAGTCAGGTTTGCATAAGCAGGTAATCAGGTTTATTTTCAGATTGCGTGGGTTCGGGCCTTTCGAGTGTGATCGCTTTACTCATCAACCACAAGGGATTCTGTGGCTGCAAAAGACACGCAATGCCGTTCCTGACTGAACACGTGACGTTCTGCATTTGACTGACGCAAAATAAGCCGGGTGTTTTTCGGCATTTTTGGGCACGAAACATGGCTTTTCCTTCGCTATTTTGCAAAGACAGCGTGTTACTTTTCGCTTTTATTCGCGATAAAAAATTCAATATTTTAGACGTATGAAATAGGTATGTTTCCTTCGACACTTTAACACACGACATAGGCGTGTTTTTTGTGTTGTTTTACTCAAGATAAGCGCTTTAACGTTTTATGCAACACTAGACGCTTAGATTTTCTTTTTTATGGGAGGGGTGGGTTGTGAACGTACGCGCGATAACTTCGGTGTGGTATTTGGATTGATTTTTACAGGTATTAAGCGTGTTTCGTCAGATATTTACGACTAGCATGTTTTTGAGAGTGTTCACACAAAACAACTGCGTTGTCTCGAGGCACTTTCATCCCCCAAAACTTGCGTGCTTCCTGCATTTGTACACGACGAAAGCATATTATTTCTTGCATTTTGAACCAATGCAATAGTAGTTCAGGCCCTGTATGCAAGACGACCGAATGACTTATCCCTGTCATGGCAGATATTCTAGAATTTCCCATGCACGAGAAACGAATAGCCTCGATAATTGTTCCTAAATTATTCAGTCGTCCCAGGAGGAAATAACTTATTCTAACTTCTCTTAAACAGGGTTTTCAGAGACAGAGAAATTGCGTTCGACTTACTTGATGATTTAGACATATATTAAAATTAAATATTTTAAAGACCTGACGTTATGAACAATGTAGATAAAGTTAGTGGTACGATCACTGCTACAAATCAAGGTACACCGTCTGCTGACATGGGGTGTGCTATTTTTCTCCAAGTTAAGGCTTTTGTTTTAAAAGTGTTTTTCAAGGGGACTGCACCCAACAATGAAGTTCCCCCGACTGCCAGTTCTTCAAGTAGAATTTCAACCTCACTACTGGATGAGCTTTACCGCTTTGGTTTACGAATTCTGTTCTCTTGGCGCACTGATTACAGAGAAAAGGTGAAGTGCCGACCATAGCGCATGCGCACACAAGGAAAATAGACCAGTAGAGAGTTTCGAGACGGCCATCTTGCGCACGGGCAGTGATTGTTTATTTCCACCAGATGTTTTCGTTTTCATCCGGGTCCTTTTGGTGAAATGCCGGATTGTGGGGAGGCCTTTGTCGAGCAACTGCCACTTGGTCTGACAAGTAATTTGCTTTACAAAAATTGATTGTGGAGCCAAAAACAAAGAATGCCAGCATCTAGTCGAAAAAATATCCTCAGTACGCGTAACGCATCTAACCGTGCAGTAAATTCGTAATGGCGCCCGCCAGCGAGAAACCGGATGTTTATCCAGATGTTTGGGGTTTCGAATCAGCCAGTCGCAGGGCGTTAAAGTTTCCTTCACAAGGCCAGTCTACGTGCATACGGGGCCAAGACTGACAGTCACAAACTCGAACGTCCATTTATGCTGCATGATTTGTAGGCACATCAAACTGTCGCAAAAGATATTGTCGCGACTAACGGAAGACATAAACAGATGGTTGCACAACTACGGATGTGGTCTGCGAAAAATGTGGATGTTCTCTTCCGCGTGTAATACAGCTTTGAAATGTATGTGTTCTTTTATTAGCTTGCGTGTTCCGTAATGAAGACAAACAATCTCACCTGCGTAGCAAGCATGTACGAGGCGCATATCTGTAGACAATCCTTCAGTCATCCTCGGCTCGTGCATTGCTAGGGTCAAAGGTCGGTTACACGCCATGTACACTGCTAAAAAAAAAGTTTGGAAAATGGAACTCTTGCAGTATTATGGATCCATAAGCTGTTTCTGAAGCTTTCCTGCGGCCATAAACGACAGTTATAATCCCAGAACAAGAAGATTTTATAGGTTTCCAGCAGGGCTATAAAAGTGCGAGAAATGTGAACGAGAATGGAAGATAAAAGCAAGTTTCTGATCTCCTGAATAGCTGTTTTATTGGGCGAAAGCCGAATTTCTGTCGCTGTAAAGAAATATTTTCGTTCAATATTTAATACTTATAGGCAAGTATTGCACCGCACGATTTACCAAAACTGTTAAATAAAACCTTGAATCAATGTGTGGAGCTATTTTACCGCTTTGGGCCCGCAGGGCTAAGATCTACGCAGAAACCATTGAAGCCGCATCTTACACACTTTAAAAAAATTCTACTTAAAACCTTCACCACTTACAGTAACATACCTTATATTTTTGGAAAGATCTATTCTTGCACATCAAAATGCATACAGTGTTAAATAGTACTTACTGTTTGGTTCCAAATGTAGATACTGTTTGCAGAAAATACCAAAATTGAACAAATTTCAAGTGTCACTGCTTGTAAAATTCAAACTGGTAAATAAATCCAGTAATCAGGAGTATTCCACTTTTAATCTGTTGCTAAATGGTTCAACTGTGAAACAAAACACCTTTCCACCCTTGAAATTCACAAACTGTTCACATATTTTTTTCCCGCGAGTAGCCATTCTGAATGAGGGAAATGGATCTGTGGCGAGCCAAAACTATTCTTTAGACATTCATTCAAACAGTGAATTCAACCAATGATAGAGCTTTACAGTGGTACAAGTGTTACTGTCCTATATCGTTAAGCGCGTCTTTACAATCTTTTTAAATCTGCCGTGTAATGGGACGCGGCAGGGCCTCAAGTCCTATTACCAGGGGTCTTTGTATTACAACTGTCGCGGCATATGACAGCGGACCCAGAGAGTTATAATGGAGTATACATACAGTGACGTCTTTCGGAAACTGTTCGGCCAGTTTCTGTGCGAAACACAATAAAAGTCGTTACATAAATTTGTTTTGTGACTGTTGGCGAAAGTGTGTGTATATAGTATGTGTATAGTTACACAATAATAATGTGTGTACACGTTCTTTCTTTCTCTCTCTCTCTCTTTCTCTCTCTCCACACACCTCCACAGTTTTGCAGTTCGTACGAAGACGCATAACCCCTCTCACCATTCTCTTCTTCTCATGCACGCACGCAAGTATGGACACAAACATGCGCATATGCGCACTATCTGGTTGGGCAAACAAAACGCGCACATCTGGCTCACAACTCCACTCACTCACTCACTCACTCACTCACTCACTCACTCACTCACTCACTCACTCACTCACTCACTCACTCACTCACTCACTCACTCACTCACTCACTCACTCACTCGACAAAAACCCTTACCCGCTTTCTCCAGGCATTTCCCGTAATGCATGTCTCTAACAACAGATACCCTTATGTGTTAAAATGTATTTTTCGGCACGTTCCCTTTTGTGTGACGCCTCCCAGAGGGAATGTTCACAAGTGCCCGTGCGTGCTTGCTGAGCGCATTTGCTGGCAAATTTGCGTCATCAATACCAGTCGTTGTCAATATCTAACCTTCAGCATTTATCGTAGTCAGCACTCATTCCTTGCCTCCCCCTTGTTCACTGCCCCCCCCCCCCCACACACACACCCAAAAAAGTTACCTTGAATTTCCCTGAAAACAGAAATACGCAGTTGCACCAAATGAAAAGATTTAACATTATTCCTAGAAATTTGGTAACGAGTGCATTTTCATCTTCCGCCTTTCTGAAGATAAAATTCAAAAATTGTTTTTGTATAAAAACGAAAAATATCCAATAAAAGGCTGAAGCTGTAGCCTATCTCACACTTCTGTTCACTGGCTAGATGTCTTGTAGCCATGGCGACGCAGAGAATACTAATGACCAGTGCTCACTTACGCTGTCTCGGATATTGCCATTATTCCCGGGACGAAGACGTTGGAATGGGTCCTCGGGAAGAGATAACTGCTTCATGCTAGGACGACCCGGATACGAATTGCTAGCAACAGCTAATTTCAGGGTGGGTGGGAGTGGGGCAGAGGAAGGGTCAAGACAATAGTCTTCTCAGAAACGAGAAAGCTGAGAAAGAAAAGCAAAATGCGATCGTCTTTCTGTTTCCATTTATTTTCTGTAGCTACGAACGCTTGTAAGTATTAATTTCGATAACATACGTCAAATGACAGCATGTTTGTTTTTAATGTCTTCTCCTTCTCTCTCTCTCTCGGGCTATTCCTCTATGGTCCACCCTGCCCTGTTCTGTCTCGTCATGCTCTATCTGTCTCTGAATAAGCCACTTACGGTGACTTGTTTAAAATGACTGCTGTAACTATTAGCTGGTCTGGAACTACTGTTATCATCCCCAAAAGGAAGGCACCTTTGTGATAACCGTGTTTCGAAAACATAAACACGTTCTTTATTTGCTAGTTTCCAAAGTGTTTTGCCCACTTATAGTCTCTATCATCTTAAAAGTCCCGAGGAAAAAATAGTTTTGTACTAACGGAGAACTTGGATATCACTGTGCTCTGATGTATCAAAGACACCGATCGCTGGAGACTTATTGCTGAAACTGTAGAGGATCAATAATGGCACTAGCTTCTCCAACAACAATTTTTATCTACTGGGATGGGACTAGTGTTAAGCAGCAGCAGAACCACTGGCAACAACAATAGCCTCAACAACAACAACAACAACAACAAAAACAAGCTACTGCAGAGATCTACTACATATTGATATACTCATTAACTTCCACTACTGTTCATCGAGGCTCCGTAGTGATTGCTACTGGCAGCAGAAGAATGATGATGACAAGATTTCCAAATTTCCCTTTTCTTTCCTTCTTGCTTTTTCTGTCTTATCTATCTATCTATCTATCTATCTATCTATCTATCTATCTATCTATCTATCTATCTATCTATCTATCTATCTATCTATCTATCTTTGATTTCTTGGTTCGTTCGTTTGTTTTTTTCTTCCGGTCTTTCTTTCTATCGTTCGTTCTTTTTTCTTTCATTTGTTCTTTCTTTGTTTTTTTCGTTCGTTCATTCATTCGTTCTTTTATTTCTTTCTTTAGTTCCTTCGTTTGTTCTTTTTTTCGTTCGTTCGTTCTTTCTTTTTTCTTTCATTTGTTCTTTCTTTGTTTTTTTCATTCGTTCGTTCATTCGTTCTTTTATTTGTTCTTCCTTTTGTTCCTTCGTTTGTTCTTTTTTTCGTTCGTTGGTTCTTTCTTTCGTTCCTACTTTATATCGTTTGTTCTTTCGTTCTTTCTTTCTGTCATTCGTTCTTTGTTAATTTCCTTTTTTAGTTCTTTCTTTGTTTCTTTCTTTCTTATCTCAATTTCTTTTCTTTCTTTCGAACCCCTTTCACTTTCTATTGTTTTCTGTTATCTGGTTTGCTCTTCCTTGACTTTTAAGGTTTAGTTGACTTACAGTTGCCCTAGAGGGGTGAGGAAAAACGGGAGGAAGAATGAGAGAGATTAGGGAAAAGCAGCAGGAGGCGGTGTGGGGTGGGGGTAGGTTGGCAGAGGGACTTGCATTCTGTCCCAGGGGTGGGTTGTCAGTGCGGGATTAATGCATGCAAGTCGTGGAAAAAGTGGTCTTCAACGACTTCATAAACAACCATGCCTGGAGACAGGCCTTCGCCAGGCGATGTGCACTGTGATGCCATTAGCACACTCTGTCACGCCGTGGCTCTGCTCTCTGATCTCTGGCTGATCCCTCTGCGGCGCTGTAAGTTCATCAGCGCGTGCACGGAATACAAAAAAAAAATTAAGCGTTATCTCCCCTGAGACTACGGCCTTGTCAGCTTGCAGGCTCATTAAGTTTTATATAAACAAAAGAAGAGGAAAAATCTACGAAGACACATGACATGAGACCAGAGATATCTTAAGGCATCGAGTTTGACACACATCCGTTCATACACGTTTGACACACATCCGTTCACACACATTTGTGCGAAACTTTATGTCTGGACTGGCTCAAGCTTTGACATCGTTACAGTTACGTGGGCAAATTTTTGAAACTCCTTCGGAGAAAAAAATGCCCTTCCCCTCTGCCTTACTGCCTATTTTAGGCACTATTGAAAATGTAAGCGTTAAAACAAATTAACAAGCAGCTGAACAAACAAAAGCCTTTTAAAACCAGGAAAATATCCAGAAAAAACTATTGTAAACCTAAAACTATTTAAAACATCTTCCAACTTTACTGAGTTAATTTTGTGCCCATGTTTTTGACACCTCAGACACGGTCAATCAGAAGCGTATGTTCTGGCTCAAAGAGTTTTAAACAAATTGAAGTATCTTGCTATTAAAAAAACTGCATATTAAAGAACGCATAAGCAGTGGATATTCCATCATGTTATCGCTTACTGGTATTGTGAATTTCAGAATAGCAGCTAAAGGCATTTTACATCCTGTAGTCACGAAGCTGAGAGAACTTTTGTTTCATAGACCTTCACTTTTTAACTTTAAAATAATATGCCTGTATGCGTATTTTGGAGATATGCGCGCGCGTCCATGTGCACGTTGACGTGGATGTGTTGTTGGAGAGAGAGGAGGGACGGAGGGACAGTGTTTCTTTCTTTTTTCTTTTTCTTTCTTTCTTTGTTTTCTACTTTCCTTTCTTTGGGGGAATGAAGAATTAGACTACAAAATATCATACCGCAGACCAAGTCCTTAGATACAAATTTAGTTTGATCATAAAGTTCTATAGTTGACTTGTGCAGTGTGTGGGGTCAAATCTCTTTGGCCACACCTGAAACTTCCCTACAGACCTAATGTTTGTACTCAGAAAACTATTAGCAGTTTGAAGGACGTAGGATGTGAATAGGAAAAATGAATACCACTCCAAGGCAGCCATATCTACCTTCTGTTTGGTCTTACACATTTCTGGTGTCACAAGGAAACACTCGGAGTTACTTATCACCTTTCAGCTTAATTTAGAGTCTCCCTCTTCCACCACCCAGGCCAAAATCTTATCTGAAGTTCCATACCTAAAGTGAGCATTCACTGAAGCTGGCCATATAATTACGATGAAAGTCTGACCCCATCTCTTACACGAAAATAGTCCACAGATTCGAGAGGTCTATCATAGGTGTACTTTTCACGCATGCGCATTCACCAGGCATGTTCGTCAACACTTGTCCTCGCTCTATTTTTATCCTTTAACTTGGCATGGACTGTTCGAGTGAGGCCACCACCACCCCCCC
>SMGT01000958.1:124457-153610 GCA_004794575.1 Lanistes nyassanus | reverse complement strand
CCCCCCCCCCCCCCACCAATACAGGAAGCGAGATGATGGCTCATCTCTCCCAGCATCCTGCGCGTGCCAGGTTAAGCAGCCCGCATGCCCCTCGTTCTAAGAGGATCACTGTTACTTTGTGCTAATACTTTAAAGCGTGCCAAAGGGCAAATATGTGCTGGGAGGAACGTGGATCTTGTAATCAGTGCCCGTCATTAATAATAGTGTTGTCGCCATAGTTTGTTATGTTTGTTTAAGTACTGTTTTTACGTGCTGTTGAGGCAGGGCTGAAGGATTCTTTCCACACCTGCAGATCGTTAGCACGGGCAATCCAGGGCATGTGTTTTACTGTGAAGTGTTTTTCTCCCGAACATTGTTCCTTGTTGTCAAGCAACAACAGAAAAACAAGCAGACAAAAATAAAAATATGCAGTTCAGTATCAGACCTAGCAAACCACCGACAACACACCAACTATACTCTGGAGTTGGTGGGTAGAGTTGGTTGCGAGATTTCTATAGCTTTGTAGTTTAGAAAACAGATAGACAGACAGGCAGGCAGGCAGACAGACAGACAGACAGACAGACAGACAGACAGACAGACAGACAGACAGACAGACAGACAGACAGACAGACAGACAGACACGTGGTACATAAACTTTTGGGACATCCTGATCGACACCGATATTTAATGATGATGATGATGATGATGACGACGACGACGACGACAGGGGCTTTAAGGCAGCACAAGTTTCTTTCTTAGGTTAGCGGTGGGGAAATGAACACACGAAAACCAAAGTGTCCCAGAAGTGTGGACATCACATATGCTGGGTCGAATCTCAGCTGCTGGATTCATTTTTATGCACGTTAATATCATGCACTCCAAGCAAGAAACGAACCGCGGTGTCTATATAATATCATGTACAGAGAGAGACAGAGAGAGAGATTTGTAAGTGGAAATGTAAATGTCATTAAATATCAGACCACACTGTGTGACGGACTCTCGAAAGCAAGACTCGCCTGCTCTTAATGGGAGCGCCATACTTAATCACCTGTTGTGTGCGAAGCCTCCCGCGGGGCCATATGGTGGCTCTATCCACACTTATCAACAAAAAAACATTCTCGCTTTTACCCACCACAAGGGGGGTAACTGTGATAGGCTTATCCGTCTGTGGAAAATTGAAATCAGCGTTCAACCTGAGTTCGTCGGCGAGAAGATAACAATTCTGCGCAAAGGATTGTTTACCTTGTTTCTTCTTAAACATGGCATGCATTATCCTTGAAAGGAGTTGGGGGGGGGTGGAGGGGTACTTCACATCGTCTGCATGACTCTATCATCAGCCACGTGTCGTCTCTCGTCTTTGACAAGCTGCATGCAGTGCCATTCCTGATCTGACATAAAATACGCCACGTGTACCTGCTCAGTCGTGCATCCAGAAGGCAGGATGAGGTAATAGGGGATTTATACGGCTCGACTAAGTGAGATGAAAGCAGACATGAGAAACTAGTGCAGCCATTCCCAAACAAAACATGTTTTTGTAAAACCTGATAGAATATTTATTGGACCCGCATGCTGCACTAAAATCTCGATGAGATTTTTGGGAGAACAAGTCTCATATCTAATTTTTTTTTGTAAGTGCACGCGGTTCGATTAGTTCCTAACAACTCCTTTCGTATGACTTAGTGGAGCCGTGTAAACCCCCCATAAGGCTTCCGGCCAAAGAGCTCAATGGATTTGAACACCCCCTCCCCCCCCTTTTTAAAAAATCCTCAACCTACCTACCTAGCTTTACTCGTTCCAACATTGTACGTGAATGTTTTTTTTTACGGGGGAGTGTGTGTGTGTGTGGGGGTGGATTGGAATGTCTTGTGCTTGTTTTTGTCGAGATATCTTCTGGTATTCCAGAAATTAGCCACAGCTTGGGCGCTGATTTCCACACCCTTTCTCCTGGCTTGTATGCCTAATGACGGAGACCACACATCGTCGCGTAAGTGATAGTTCTTTACCTGTGGCGAGTTCAAGCATTTCTGGAGGGAGGAACGAGAGAAAAAAAAAACTCGTTCTTGACTTCTGCCGTGCAACCCCACCTGGAAATGACCCACGTAGCAACCTGGCGGCGATGCGCGCGCAAAGCTGGAACGGCCACGATACAAGTCATGGGTAATGAGGAACACATCCTGGCCCCGGTATTAACATAACGGACTCGACTGTGACTCATCATCTTTTTGATCTAGCGTTGATGAGAAAACAGGCTTTTCCATAGTGTGAGAGAGACAGAGAGAGAGTGAAGATATATATAGTCTGTATATGCTGCAACTATGTGTGTATGCAGGTCCATTTGTCTGTGTTTCTTCCCCTTTCCCTGTGTTCCCTATTTCACTGCCCAGACATTTGCGTTTATGCACAGAGGAAATAGGTCTGTCTCGCTAACGCTTGCCCTTTTCCAAAACGCACATTTGGGGGTGGGGGGTGGGCAATGTTTCTCTCCCTGATTTTCACGTCTTTCTATAGCTGTGTCTGCCTGTGTGTTTGTAAATATGTCCGTACTTGTATGCAGTAAATGTCTGCATGTCTGAATGCCTGCGTTAGGGCGTGCATGCATACATTTCAGTGCGCTTTTACATGCGTGCATGTGGCACCCGTGGTATATATTTATGAAGAGATATGTTCAACAGTCTGTTACGTCGATTATGTCCCCTTAGCTTCTGAGAGTTAATATTCTAGCAACAGACGCAATTTTAGAAGCAGAAGCTATAATGCACACCATTTCTTCCTGATCTTCAAACCGTGAAGAATCTTTTAATGACCCAGCAACTACAGGATCATGCTGACGTGCTCGTCTTGGACCTTTCATTTATTTTTTCTCAGGCTTCTGGTTTAAACGCTTCCCCCCTCTTTCGATCCCTTCCTTCTCTCTCTCTCTCTCTGTTGAATGTTGAATCGTGCAATTTGCACTTGTGTTGTGGCGTAGGAAATTAAGGTTTGTGGGCTGACTTGGAATAATTTGTGTAGTAAACGAGATTAACAGGTAGGCGCAAAACCCTTTTATTGTGAGTAATTTATATGTTTCTTTCTGTTATCAGTTAACGAAAATCTGAAGAACAATGAATGTAATCGTCGATATTTATTCTCCGTTATTGAAATAAATATTAGGTCGCACCGACTGGAAAGGAGGGTCATGAACACACTGCACGCACGCAGAAACGCGTGCGCGGGCGCACACACACACACACGCAAGCACGCACACACACACACACACACACACACTCTTAATTGAAAAAAGTCAGGACTTTATATAGTGCATTTCTGCTGTCACGGTTCAGCGCAAGCAGTCATCCGTAAACGCAGATGCGCTCATCAGGTACGAAAATACACTACTGCGCATGCGTGGGCACTTTTTCCGCTTTAAAATATATGTGGTTCGGGTATTCACCTCTAGGTTTGCTTTGACTGTATGACTCACATAAACCTGAAACATATCACTAACATCTACCCCTGATGTTTTTGTAATGTTCCTATATTATGGATCATTTATTCACGGCAACAAGAGAGCTGCCAACAAATGTGTTCTTTCGGTCGGTTTCCACAAAACTGTTTTCGATTTTTTCGATTGTTTATTTTCCGTTCGACGCCATAACTCATAAGGTTAGACTAAACGAAAGCGCACACAATCGCCCATAAGTGAAATAATTCATCTAGGCATTCTCACACAACTGCAGTATATTAACCTTTTCTTTAAATTGTACTTTAAGTCTATAGCATGGGAAAGCTCTGAAGAGAATGAACATTCGGACTTAATCGTAACTTAAAATGTAACTATCGTTGTATCAATCATGTCTTGTGCCGGGAAATAAAAAAAGGAGACATATGTCCCACCACCAGATGAGGTATCCTTATAGAAAAGCTCCGACTTGCAACCACCTGCTCGATTTTCGATCGTCTAATTGGATGCAGCCGGAAGACGTCTGAGGCCAGAGGTGTTTTCTCATGTGTCGCGCCGTATGGGAATCTCTCAGAGTGCGGCAGGAGTAAAGCAGTATGGTGGCAAGGTTTGTTATGCGCATCCTGCATTCCTCGACACCTCAGATACTCAAACAGAAAACACGAGGGCTGCGAGAAGGGGCTATCGGAAGCAGCGAAGATGTGCAGTCAGCAGGCAGGTAGTTGATGATCGTCGTGTGCAGTGGTATCGAGTTGGGAGGAAGCGCCCTCAACGATAACTGCATGTGCTGTTGTGATCTTGGGTCAGAGCTCCTTTCAGGACGTATATTAGCAATGCCGAAACTTGCCAACGATACAGAATGTCGTGGATTCGCATTCCTCGTCCAGCTCATCTGCTTTCTCGGCATGTGGCTCCTGTTTCGAGGGCTGTGCGTTGGGGAGCGGGCTCTAAGGTGCTTTTATAGGGCCCGGATACTGTGGTTCCTCTGTCGTCTTCTTGCCCCCCCCCTTCCACTCCATCCATTCCTCCCACTGTCATGACATGACATGATGTGGATAAAACAAAAAGAATCATCAAGATATATTAACGTTTCGATGTATCTTAAATAGCTGGCGATCTATGGCAATATCTAGACTTGGTGCCTGCTTACTGTCTCGGTCGCCTAACCACCCACATAGTCATACACCCGTCCATTCCCACATCAACCCACACATCAACCCACACATCAACTATCAGTTGATTTCAGTACGTGCGCTAAGAAAGTAGACAGAGGACACAAAATGATCCACGATTTTTCTCTAATACTTCCAGGAAGACTATAGTTGTAACCTCCTTTGCGGAACATTTGGTTATTTGTTGCAAATGCTCAGTGAAAGCCATCTTGGAAACGAAGCAGCGCATTCGGACGGAAGCAGTAAATCTATGTGCACTCTAACTGTTGCTCGCCAGACGGCGTTATATCCCGAGATATCCCCAGCTGACCCAGTCGAACGCGCTCCGAGGTAGCAATGAAATCTTTTTTTTTTTTTTGCTCAGGTGGCAGAAAATTGGCAAGGTGGCGTGAAGTGTCGTCCCCTTCGAAAGCGCCGGGTCGTGACCTCGCCAGCTTCTCTAGACAGCTTCCGGATTATGCAGGGGCGAGAACTGCAGTGGGGTTTCTCAGATCTGCGTGACGATCAAAGGGGCGTGGGTGGGAGAGTTAGGCGAGATGGGTGGGGTGGGAGGGGAATGGGGCGAGCGATAAGTCCCCACTTTCCCTGGGCTGTCGGAGCTATTTCTGTGCATCACCCTCGTGTTTAGAGTGGCTTGACAGACGAGCTAATTAGCTCCCATTCTGTTCTTAATGATCGCGCCGACCCAGCGACGGGGCCCGCGCCCGTGAATAGCACAAGCTCATTAGGTAATTACTTAATGGCACTTGACTTTTGCATGTTTACCTCTGCGTCCGTTCGTCCATCTGCCTTGCAAAAGGACTCTAGGCTGCCACGAAGAGAGGTTCATCTTCCTATATATCATCATCATCATCATCATCATCATCATCATCATCATCATCATCATCATCATCATCATCATCATCACAACCAACAACAACAACAACAAAACACCGTCACCTCTGCCACAGTTGTTCTTGCTGCAACCTTTTTATTTCGATAATAAACTATTTTACTAATTTATAACGAATTTAAGCGATATTTTTCGTATAAACGGGTAAGCTTGTTTAGAGCTTGCTTGAGGTCTCCAGTGGTACGTAAGTAACAGATTGGTGAAGACCACTTGAGTTTAAAACAGTTCAGACGAATACCTAGAGTTCATTACAAAAAAAGAAAAATTAACAACGCGTACTAAGACTGCACTGTTCAAACGCGTTTGTATACTTTCTCTCTGCCTCTCCCTACAATCCTCCCCCCTTTCCACCCCCTCCATTCTACGAAAGATGTCTGAGTGCTCCCTCCGCTAGTACAGTTCACAATGTAACAGTTTTATTCAAGTGCTTTCACTCTGCGTAAACGCGCGTGACTAAAAAGACGTGAAATAAGACGATTGCGCGCATGCCAGCGAAAGAAGGCGATAAATAAATCAAATATTCTTTGCCTCTTACTTGGGCTGTCACCCCTAGGCGTCGGTGAGAAATGGTGTTGCGCTTAACGAACACTGTCAAAGTGGGTCTTAGACATGGCACGCTGCAGAGTGGTCCATGCCTTCGGAAGATTTAGTATGTTTTATTTTGTTGTTCTTCTTAAACCCTAGGAGGGGGGTGAAGAGGAAAAGAAGGAAAAGCCACAGCGAGACGAAAAGAAATGTGACTGTCCGACAAGAGAGCTTTAAATTAAATCTTTTCTTTTTAAAGTTAATACACATTGAAAAGTACACCAGCTGCACGAATTATACGAATTAAATGAATTATATGAAAAGGGCTCAGAAAATAAAATTAATAATGAGGTTTGTCTTGAGACAATCATAAACGGAATATAATTGTTCATAAAATTTGATGTCTTGCAGAAAGGGAGGGAAACCACTGACAGTTACAACTCCTCCGAACCATCTTCCAACACGCGACCATCTTCAGGCTACAGACTGGCTGCTGTGGTCTGCGAGCTCACCTGAAGAGTGCCGGCTTTGCAGACTCGCCGCAGTGCGTCTGCTGCAGAACAGCGGAACAGACAGTTGAGCATGTACACAGGATTGCCCTGTCGCGGTGCAGCACAAACACTGGCTATAGTGTCAGTGATGTCGAGCCTCGCAAGCTGTGGGGAACGGTAGATGGCATGTCCCGCGCAATCTTGTTTCTGACAGCATGTGGATTGGTAGTCTGGCAGGACAGATCGGAGAAGGAGGAAGAAGGAGGAGGAGGAAAGAGAAAGAGGAGGAAAGAGGAAGGAAGAGGAGTACAGAGGAAGAAGGAGGAATACAGAGGGGAGGAGGAGGAATGCGGAGAAAAGAGGAAGACCGAGGAGGAAAGAGGAGGAAGAAGTAGGAGGAAAGAGGAAGACAAAGGAAGAAAGGGGAAGAAGGAGGAGGAAGAAGAAGTAAGAGGAAAGAGGAGGAAGAAAGAAGAGGAGGAAGAAGGAAGAGGAAAGAGGAGGAAGAAGAAGGAGGAGAAAAGCGGGGGAGGAAGAAGGAAGAGGAAAGTGGAGGAGGAAGGAGGAGGAACAGAATGAAAAGAAGGAGGAAGAGAAGGAGAGGAAGGAGAAGAAAAAGAAGCATAAAGATGAGAAGGACGAGGAAGGAAGAGGAGAAAGAGGAGCATCAGCAGGAGAGGAGAGGTGGGCAGGAGGAGGAAAAGAAGAGTTGTCTAGAGTGCGACGTGTATAAATAAGATTGCAGCAATCCACGTACACAATTAACTGGAAATGGAGAGCTATTGCACGAAGGCGTTTGTTAGCGAGACAGAATGTTGCCGCAACCAACAGCCAGCCCGTTCCAAGAAGTCGGGGTATATGGTGCAGCTATTTTAGCAGCAGTCAGTGAGTGCGCAGCTAGAAAGGGTACATTATCAATTTTGATTGCTCAAAAACTAACTTGCCAGAGGCGAGACAAGGCAAGGCAAGACGTTTCGGGAGACAATTATGCTAAGATGTTCTGCACGGCAACACGTCCGCAATATCTTGTGCAGTCACAGCAAACAATGCGTCTCTGTTGAAACGCTTTTGAATACTGGTGCATGGTACAGATTACTGGATTTCCGAAAAACTATCAGGAGCTGTTTCGCAGACTGGCGATGTACACCAGATTGTACTTTCCCTAAGCAGACGCCATTTCTTGGCACAGGTTGAAGGAAAACTTCAAGGTGGGGTCTTTCAGCGTGTCGATTTCTAGTGCGGGTTGCATGGGCAAAAGCACTGCACACCTCTCGTTTAACAGCACAGCAGAAGTCCGAAGTTCACAGCGTGGAAATGGTATATTTTGGAGGGCTGGGGGTGGGAGTAGGTGGGAAAGAAATATTAGGTGGCCTCTTTTTTGGTTTTGAAAGACTGCAGGTTTCTGACTCATTACACACTGCGCAGAAACCTGCATTTACTCTTTGTGTAAACGCACACCTTGGTGCAGTGACACCCACTGCGCGGAAGGCTGAGTTGGGTTTATCCCAGGTAGGCTGTCCAGGACGAAGGACACAAACACGCCGCTAGAGCCCGTGTTGAGGAGGCAGAATTGAATGCAATATCTTCTATTCAATGGCCGGCGAAGGTAGGTAGTTGTATGACGACGCTGCTTCAAACTCGCGGCGATCTCGCACTGTGCGGTGTTGAGCGGGTTCCGCTCATTCAGTATGGACTGAAAGACCCACCAGACTGACAGCTGGCCAGTGGAGGGAGGCAGTTTAATGTTCGGGGGATGGCCGAACGGACTCTGCACGACGTTTAACTCCAGGCCATGTTTCAGTTTGAACCAGCAATATTCCACACGCTAGTCCGCAGCTGTACCTGCAGGGGTCCCCAGCCCTTGCTAGACGATGCGAACGCAGGCAGGAGCTACTCGCGGCTGACCCACTCGCTGCAGTGCAGAATGTCACACGCTTACAACCCGTGATGCCAAAGCTGAAAGTGGATGCGCAAAAAGCGGTGCGCAATGACTATCAACACACACGATTTTCTTCCCTTGCCGACAGGGTTGATTCCGGCAGCAGAACTGAAGGAGAAATAATTATTCAGTCTCTTACGGAGAAAGTAAAACCCCAGCTCAAGCGATTAACAAAGAAGATACAGGGTTCAAGCATGGGTAGCCATCTTGTTGCTGTGACCGTTGTTACGACTTCTAAACCTTCCCATATCGGGTCCTGACACTTCATTAGTTTCTGCCTGCGAACAGCACGGTCAGCTTAGAAACGGCGCTATCCTCCCGAGTGCCGGACGAGCGGCCACTCGCAGAGGTGCTTATAAGTATGACAACGGGCAAGCAGGAAAAAAGCCTCCTGCTCCCCGCTTTGCTCGCAAAGGTTCGGCGCCGTCTGGCGTACTCTTTTACGAGCAGTCTGCTAGTTTGTGGGAGTGGAGAAAATGAGCTTAAAAAGTGCGCATCACATAGGCGTATGCCAGATTATGCAACAGCCAAAAAACGATGTCTAAGATCAAGAAGATTGAAACCAGCCGTAGAATCATCCTAAGGGTCCAAGAAAAAAGACTGGAAGAAAGAAACAAACAAAGACAGACAGAAAGAAAAAGGCAAACACACTGACAGACAGACTGACAAGCAGGCAGGCAGGCAATACTGCAGCAAGATTTATTGTCGAACCGTAGACTGTGTGCAGCGTTACAACGTACGTAGAGCTAGAAGTCAAACAAACAAACAAACACAACAAAACAGAACTGATTATCTCAGATAATCCAGTCTCGCATTTCAAAGATGCTGTTCCCAAGCAGTCGGTTTCATATGCCAAACACACTCACTTAAGCCTCTGGTCGATTCATCTTCGCCAGTGAGTGCTCAGCGATTCTTGACAAGCGCTGCATCTTCATTTCTTTGACAAATGACAGTTCGTTTTTGCAAAACTCAGAGAATTCCACAGCTGGGGGCAACAGGAGAGGGGTGTATACATTCACCTGAATTTCAGGACTATAGCCATTAGCTGAAACAACACAATAACTCAGTTCTCTGTGTATACTCACCCGCAGCTATGACAGTAAGATGGCACGTGTGAGTCCTTTCTACCCCTCCCAGCCCGAAATTCCGCTTCAGAAGTGAGTGCACATGGAGGGGGAAAAGGTGTTGATGTAAAGCTGTCTTTTCGTCTGCCGAGAAATCACGTATCTATGTGGTTTGCTTGATGAGCACGCGCATGCGCGGGGAGACAGATGCTCGCGACGAAAAGTCAAGAGATAGAATATCCTTAGGATGGATAGATGGACATAACTGGGACTGAAGGAGCTGCTGGAATGACAGTTGAAGGGAAAGAATTAAGGTTACGTAAACGATTAGAAAGACATTGACACAAGAAATCGTTCCCAAGGGATCTAGGTGTAAATATGTAATATACGTCAATAACCAACTAGTTAGTAGTTATAGGATATACATGGGTGGTCTGTGTCTGTGTGCCTTTCTCTCTGCCTCTCTGTTATTGTGTAAAAGGGTTTTGTATGTGTGTGTGTGAGAGAGAGAGAGAGAGAGACTCCCTCTGTGTGTGTGTGTGTCTGTGTTTGTCTGTGTCTGTGTGTCCGTGTGCCACCGCATGTGTGTTTGTGTACATGTGTGTCTGTATCTGTGTCTGTTGGTGTCTGTGTCTGTATCTGTCGGTGTCTGTGTCGGAAAGAGAGAACAGGAGATCCGAACAACCCACTACACAATCTTTGAAGTAAAAGGAAATAAAAAACGGACAGAACGCAATCACGCGACTTTCTCAGTTTGATTGTGATATTCCTGCTTGTCGGCGTATAATCAAAATGTCTTTCCCCAACATTTTTGATAGCCGGAAACCCCCGCCCATAAAATCCTTACCGTCGTTTGTTAGGCGGCAGACCGCCTGCCGTATGCAGGACCTAACGAGATTGTTATAGGCCTAACGACCCGTTTGGCCTGTGGTGTCTCTGGGTACTCGCAGTGATGCGCGCGCATTCAAGATGACGCTCAAAGGAGATCCCGCGGTTAAAAGCGAGATTTTTTCGGAGCGTTTTCGTTACGAAATATTTACGTTCCTTTTGAAGGCGTCTGATAATGTCGATAATATCATCTGATAATATCACCGCAACTTTTAACATAACACTTACAGCTTCTTCTGAGTGAAAACGATAAGACGCGACTATTGTTACGTTCAATTTGTTATTTGTTATTTGGAATTTCTTTTACCGGCACGTTCTCAGATCTCTCGTAGGGGATATAGAGATATTATAACAAACAAAAAGAAAAGCTGCTTGTTGAATTTGACATATTTTGATTTAGCAGGGAGAAATACCTTCAGTATCATAAACGACGTCACGTGACTTTCCCGGCAAGATGGTAAATTATCTCCCCTCATGTTGCGAAATGAGACGAAATATTAATGTATCCTGGAGGACTGCACAGAGTGCCAGGAAGGAAAATTGCTGCTGGCTGGAAGAAGTGGGAACTGTTTACGGCTGTTCCTCTTACTATAACCGCGGGGTGCACTCCTGGGTACCGCTGCCTATCGCTGGGGTTTATTAAGTATTTTTCTCGTCTTCATTGATTCCTCTCTCTGCTTTCAGCTTTGTGTGGATGTGGGCTGCACTGGGATTACTGGCAGTCTTGCTGCGGTCATTAGCTGATGCGGCAGTCTAGATATTGTCTAGCAACCCACTTCTGTGCCCTGTCTACAAAGCTGGCAGATGTCAGCTGGGCTGCCTCTTACCATTGCGAATTCGAGTGTTTTGCGAGTGGCTGTGGGCTGTTTGCAACGTGTATTGGTAGGTAGTAATTTTAGAGGGACAGTGCTTCAACCTCTCGATGATTTCGCAGTACGGGGGAAGGGAAATTGGAGTCCTATTGCAAAGCTTAACATTGAAAGAACTACCAGACTGACAGCTGCCGCAAGATGACCGATACGGAGAAGTTTAACACATTGGCGCTGTGTATGGGAAATAAACGATACAGCATAGGTCACGCTTACTATCACAGACGGGAAATAAACGATGCAACTTTGAAAATTTATTTACGGGGAATCGCTAATCGTCTAAGGTAAAGAACTCCTGCATTAGAAAGCTGATTCATTTCTTCACGAGTTGCTTCCCTTTTCTGTGTTTAAACTGCCGCGACTGGTTTCTGGTAATAACTTGAAAGATGTGTCCCTACATGTGGTCTGTCACTTGAGAAATGCTAGATTTACTCTTCAAATTACACGCTGAAGAGCAAAATGACATTGTTTCGCAAATTTACTATGATAAAGTGGATGAAGACAAGAGTATTTGTGCCTTAAAGACCCAAGAAAGTGATTACGAAGAGAAAAACGTGCCGGCACGTGTAGAAAAACAATGTCGTGACACTGTGTACAAGGAATGGCAAGGACTTTTTGATTTCTTCAACTTCAGTTGTGTTTCCATCAAAGGATTTTACAAATTATGGAACAAGGTCCAAGACACACGGTAAGAAATGAGTTTTCTTTATTTATTGTAGTTCGATAATATGTTTAAATCATTTTTCTATTGTTTTGGGTAATTTTTTAATGAATTTTTGAAAAAAGGCGAAAAACCCTGCGGCCACGGGGACGGTTCGAGCTACGAAGGCTGCGTCACGATTGTGTTAATGTGGGGGATGGGAGGGAGTCAAATGAACTCTACACAATGTTTAACTCCATAAAATAACCCTTGACCACTTCTGGATTCGAACAAGCAACATCCAGACGTTTGTCCACAGCTCTACCTGCGGAGCTATCCATGCCCCTCTAACGCACTCGCTCGCTCACTCATTCACTCGCTCAACCGCCACGCACACATGACCAACGGACTTAAAAACTACAAGCACTTTGACACTTTCATCAATCACAAAAAATGTTTCCTTTTCTCAAAGAAGAGTTTCCAGAAAATATACAGTAAAACACGTGTGTAGAATCTCTTTATGACTCCTCAGATTGTAATTCAAATCACTAGATGTAGAGAAAGAATTCATTCCAAGATCGTAGGCCTATGCTCCGAGAAATGGACGCAACAATTTTCACTATTTGGCTTGAGATATGCAAGTTTTCGTCCCTCGATATCGTCACAGGAACACAACAGAATAAGATGGTGTGTGCATCGGGAACATGCAGACTGCCTGGTAAAAGAGTTAACCCTTTGGCACCTCCGTCATTTCCACTATCACACATTGGACGCAGACCATCAAATCTCCTGTTGTTATAAAGGTGACCGATCCCTGGCCGAGGATGGACAACACCTTACATGCCAAATATACCCAGCATCGTGGAGTTCATCGTCGGCTGGTTCGTGTGCCAAGTCGCTGTGTCTCCATGTCTTCGTGTCTGGCTGTAGGCCTTCTGATCACGTTGCTAGGAGGTCAAAGATTGCCAGCGCGACTCCCGTTTACATGGCAACAGCCAGGGAGCCATGGGGCTGGAATGTGATGGAAGAGGCAAGCCCGTGAAGAAGTCGGCCATATTATGTCAGTTTCCAGGTCGCAACGTCTGCAAACGCATAAGTGTTTTTCAAGAAATAAATGCAAGACAAGAGGAATGTAAGACCCACGCCTTTACCTTTCTTTCTTCCTTTCTGTTTCTTCTTTCTTTTCGCCACAATATCCAGATAAATGATGCTGCTATAACCAACGCGTTCTTTTCATGTCCTGCTCTATAACCATTGACATTGTCAGTAGACAGATCGGATAATTATCTGTTAAGTGCGCCGGAAAATTATGGCTATGTCATGGTGAGAGAGCCCTCCATTCAAAGAAGCGACATACAATGCAGCCAAAGGGGTGTGTAGCGCATCTTTCAGAAGGCCTTTGTCCTAATCAAGGGAACCTGTACTCTGGCTGGGGGAGGGGTTACTGGTGAAGAATACCCAAAAAAAAGTATAAAAACCACACACACACACTTTTGCTTGCCTCGTTTATCTGTAATACGATATAAACGCCGCATTTTGAGGTTGAGGACAAGGTTTTAGTTGGGACTGCATTCACTTGCACCAAGTTTGAAGCCCCTTTGGGATTTCTAGATGGGTCAAGTGCACGGGGTTAACAGTTGATCACTAAAGCAAAGCGTCATCGGCTGTTAATCTGCCAACGATTTCAGGTAAATCGGCTTATGTATGTTTAGCATTTCCCTTTCTTTTTAATCGGCAGTTGATATCAGTTTGAAAATAAAACTAAATAAAACTTCCCAAAAGACGCGTCCACCCATTACATTATCTTGGCACTTGTATGTACGGGAAAGACACAACATACACTCGTACTTGTGTTTAGAGGAAAGACAGAATATACACCCGTACTTGTGTGTACGGGAAAGACACAACATACACTCGTACTGGTATGTACGGGAAAGACACAACATACACCCGTACTTGTGTTTAGAGGAAAGACAAAATATACACCCGTACTTGTATGTACGGGAAAGACACAACATACACCCGTACTTGTATGTACGGGAAAGACACAACATACGGGTGACAAAACATACACCCGTACTTGTATGTACGGGAAAGACACAACATACACCCGTACTCACCCTGCACTCGTTCTGGGGTGAAGCTAGTTTCTGAAACCGGCTGTGTTCTGTGAGTAGTTTTCCTTTCGTCTTTTATTGCCGACGTTTCGTCTGTGTAACGGCCACCGCTGTGAATGCATGCGTTTCTGCAGTTTGTGGCTGTAGGCTACTTTGGAATATCCCTGCGTAAAGTTAACGACCGGATGTGGCAGGGTGTCTTCAACGGAAGTGGCGCCATATTGGTTTCATTACTCTTTACCTTCATTGTCTCTCTCGCTTCCTGAAGTTGCAAAGTCGTCTGGACCGACTGGCATGAACATTCGTAGCTAGTCTTTCGGTCATAAAAACCGTAGTAAGACTCGTTCGCCCTGCATATTTTACGTGCGCATTTACGATGAGCAGGAGATACGATTCCTCTTGCAACCCGACCCTCGACCATTAAGACGCGATTCAAAAGGAGTAATAAAACAGGCGGACAAGAACACGACTGTGTAGACAAGTTGATATGCCAGTGCGGAAGGAAAGGGAATGGGTAGAGTGGCAGCTGTAGGTCTGGAAACTAAGTACTCTTTTAGTCTAGGATGTGTTACTTCAAATTACACAAATACCCGCAGGTATCTTTCAATGGCTATATTTCATTCTGTGGAATGTTAAGCACGGTAATATCGCATTGTATAAATTTATCAGCGGGAGTCAGCGTTATAAAAGATTTCATCTAATAATAATATCGCACTTCAATTAAACGTGCGTCACTTCTTTGTAAGTTATTAAAACAGTTAACATCATTTACAAGAAAAAATTTGGAGAAAATAGCAGGAGAACAACATACTAAGTATAACAACATACTATTGTATGTTTCCACTTCTTCTGGAAAATAAAGTTAAAACCTTTCATCAAGAAAATAGGACAAACAAGTGCTCGCAGCTCGATCCATTAACCGTGTAACCGGAAATGACGTCAACAGCGCGGCTACGTATTTCTCGTAAAATTCGATCTCCCTTTCCTAAAATTCTGGGCACTACAGATGTCTTACGTGCTAAATCAGACTGAGTGGGGCTGGGTCGAGCTTGATGCTGGACAGGCAAAGGCCAGTAGGCGAAGCAAAGCTGTTGTACGGCGGTTTCCTTATTTTGAGGGAGCAGGCGACTACAGTTTCTGATCAGATTACCTTGGGCGGTTAGCCAGCTCGCAGACACTTTCATCTTTTCTCTCCGGAAATTGGCACAATGCGAGTACTGCAACCAGCTGTTCTCATAATTGTGAAAGAGGTGTCTCGTGTTCCTGCCTTCATTCCCTCCCGCCCTCACGCACGCACGCACGCACGTACACCGCAAACCAAAATGTCTCCAAATTTTGACCCTAAGACAACCCTTTCCGCCGCAGCCACTCTCCCCCTACAACTATCAATTTTTCCCCAAAAGACGGAATACAACCAACCAACCAACCAACCAACCAACCAACCAACCAACCAACCAACCAACCAACCAACCAACCAACCAACCAGCCAGCCAGCCAGCCAGCCACGTGTAGCACAGTTTTGACTGCCATTTCATGAGTTTTCATTGCAGATAGTTTGGACGTTCTTTTTGCCACTTACTTCATTCAAATTAAACTCAGCAACGAAGCCGCCTTAGATTATCCACGACGACTGAGCGAAGGAATCATTTCGGCACAAAGAATATTCAGCGAACTAGGGAAAGGGGACGAAAGTTGTTAAAGCGTCTGCAAGGTGCACAGGGCTGAATTTACATCCGGGTTGCACGAACCCCGACGAGATGACTAAATTTCAGTAGCGAAGAAGAAATCTTTGCCAGGTCGCCACTCATCCTGTGCTCTTCTCTACCACCCCCCGCACCCCCCGCACCCCCCGCACCCCCGCCCCCCCCCCCCCGCGCCACAGCCCTACTCCACTTCTGTGGTGGCCGGTGATAAACATTTTGAGTTAGTGTCGGAGCTCACTCGGTTTGTTATTTGTCACTCTTGTCAGCACCATCTTCGGACAAAGTCGCTTCAAGGTCGTCGTTCTCGCAAAGGCAGTTCCATCCACGGCAAAACAAAAAGGGAAAGATAACAAGGAAAAAAAAGACAAATAGAAGACACAACTCAGGGATCTGGCTATAAGGACCTTTATGTCGCACAGTAGTTCGGGTTTTTTTTTCTTTCTAAGAAATCTTTTACCCTTCCAGTGTACGTCTGCTTCAGGCTTTCCCTCCTTTTATTTGTTTCTTTCATTCCGCTGTTTTTTTTCTAGGACACCGTTATTAAACTTCATCCAGTAAAACTAGAAAAAATCACCTTATCAGAGCCTGAAAAAGAAGAAATAATTAGGGTCGGGGGAGAAAGTAGAAGAAAAGAAAGAAAAAAACCTACTAAAAATGTTTATCATGCTCCTTAGGGAGCTGGAAATTGTCAAAAACTACATGTAGTCATGCCTCAGACAACATGTCTATTCGTCTGATCTGTCAAGCTTTAGTCAACAGACACAAATCTCTCGCATCTCCTTAGCCGTCATGCAAGAATGCCACGCCAGTATCGTTAGCTACAGACAAACATCAACAACGACGATGTATTACGCGAAGCTGGATTGTTAACAGCTCTGTAACACGAGGCACCAGGAGGAATTCTGCATTCGAATGTGCATGCGTATTCGATTGAGTCCGGCTATGACTGAGTCCGGCTTTCCCTGTTCATGTATACAAAGCTGGGTTAACGCGCTACTTCTTGTAAAAACTGAAAAAATCCAGAAATTAAGGCAGTCCGTGTTCATTGTCTTATACCGGGAAACAGTAATTGGGTGGCATCCTATATCAAAACCGTTTCGGGCACCGTGTGTATTAAATTAAAAAAGGGTAGAGTTATGACTCTTGCCTGATGGAGACTCTCCAGACGTAACCCGTGATTTATCTGTACAGTGCACACCCACGGTGCTATTTTTAAACGTCCTCTGACACGCTGCCAGTACTGGCAGAATCTTGTTTATGCTCATCAGCAATTTTGTTGACGTCTTGTGACGGGGTTCAAGCAATCGGACGCACAGTCGGAACTTCAAAGATGGATGACTCATTTTTCTGTTTCTTTTCCTTTTTCCTTGGTTGTTTGACAGATTTATTCCAAGAGTCTCTGTTCTGCTGATTCAGTCATACCCTCCCAGATCCATTTTGACCAATCAATGTAACCTGCAACCAATAAAAGTCTTAACGTTAGTTTGCGTCTCCTAGCAGAAGCAAATAGTTTTCAAACAATGAGATTGTAACTTTTCCTGAAATGAAAATGTGTCAGCATTAACCACGCCTTCATAATGAGTTTCACTTGTCTGTGTGTTGCATCTTCGCTTCTTGCTTTCTGTTCAGTCGCTCTAAGTTGCTACCTGCATTCAAGCTTTCTCTTTATTCCCGTTCTCTCTCTTTTTCTCTCTTACCTTTCTGTTCCCCCACACCCAGTTCTCCAATCCCTCGGCACCCTCTACTGTTAGCGCCCGCGCTGCGCGCTTACATGTGAATGCGCATGCGTATGCATGTTTCCGGATGTGCGCGCCTACTTATACCGTAAACTGTTGGTTGCTCCCGCATTGTTCCAGCGTGAGTGCTTTATATTTCAAGTCGTTTATAACCGGAAACGACAAAATCTCTTCCTTGCAGGCAGCGTCATAACAAAATTAAACACGCCTTTCATGGCGCCTGGTAAAAACCATTGCCATCTCCTGTCTCTGGAATGTTTGTGTTCGCATTTCTTAGATCTCTGGTATAACTGTATCTTCAAACCGCAGGCCGTGCACAATAGGTGCGTAATGTTCCAGACCTCTATTATGCAGATACCCACTGCAAGCATCAAGAATGAGAGGCACATCTAAAACAGGATAAGAAGTAGGCTTATACATGAAACAAAGAAATAAACAATAGCCTGAAAACAAACAGCAACTCCTGTCTCTGAGAAAAGAGTTTTGAAAAAGGGATTCTCGAGCAGCATTCACTTAATTGTTCTTATGAAGGCGAAAAGAGCAGAACGTAGGAAAGCCCTAACAGCCCCTGAGGATCGTCTTGTGTGCTGTAAACGCCCTTGATACGTAATATAGCTATTGCAATAATCCAAGTCAAAAGTTTATTTCTGTTCCTTCTCTTCTTACAACACCCCCCCCCAACTACTTCCCTCTCAGTCCTTGTCTCACTTTTCTCCTACCATCTCTTCTTTCCAACTGTATGCTTTTACTGATATGTTCCTATTACTGCCTCTATCCCTCTTCCGCTCTCTGTCTGTCGTGTTTGAGAGAAAGTGTGTGTGTCGGGGGGGGGGGGGGGAGGGGTGTCAGTGTCTTGGCCTTCACCTCCATGACAATACGAGAAGTGAAAAGCTAGAGCGTTCACCGAATTGCAGCCATTCTCTCCCCCTTGCTTTGCCAATTGTCTCTATGTCCACATCTTGGCACAGGCGCGCACGATGCAGGGGACATAATTAATTCAGGTCGATGATCCTTTTTTTCCCCTGTAGCATGAGATCTTAAAGTGATTACGTGCACCTGTATGCACTTCTCTATGATTACGTTAAGCACACACGATGCTGGCGTTGCCTTATACACGGATATTTTATAGTAGCATCAACCATTCATTGTGGGGAAAATGTTACTTACAATTTCCCCGTTGTGTTTCCTTTCCTCTTATTTATTTTTTTTTGGGGGGGATGGGGGAGAGAATTATTCCAGTGTGTGTGGTCACCATCTTTTTTGTGCCTTTTTCTAGCCCTGCCCCCTTTTTATCATTGTACCATTGCACAAAGCAGATGGCCATATGGTTAGACCAATGGTTTCCAAACCTGAAGGGACTGGTTCCTAGCACCACACTCACCCCCCAGTTCCCCCAGTTGGAAATGGGAACGTCACCGATGGGTTAGGGAAGGTAAGCCAGCGAGGGGAATGAGATGGGCACTGCCCTCACCATTCTGGCCCACAGAAAATTCATATGCCCCCACTCCCCAAAGACCAAAGACGAGTCACAGGATAAGCTTTACTTTTACCGACAGACATTAATACTTACATTGACTTGTTATATAAAACTTTATACCCTAAACCTGACTTGAGTTTTTGAGGATTGCGATTTATAATCTTGAGTGTACACAGCGGCTAAAATTTGGGATATAAAGTGATGCATATGTGTAACCCCCTCAGGGTTACCAGAATTATTTCCCCTTGCGGTCTATCCAGCTTGGGGAGATACTACCTTGGTAGGGAAAATGTAGTCCCGCAGACAAATAAACTTTTGTCTGGGGACAAGCCTTTGGGTATATTTAAAGAAAGACCCTTTTAGTTGTACTAGGGGAAAATGTGTATTATTGTAGTTTGGCCAAAGTGGGAGGCAGGGTGTCCCAGTAAATTTATCGGTGCGACCGAATCACGCTATTGCGCGCTAGCGCGCATGAATCCGGGCCCACGGCTTCGCGGGAATCCTGTCCCTCTTTCACTTTGTGCTCTGCTGACAAGGAGAACAGATCTCCTTCTCCCCTTTTCCTCTGGTGCGTCTTTTTGTAAAAGGTATGTTACATTTTTTAACTTTGGATTTTTGTACTGGTTAGTGATGAACCTGTAAGAGAAGGATTCCTCTGCGTCGTAATTGTATTAATGACGAGGCTGTGCTGGCGCTTTCATGATTCTGATAATGTTTTCTGTTTTCCCCTGCAATGCATGCAGTGGAGTGATGTAGGTGCAAAATATTGTTTTCAGGAGAAATGTCATTATTTAATCATTGTGGGAAGGATAATATAGATCGGGATGGGTTGGGGATGATGTAGATTTTGTTGGATTTCTTTTTGTGTATACCGTGCACGTGTTGCGGTGTTAGACCGCCGCCATCTTGGCCACCTCGTGGTCGCTACATGGGCCCTGTTCCCCCATGGTGTTTGCATATTCTTTTGGAGGCATTCAGCTGTAGGGATTGCCTCATTGATGTTGATGTAATGCCTTGTGTATTGCGACTGTCGTAATCTAGAAGTAATTGTCAGGTTGATCTTTGTTTCAGGCCACCTTTTTCCTTCACTGCTTCTATTCTTCACTTTCTTTTTTCTTCACTTTCTTCTTTAGTCACTAGGTGTTACCTTCGGGATTTAGATTTAGGAATAAAAGTTTATTGGGTCTCATATTTTGTTCCGTAGTGTGTAGTCAGTGAGAAGAGAGAATCTGTGTGCGTGTAGCGCTAACCTCTAGCCCGAACCAAAATTACTTTTGTAAGGCGACGTATACATTAGCGTGTTAATTCACCGCTGGTGTGTACCGATTACATATGATTCATGCACAATCAAGTAAATACACTGCACAATAAAGGCATAAGGGTAAACTTCCTCTGGGCGCCTTCTCATATTGGCATAAAAGGTAATGAAGAAGCAGACAGAATAGCCAGAAAAGGAATAAATCCTAATCCCAACATAAAGTTATCCAAATAAACACGCCTATTTCACAGACGTACACACACATATCGTAGACAGACGTACACACACATATCGTAGACAGACGTACACACACATATTGTAGACAGACGTACACACACATATCGTAGACAGACGTACACACACATATTGTAGACAGACGTACACACACATATTGTAGACAGACGTACACACACATATTGTAGACAGACGTACACACACATATCGTAGACAGACGTACGCACACATATCGTGGACAGACCTACAAACCTATCTGTAGATGAGAGCAACAAATCTAAAACTGACTAGTAGGGGTTAAACCTATGTTTTCTGCGTTGGTTTAGACTGGGTCTATAGGCAAAAACAGGTTGAAACCTAATTGAAGGGAGAGAACTTCTCTTCTGCATTGCTGTTAGCTGTTCAGTGGTTATCGAAAATAGACCAGGAGCATAGACTGCCAGACAGTTCAGAAATTGCTGTTCAGTGCTTCGAACCAAAAATCCCCTTCCCCTATCCCAAAACAACAACAACAACAACAACAACAACAACAACAACGAAAACTTCAAAGCGATAAAGAGGAACGTTATATAAACGTTGATAAGAAGTTGCCGTGAAGTCCACACACGCTTGGTGTTTAGGCGCATTTTGTGAGTTAGAATGAAGTGTTATAAAAGGCATTTTAAGTAAGGCGTGCATGTCACAAAACTGTGCAACCAAACTGTCGGGCATTCAAGCCGTGCTCAGAAAAGAAGAGACTAGACCAGACTCGTAAAAAAAATAATAAAGTAAATTTTAAAACGAGAGAGAAAAGAAAACAAAATCTAAACGATAACGGTGACAGAAACGAAAAGAAAAGAAAATCTTCGCTGCATAAGGCTTATTAAGCATTGCACGAGTCATACCTAAGACTTAAAACTTCGCAATCTAGTAGCTGCCCTGCCAGACGCCTGACACTACAGGGAACAGTACTAGGACTGGTTGGCCCGGTTTCAGTATAACGTGACTGGGTGGGAGTGAGGCCCGTGTTGCGACAGCAGTCCCACGTGTGACAGCACGTTAACTTGTCACAAGAAACACCGTCCTGATATGTACCTCGTTTGCGACTGGACGTTAAGTTATATCACAGACCTTAAATATACAGATGCTTCACTACTTCTTTGCCTAGTTGAGGGAAGCAACTCATGCTGCTAGAGTTGCGTCCCTTGTGGTTGAGGTGTCTTACGCTAAGACAAGCATGAATGATGAAGGTTTAAATGATTACTGTGGTACTTTATTACTCCTGTCTGCTTGTACTAGGAAGTGTCGTATAAAGACATCTACACATACAGTAATATGTGCCACAATGAAGTATGGAAGTCATTCTGATCCACAGACAAGTGTCTTTTCTTATTTATTTTTGTTGCATTCTGTGTCCTGAATGCAATCACTTGTTTTATTGATGCACACACCAATAAGGCCCTAACAAAAAAATACCTCATACACACACACACACTAACTAAAAAGTTCCTTGGCTGCTTTTTTGAACAAACATATACCAAGCAATTAGTTATACAGATATATAAGTTTTGTGGTAAACCAAACAAAACAAAACGTTTGCTAGTTAAGGTCTGATTCATACAGACACTGGGGTGGGTCGCATGACAGTTCCATACATACACAAGCACACAAGGTCCCTTCGCTCGGCGCCGTCGGAACGAAGGCAAGAAAAGTCTTGCACGCCAGCCCAGGTCGTGTGAGCGCGAGGGACGCCACAGGACAATTAATTACCTGGCGTGTGCTGGGCGCGATCTTGACAGCTCGATGTCACTCACAGCGCGATGTCTGCGGAGTTCAGCCAGGTTCGTGTGCAAAAGTTTGGTGGCAACAGGCCGAGCAATTTGGTGCTTGATTGCCGCCGGGCCAAAGAAAAGAAAAAAAAGGAAAGAGAGAAAGCTAAGCGTGCGCGGAGTCGGCGGGGGGGGGGGGAGGAGGACTAGCTGCCAACGTGCCAGGTTTCGTAATCACAAGATTTACTGTGACAACACGCACTCCTTTGCAGGAAAATACGGACGCACGCACGCACAAAATTGCATGACTGATGAGAAGAAAACCTTCAAGAAAGAGAAGGACGAGTAGGTTCGATCCCGCTTCCAGGAAAATCAACGAACCATAACAGTCGCCCATTGCTTATGACAAAACGCAGAAATCTAGCAATAATTTCAGGCAAACAGAATATGCTGAAAGTAAATAAAACACCGTATGTGAAAGAGTACGAGTGCACAGTAACACCGGTACAGTTGCATCGCGATGTTCAGTAAAAATGCAGCAGTGTAGCTCGTTATGTAAATTAAAAAATCTTTGTCCATCTCATCTTCGACTTCCTTTGATTTTTTTCTTATTACCTTGTGATGAGCGTGAACTTTTTTCTGCTTTTTACACTATATTTACATTTACACTTAAGGCGTGGGGCTTTTTATTTCACTTCCTTTCTTTAAACTTAATCACAAATGAAAAATAACGCTGAAATTTCGTGTCGCGTTTCTTTGAAGGCTCAAGTTTTGTTCAGTAATCTTGGAATTTCTCTCTCTCTCTCTTTCTTTGTCACCCTCCTCCCTGGTACCTTGTCTCCCTCTTCCCCGACACTGATTCAGATATTCCCGCACGAGTTACGATATAGAAATGATGGACTGTGCATCGCGAGATCTGAATGGCGTGCCCGTCGTGTAAATCGGAAAAATAGCACGACGCACAATTTCTTGTCGTCTGCAACTTGTACTTTGATTCGTATGGTGCAAAGTGTGGGTCTTAGAACGCCGACAGCTTGTCGTAGTCTAAGGCGATGAAACAAGTACACAAAACATGGTTATTGCCGAACGCTTTCAAGTTACGGAAAACTTGCATACAATAGAGAAAAATATGTTTTCATAAAACACGTCAAGGTTAAGTACCATAAAGCAATAACAAGCTTATATACTAATAAACAACGCGGTATAGACAAGAAAAGTCCATAATTGGAAGACGTTCATTTTTTTGTCCTCATCTCCAACCGCCTCGGCGGTCTAGTGGTTAAGAAGTCATCTTCCGAGGCGGGAGGTCAGTGGTTCGCAACCCGGCCGAGTCGTACCTTAAAAATTGGCAGTCTAGTAGCTGCCCTGCCAGACGCCTGGCACTACAGGGAACAGTACTAGGACTGGTTGGCCCGGTGTCAGTATAATGTGACTGGGTGGGACTGAAACCCGTGTTGCGACAGCAGTCCCAGGTGTGGCAGCACGTAAACTTGGTCAAAGCAACACTGTCCTCACAGGCACCTCGTTTGCGGCTGGACGTTAAGCAGCAAAAACACTCCGTTCTCATCTCCATTCGTCTAACTTGTTCCATTCTGTACGCTGTAAGTCAACGGCATCTAATTTGTTATTATTAGCATCTACGTCTTGTATAACACGCGTTCCTATGATCTCGAAGACATAGTCTCCCTTTAATGTAGACGAGCTGGTGAAATAAATAACGAGGTAAGGTCCGTCTATCCCTTTCACCCAGCAGTCTAGTGTCATAAGCAAATGCTTGTTGCAAAGAGCCTTTCAGGACCTGAGGAATTTACTTTCTTGCTCGCCGAATCTAGTCGTGTATTGACTTGTTTGCAGAACGTAGATGTCACAGCGGGCGGGTACCTTATCTTATTGGACTTCGACTTTTGAGAATTATTGAACAAACGGTTTATGGCGATCTTGTAAATGTAGATTTAATTTAGCAATCGTCACCAAAACCTTTTCTGCTTTAGGTCAGTGGTTTCTAAACCAAAGGGTGACGATGCTGTGAAATAATGTGAACAACTAGAGCAATCTTCCGAGGGAAAAGATTCTCATACTTCAACACGCTCGCTCAGTCTCTCACAGGCAAAACACTACTAGCTGAAGAGCCCCCACCCTCGTAAAACACACAACTGCAGCGAACTGTTATTCAACATATATTTCAAACACTAACTGGCTCGACAACATCAAATATCTACAAATATTTACAAAGAATCACCGCGCTCGTGTCTAGGGTAAGACGCTGCCTGATGACGTCATACCACGTGCAACAGACAAAGGAAATAATCAAATCAATGCAAGAGGGAAACCAAACTGCCAAACCGGCCTATGATCCCGCTCAATAGGCACGTACAATGAGTGACCGACAATAGAGCTCTTACTCTTGTCACCACTGCAACCACAACTTCTGTGATACACAATAACCAAGCTATCAAACTGAATCAATAAGTGACCACCAAAGAGCACCGACTCTTGTCACTATTGAAACACTACTTTTACCGCAGTACACAGATACGAGAAGCGACCGTTACAGAGCACCAACTCTGGTCCCTACCGTACCAACAGCTTTACTGCAATACACCAATGCGACACGTGACTGATGACCGAGCACCCAATCTTGTCGCTACCGACACTACAGCTATTCAGCGACCCACAAAATAAGCTACGCCACTGCTTCAGCCACGCTACACTCAGTCCCGTCTCCTGGCACACTTGCCCAATCACTAGCTATGACATCTCCTGTCTCTGGCAGGATAAAAACACTTATCTTACTTCAACGCGAGTCCCCGACTCTAAGATAAGTTTAAGGTAAGAGCAGACCTTACTTATAAGACACGTCCAGTGGTCTCTTTACGTCTCAGTCCGTCGAGGCGGTCAGCAGATTACACTCGTAACTGCAAGAGAGCTGGAGTCTTCCTTTTGGCAAGATGGCGACTGAGGTCCGTAGGCTAGCACGTGGTCGCTTCACTGGGTCTCTTCCTAGGTGCACGTCCCTCTCTGTATGTGACCCTCTGTTCTCTCCCTGTCTGTGTGTCTGGCCCTGCTTAAATTCTAACCCCCTGACGCCTTAAAACTGGGCTAAACCGGTTCTGGTCAAACTCGGTGGAGCCGGCCAACGACGCTGACCAATGGCGAGCTTCCAGCTAGCCACTAAGTGTCCAGAGAGGGCGGAGCGATAGCCTGGTGATGACGTATCTTCCCCCTACTAGCTGACCAAAAGGGAGGGGCTAAAAGGCTTACCTAGGAGTGACAGGTACTAGCCTAGGGTGACATGTGACAGTAGACACTCGTTCGTTCCGTTAAGAAAGATCTTTGGGTCGCATGCTAAGACGTCATTTCCTGCAAATTCATTTCCTCTAAACGTGACACCCGTTTACAAGACTGGCTGTTCCCTGTAGTATTCATTTGGTTGCAAGATTGGTGCAAAATATCAGACAGTACAATATGCATATTTCTCGCCTTGTTGCTTTTCCCAGTGTTATGTACGACAGCGTTTGATATTCATCTACAATAGGAGGAATTAGGGAAGAATTTTAGTGGCAGACAATTATCCCCCCACCTCTGCCCCTAATTTCTTTTAAACCTACCTTGGTCAAATCAATGAACATGTGCTTCACTAGATCCAATAAAATAAGCTGGAGTAGTGCTTCCCACGCAGGGTTCAATGGGAATAACTCGGCCAAAGTGCACGTGAATAAATGTGAATGTGTATCCATAAGTTTGACTTGTGTGTAATGTAAATTGGTAGAGGATAACACATTATAAAACAAAATGTGATAAAACAATGTGTAACAGAATAATGCTGGGCTTTTTTTCCTCTCTGACCTGGATTGACCAACAAGGTTAAATTAAAAGACTTCTACAATCTTCCCCACTTCCCAAACCTCTTCGAACCACCCGAATCTCATCAATGTTTGATGTCCCCATTGAGTCTCGCACGACTGGCTCTTCACCTCACCCCCACCCACCCCAGTCGTCTCGTGCACGCGGCTCGTATGAATTCCGTCAGTCAGTGTCTGAGAGTCGTGCTAGACTAGTCTATTTAATAAATAAACTGCACTAATTTTCACCTCGACATAGAACAGCTGCATCGAGATCTAGTGTCTATTATCTAGCGGTGGTATTTGCTTGTAAAGTCTCTCTGACACTGTGGCGTAATTTTCTGCAGCAAATGGTTATTTTTTTGTAGACGTGTTTAAATGTGAATAAATACAGCCCTTGTGCGTGTGATAGTTGTTTGTGTCTAGACGTATTATTCTCTAGAGACAGGGTCAGTTACTGATAGCTTTTTCCAGAAAAACAGAGGAAGAATCAAACAGAGTTTTAAATTTTCTTAACAACATAAGCTGCTAGCTAGTGAATACATCGAGGTAAATCTCTGCATCGATTACTATGTGCACGTGCGTGTGTTTGTGTATTGGTTTTATCGATAATGGTTCATTTGATATACAGCAGCGCATAATAATCTTACTGTAGACCTAGCACTTAACAGAGAGTATACAGATATGCACACATTTCTCTGCATTTCCCCAACTCACAGGCCAGTCGGTCCAGCTGCCATTTCAGTACAAAAAAAATCCTTATTCTTACGCGCGTGATTAACTTTTAAAAGTTGTCGGTACTTATCTCTATCTTTACCAGCGTCGTTTAAAAAAAACAAAAAACCGAAGTGGCACAACAAAACAAATTCAGTAAAAATCCTTTTTTAAGCGCACAAGGGACCTGCTACACTTAACGCGTTCATGCAGACAATTACCGAGTTGGGCGAGCTGTGAAGGACGGTTAGGATGTAGTCATTTCTAAGGTGAGCGAGCGTGTGTTCTTGTTTGCCAAACCTGGCCATGAGTTGGGACCCAAGGAATGTGTAAAACTCAAATTAACGTAACAGAGATGGGGAAATATGTTTCCCGGTGGTCGATGACCACTAGAAATGCGGCTGGGTCGTTACAAACCATAAATCACAAGCCCGTCAGGCTATCGATTTTTCGGAAAACCAATTTTTGGGATTTTTAATGTCGAAATCAAGGGGCTCCACTGGTGTTGCTTCATTATGTATGTCGTCTGAAAAATGTATTACCCAGAGATACCGTCCAAAAAAAAAGAAAGAAAGAAAGAAAGAAGAACGAACGAACGAACGAACGAACGAACCTGGAAACTCCAGTGTTAGAGCGAATTTCAAAATTTACTGGCCCGTCAGGCTAGTGAAACTTTCTCAACTTCCTCATCCCTGAAGGAGGAATAAAATCATGCGTAGGGGTAGGGGGGAACCTAGATGAATCGACCAGCAAAAAGTCTTTGTGGTTTATGGGAAGGGCTGTTTGTTAATCTTTCATTGTTGATTTATTTTATAAAGAAGCGACCACGCACGCCACTTTATCATTCAAAGCCTTGTTGAGAAACGAAGCTGGTCGATACAGAAAGGAAGGGCAGCAGAGATGCGGAGCTGGGCAGCGCACGCAATGCGCAGAGACATTCCGCATATCTGCCAACGTCAGCATTACTGACTGGAACGGGTCTTGAACAGCGGAGATAGGTAGATGAGACAGCGAGACTTTTGACATTTAATTTAAAACAGTGCAGGGCAAGTCCAGGAATCTCAAGAAAGTCCTGGAACAGGGCACAGTTCACCAAGTACACGTTGCTGATAGCATTATTTAGGAATCAAAAGAGATCAACTGTGTTAATTGAACACATTTCACTATGCAACACCAAGGTTAATGAGGTTACGATGATACGCAGCTGATAACTGCAATAATTCTCTTCTCTACCCTGCACCCAACGCCCTAGCTGGATCATATCTGCCTTCATGCGAGTGTGTATTGCTTGTGCAAAGATTGGTTGGCTGTTCGTTGCTTAATTGTCACGCCTCAAACAAGGTCCATATCAGGACGGTGTTGCTTGGACAAGTTAACGTGCTGCCGCACGTGGGACTGCTGTCACAACAGACTTCAGTCCCACCCAGTCACATTATACTGACAGTGGACCAACCAGTCTTAGTACTGTTCCCTATAGTGCCAGGCGTCTGGCAGGGCAGCTACTAGATTGTCAATTTTCAGGTCTAACTAGGTACGACTCGGCTGGAGCGCAAACCACTGACCTATGGCCTCTCGTTAAACCACCGAGGCAGTGCTCTTGACGGGTCGTCTCCTATTCTCGCTCACACGACCACCGTCAAGTCAATAGTGTGACATATGCGTAGGTGGAACTATCACTGTATTACTTAAGTTAATTAATATGATTTCTTAATCATATGGCCGAGCCCCCACCACCTACAGTCTCCCATAAAGAACAACAAAAGACTGTAACACAGTGAACATAAAAAAAAGAATGTATTGTTGATATAAACAGCGAGCATTTACAATCAAGATAATATATGTTACAACTCGTTTCAACTCTAGGGCTCCCGCAATTTCCTTCTGTTTGAGCTAGCTCTACAATAACATCTAATACCAACCTACATCACCCGCCTCGCCATTAAACACAATGACAAACCACGTACCTCAATCTCGCCTTTGCTTACGAGAAAAGAATGACCACGTGATGCACAACACTCACAGAACGCAACACTCGTTCCCGAATGCTTCTTACAGTCCGCACGACAGTCTGTACGTTGGAGCGCTCCTTCCTTGGATATATTCCAGTAGATATCCTGAAGACCTCTTGAACACCTCCACGTAACAGCAGACTTCGATGCCGACGATCACACACGTCACAGAGGATATGACGTTTTCCAAAAGCTGACACACAGCCCCTTGAACTCACCCCAAGAGCTCGGTTACAGGCAGCCTCCTTGTAAGGCTGGACCTTCGCCCCCCTGCTTCAGACGGTTGTCTTGTCCTCGGTCTTCGGTCTCCCTCCTTTACGTTCTGCATTCCTCTCCGGCCCGGTCAGCGTAGAAGTTTCCCACAGCAGAGGAACACGTGAGACACCTCAGTTCTGCAGCTGAATCCTTCAGCCTTCA
>SMGT01000958.1:96061-124071 GCA_004794575.1 Lanistes nyassanus | reverse complement strand
CTTTACGTTCTGCAGTCCTCTCCTGCCCGGTCAGCCTAGAGGTTTTTCCCACAGCAGAGGAACACGTGAGACACCTCAGTTTCTGCAGCTGAATCCTTCAGCCTTCAGCAGACTTGTACCACAAGACACGTACGTCTCACCACAGCAGCTCTTCTTCACAGGAGTTCAGGCTAACGAAACCCTCACTGTAGATTTCGGCGGAAGACGTCCTCTCACAGGATAGTTGGCGGAAGACGTTCTCTCACAGGAGATTTGGACAGAAGATGTCCTTTCACAGGATGTTTGGGCGGAAGATAATTTGACGGTCTAAACCAGTCCTTTTTTTCTTAACTCTCGTCCATAGAATCTTTCATTCACAAGCACGTGGTCAACAAGATAGTTACATATTTCAACCAATCAGGCCAGAGACAGCAGAAGCCACACCCCGTGTCAACTACAAAGACACGCCCCTCAGTGGACACCCAGAGTGGACTTAGCTACCCCCTCCCCTTTCCTGGTTGTTTACACCCATCGGCTACATCAAAAGCCCTTGGTGCTCGATACTACGCATCAGCAGGTTCCTCCAGACAGGTAATCCTCACTTGCCCAAGTAACCCGCACCTGCCCTGGGTATGGTCCCTTCCCAGCTGTGCCTCAGGGCGAGTAACACCTTACCCGTTGCTTCTAGGGCCTGCACCCCCCATCAGAGGTGTGAACAGGAACTGAACCTGGGCTGGTGATGAGGTGAGCGGCTAGGTGGCGGCTTGAACAAGGGATAGTGGACCTTAATTAGGGCCGGAAAGTCGAGGATGGATCACACCTGGAATCTATGGTGTAACCTCCTTTACCCACCAGACCCCAAAACGTGACAATACGGCTGGGTGGATTCTAATATGTTATTAATATCTTTCTTTTTAATTTAACCGCTAAGAAATATTGACTTTGATTGTCGAGAAAAGTCTTTATTTGAAACAATACTAGTGTGCAAGAAACGGAGGTGAGAGATCATCAGCGTCCTTTCTGGAAAAAAAAAACCATCTGTGCTTTTCCTGATACGGAGGGTCTTGGATTCCGATTGTGGATGGCACACGTATTTTCTCTTGATATGTCTCTCAAATACCTGAGGCTGCATCTCTGCGAGTGTTATGGCATGGTCTCCCTTCCTTTTCCTCCGCTACCCTCGTTAGCTGGGCGGGTAGACCTGTGAAATAGATTGTGGGAGGTTGCTGGTTCAAATCCAGGACTATTTCCTGGAGTTAAGCGTTGTGCAGACTCCATTCGACCATCCCCCGAAGATCGCCTCTTCGCAATGGCCATCTTACCGCAACTATCAGTCTGGTGGTTTTGTCAGTGGGTAATCAGTAGAAAGACCCCATCCAACTGTAGAGCGAAATAACTGCGAGGTGTAAGCATCCTCCCTCTAAAATTACCTGAATAGACACGACCTTATTACCCATTCTACGCCTAGCCGCAACAGGACACGAGGCAACAGCTGAAGCAACTAGCTTATCTCTTAGTTCTTCCTCATTGTTCTCTCCCGCTCACTAGTTCATTCACTCGCTTGCTCATTTCTAATTCACTCACAAACTCACTTGTTCATTCACTAACTCACTCACTAATTTGCTCATTTCTAATTCGCTCACACACTCACTTGCTCATCAACTAACTCACTCACTCACGTGCTCATTTCTAATTCGCTCGCTCGCTCGCTCACTCACTCACTCACTCACTCACTCACTCACTCACTCACTCACTCACTCACTCACTCACTCACTCACTCACTCACTCACTTGCTCACTCACATGAACGAAAGGAATCAATAAAAGGGAGAAATAAGATCACTTGAAGAAGATAATAGTTTCCATTAGTGGTTCTTCTTTCTCAATCATATTGCGATTACAAAAATTCAATATTTGCGGCTTATGTAACTCCTGTAAGACCGCATGTTCAGAGCCGGTGATTCTGAGTACACTGAGAAGGAAAAGGCAATTTGCAGCCAAAGACATTTTTGACAGGCACTTATCATTTGCTCACAGACACTGGCGACAGGAATGGAAATATAATGTTCAAGAGATGGAATTCCCGATAATTCTTCAAAGAGTTTCTTTCTCTCGGGGGCCTTCGCTATGTCGAGTGGCAGACTGAAAGCAAATATTGAATTATTCATTCATTCGCCATTTTTCGAACATGCCTTCTTCCACTCATCCAATATTCTGTCATTCCCACAGTGGTCACAGTCAAACATGCACATTCATATCACGCAAGTTATTGGCAAAAGACTCACTCAAAGTGACGCAAAAATCACATATTCAGCTACAGAACTGAGCCACCCCAATGCAAAACCCATAAATCCTTACTTCAAAAAGTATTGGCGTGAAAATCTCCTACAAAATGTAACTGGATATTTAAGTACTTCAAACGTCAAAGTAGGAACGAAACATGTGACCCTGTGTTCAACCAACGAGCTATCAAGGCCCTCAGACAGAAGAAGGGGTAGAGAATGAGAGAATAAAGAAAGTAGGAGAGAAGAGAAGTGGCGAGTAAGAGCTGGTTACAACTTGTTAGCTGCTCAGTGGACCATCTGATCCCTCGACCGGAAAGTCGGTGTTCGCAAAACGTTGCGCAAACTTCGAAATCCGGAAGTTGTAGGAGTAGAGTATTAGAAGACGACCATAATCGTAACTCAACACAAATGTATCCCAATCATTAGCAGGAAACACACGCAGGTAATTCCGGGGATTAAAACTTTTTTCAGCATCAAGACTGCTGTTCTCTTCCTTGTATTCCTTTTCACACCCTGCAAACGGGCTACCAAGGGAAGTTTTAATTTCCCTAGCTTATACTAAAGCTGCAAGACGAATAAAATCCAAAGGCTAATTCAAGCCCTCCAGAAGTGCATGTGCAGAAGATGGGGCATAACTTTAGTTGGTTTCCTTGGCTGTGATGTTGGTGAGTTTCAGACACCCTCTAGGGGGGAACCGCAGACGATTGCAAAGGAAACGGGAGACAAATCGAGGTGGGGCTTAGGGATCTGGTGGTTTCTTCGCTAATCTAGCATTGCGCACAGGGAGAGATCGAATACCCCAAAGGTGGGGCGATAGTCAAGGCGTTGTCAGGAGCAAAGTATACAAATATGAAGAAAGGATCACATGAGAATGTAGCTGCGTGTTCCTGTAATGATGCTTGCCAAGGATGTCACTCCCCTTTCCCGCCCCCCTCCCGATATCTGATGTTCCAGGTAGGGCAACGATACATAAGTTTTGTCACAATGACGGTGACGCCAGTGGGGTCTCTGATGCATGCGTATTTCTCTGGTTCTGGCCCTTGTGCGTTGGTCAGTCTGGTTTGAAGCAGATTTAGTTTTTGAGTCGACGTAAGCACGCACGCACGCACGCATGCACCCACACACGCACGCACGCACATACAGACAACCCCTCTCAAACTTTCCCATATTTCAAACTCCACCCCCTCTCTCTCTTTCTGTTTTCTTCTCTCTTTCTCTGTTCTAAAAGCCACAGTTTGCAACCCTGCCCAGGGTTTAACGCCTTTAGAGCCAGATCCTTTTGTCCGAAGTTTGTTTTATTAAGGTAAACTCAAATGGACGAGAACGTGCAGTGCGCTGTTAAGAAACGCTGGATCTCGTACCCAATGTCTTCATAGACAGAATCCTGAACATGAGATCCTTCCAGCGGTGTGAATGAATAGAGTGTTCGTAAGTTAATTTAAACTATGATAAAAGTTTCTCCGACAGATGCAGACATTTACTTATGAAAGGAAATATCACAGGTAAATGTCAGAAGTCTTACGTTAAAATGACATATGTTTTGCTATTGTGGTTTCACCGTAAATGTGATTTTAAAAAGTTTTTTTAAGTTTCTCTGATCTTTTATCAAACACTTGTAGATTAGTATAATCTGTTTATTGTGAAACACTGGTTTTTCCTCTGTGTGTGTGTGTGAGAGAGAGAGAGAGATTAACGAAAAAGTGTGTTGTGGAGTGGCGGAGAGGTAAAATATTTGACTAGATTCCCTTAAAAGGTTCAACAGATAAGCAGACCCAAAAGAACAAAAACGAAAAGAACACGACGCTCGATAACTGTGGGGAAATCTGGACATTGATTTAAGACTGGCGTTGAACAAAAGCCACACGACGAAAACTGTTTTCCGAAAAAACTTTTAGTTCCAGGGAGCAATGGCCGCGCTCCACAATGATTGGCTGGCCGCCATTTTGATTAGGGTGCACTTTACATACATGACCTATACAAATACGCGTCTGTAGCAATTCTGTCGAGAAATATAAGAACAGGCTTCGGCTGACTTGCAGTTTCCCGTTTTTGTGTTATCGTGCAAGTCCATGCCAGAGCCCGTCGGTGATAAAAATAGTAACATTTTATGCGCAATGTCGTTGTTAAATATGCGTGCGACCCCGTACCTAGCATCACGTATAAATGTACACAAACAGCAATAAGGACACCACCATTGAAGTTTGTATCAATCATTCTTCTTTGAGCATAGCTACTGGCCCTCCTCAGGTTAAGGCGCAGTTTTCATTTATGTTAAGTCTCCCTGCCTCCCCTGCTAGACTTTCCCCACCCTGTCTGTTTATGCGCTTGCCTGTCCCTCTGTTTTTCTCGTTCCCATCATGGCTGCCTGCCTCTGCATCTCACCATCCGCTGCATTGTCTGAAGAAGCAGTAAACCTTTTTCACATAAAGAATAGAAGATCAAAGGTATCCAGGTGTTAAAAAACGAAAAGAAATTTAAGGAACCATTCCATGCAACCTGTTGGAGGAAATGGTGCAATCAATAGGCTGTGGCAGTCCATTAGGAGCACTGACCCTGACCACAAACTTCACTGCATCCAAACACACCTCGCTCTATGAGAGCGTAAAAAACTGTTTCTATCCATTTTTATTCCAGGAACAGAGCTTTAACACCGAAAATAAATTAAATAACCGGTCGATTGCGAACCGTAATACTGTTGTCCTCCTGAAGAAGACCTAACTGAAGTGCGCTCACTCACTGCCTGCTCAAGACATGTGCACGTGCACACGGGAGCAGCGAATGGTTTCATGGAATGAGCAATGTAAAAAAAAAAGAAACTGAATGGCCACCACGCAGCATGGAGTGGAGAATTTGCCGATGCTGAGTGCACTGAAGCCAATCAGAGACGCACAGTTTACCCTGCAGATCCGCTGGCCTCCATTCAGCTCGCGCAACAAGCAATTGCTTCCGAGCCCCAGCCAGAGAGCAGATAGTGCGTTTGCAGGGATGCCAGAAAAACACAAGACTGTAAAATGCCTTAGCTGAAAGGAAGATAGGATAGCTAAGAGATGAAGGACAGGGAGGGAAGGCTGTAAGATGTTTATGCTCATGCGGGGGAGAAAAACAACAACATGAAAATTGCAGGATGCACGAGTTTCGCTTGGGAACGAGATAAGAAGAGATAGCGGACAGAGGAGTAGGGAGGAAAACAAAAAGGGACAGAAAACCCTAAACGCAGAGGAGAGTGGGAGGGAAGTGATTGAAAAGAGAGTGAGAAAGTGTAGGGGAAGCACAAAAGGGGAATACACAGAAAAAAATAAAGAAAAAAAAGGGAAGCACTAAAGACGGACAGAATGAACAGGGTAAAAACGAAAGACAATAAATTAACCAAACAATCAAATAAACAAACAAAAACAAACAAACAAAAACAAACAAACAAATAAACAATCAACCAAATAAACAAAAACGATGAAATAAACAAACAAAACAAACGATGAAATAAACAAACAAAACAAACTGTGAAATAAATAATCAAATGAACAAACAAAACACACAAAACAAAAAAAAAATAAACAAGAAACAGTCTAGAAGAAACAAAGACACAAAAAAGTAAAGACACAAAGAAAGAAAGACAAAGGAAAGAAAGAAGAAAAGAAAGAAAGAAAGAAAGAAAAGCATCAATTTTGAAGCAGATTCGGTGTAATTCGTCGACAAGCAGACCACAAAGAGACTATGACTGCATTTTCTCGATACATTTTGTTCCTTCTCTCCTTCTGTCCCCCTCGCTCCCGTCTTCTTTTATAAGCTAGAGACTATACACTCGGGTGCTCTGTCTTTTAGACACGACCATTTGCACGAGTGATCTCTCAGCAATTTATTCAGCAGTTACTTACTCGACGAACTGATTAGGCTGTTAATTTACAGGTTTCAGTTTTTGTTCACGCAGTCTTTCAGCTGCCGACTGTTATCACCTCGGTCCACATGGCCTATGACTCTTGGAGTTGACCGCCATAACCTTCGAGTTAGCGCTTGAAACTACTGACCGCTTATTCATTTTTTTTTTCAAAGCTAGTTATTTACTGATGCTGACTCTCCAAATGGCTTTAATTCAAACCCATAATCTGGAGACTCGCAGGCTCCAACAAAGTTTCAGATCTTTCCCTCTTCTCCCCATCTTTCGTTCGGGGGGTCGGGGTGGGGGGAGAACAGCACATTAAACTCATCTAATCATAGCAAAAACACATAAAGAGCTGATCAACCAAGCAATTACTCTTTTAAAAAAGCAAAAGCAAGAAGAAAACTTTCGCCAAGGAAGTCAAAGGACACATTTGCACAATGCCCTCCTTGAACCAGTTTTACGCAAACGTGGCGGCGCCTGCGTCAATACGCGTTGGGCTGTGTTCAAAGTATGGCCCATTGCGAACAGTTCCATTAAGTGCGAGCGCGTAATGAGGCCTATGTCGACTGTTCGGGGTTTCTGGCGCCACGCATGTGCCATCAAATCTCAGGAATAGAGCCAAATGGGTCTGATACAAAAAAGACAGAAATCAGACGTAACTATTAAATGTCTGCGGGAGTTTGCATGTTGCATGATTCATTCTGTGACATGACGCCTTTCTTCAGCTGTAACCAAGGGAAAAAAACAACTGAAAACGAAAACATGGTTTTCCGGCATGTATTGACCGAAGACATTGGGAAGGCAGGCTGAAACCCGTACAACCACAGAGAGGCAATTTATGGGAAATAATAATCGTATACTGATCTGAAATAAAAACTCTTTATATCTGGGGGATAAGGGTTTGGGAAATTTCTGCGCTTATTGCAACATCGACAAAACCGCCGGAATATAACTTTCACTCAGCATCATGGAACAGTTGAGGAACCAACCAACCAACCAACCAACCAACCAACCAACCAACCAACCAACCAACCAACCAACCAACCAACCAACCAACCAACCAACCAACCAACCAACCAACCAACCAACCAACCGACCGACCAACCAACCAACCAACCAACCAACCGACCGACCGACCAACCAACCAAGAGTTCGTCTTAACAATTGTAGCCTTTCGCTGACAGCTGAAAACAAAAACTAAATGATGAAATTTAGGTGCTTCAAAACTTCTTTCATTGCTATGTCTTCTCTGGTTGAAAGAATTATTACTTGCAGTACCCCAACTCTCATTTGTCGATATTGTTGTTGTAGTAAAAGTTTGAGTGCGTTTGTGTAATGCTGCATGTTTCCCATGCTTGCCCTATGTGCGTGGCCTAAGTTTAACAATGGATGAGTAATTTTTTCTATGATATATAATAACCAGATCTGTCCGTTCATCTCTAGTCTCCATTGAAAAAACGAGGAAGCTAGTCCTGCTTGCTACCATTATGAGTTATCGCCATAGCGGCGAAGTAGGAAGTCAAAGTGCTCGTTATTAATCTACTCTGATGGCGCTCTGACCTCATTCCTCAACCGCCGTCTGCTGGCCCACACAGGCCTGTTTTTTCGCTTCCTACCCATTCGTTAGTCTGTCGGCCGCAATGGAGTGCTGGGCAAATTGTATCGCTTCGCCAAGTCGACAGTGTCGGCCATATTTATCATATATACACAGCCATTTACACCCCGAGACTACAACATCTATGTGACGATCGCTCTGTCTTTTCCTTATCTACTCCTCTTCCCCTCCACTACCCTTTCTCTGTTGCACACGTTGTTGGGTTGGTGGGGATGCGGGAATAAGCTTTGAGTCTGCTAACTCACGCGTAGTAATCCTCACCAGTTGCACGCATGCACTGTTTCCATTCGACACATTCGTACCGAGCTTTACATGTTTGTTTTTAAACAACGAAAGACAGTATTGACTAATCAAATATTTGAACAAAGAAGTGCAGAAAGAACGTTGGAAGAGCGAGTAACACAATTGTCCCAAGCTTGAGTTTGCCATATGGCTATCTAAAGCCCTTTTCTCTTCCCACGTGTTGAGGTCTGTGATGTGTTTGCTCTGAACTGCCCCTAAGTACTCAGGCGCTCCAGAATGGGAACAGGTCATGGCCTAGTACTGGACAACCAGTTATCGACAGAGAGTTTTATCTTAAAAACATCATGAAATTCAAAAACAAATTTGTGTGCAGGTTTATTGAATTGCAGTTTCATTATCCGCTTAGAATATGTTCATAAAATTACCCATTAAGTGATACGTACCGTAATCGCCCGAATTTCTCTCTCTCTCTCTCTCTCTCACACACACACACACACTTGTCTCCGCTGTTGTAGTCTCCTAAAACTGGCAGTCATCTGGCTCCCATCAACTAACTAAAATCATCTTTGTCAGCCGCTATTAAAATGACGAAAACAACATTCGTAGAGTAACTCATTTTTCGCCGTAAATTTGAATAAATTTTCATTACATATTTACATTGATTTAGTAGTGGAGAAAAGCAGAGCTCGGATACGGACGACACAGACTAAGCATAACGACAGTTATCTATCTTGGGACGATCTTCAGAACATAGACCATGGCATGACCTGAAGCACGCAACCAAACTCTGAATATCAAACTTTTCTGTTTGTAAAATAGAAAAAGAACCAGCTTCTGCTGTCTGCAGTCGCTCCCAGTTGACCACCTGCAAGACACCAACGTTAAAGAAGATCTGGCCCCGCCGAAGGAGTCCTTAGTAAATATCAAAGAATGAACGATCCAGAAGTATTTGCCAGAAGTAAAGTCGAGAACCGCCCCAGTGATTTAGCAGTAGTCAATAAAAGTTTGAAACCGGCGACCGGCGTCACCGCTAGAACTCGACGTGGTCCTGCTAACCAAGCGTTCGATGTCTGACATCCTGATTTATTCATTATCGACGGCCAGGGTACGTCTCGCTGCGTCTCCGCCAGTCAAGAAGTGCAGGCAAGGGAGGTAAGTCTCTGCTCCGACAACTGCTCGAACGGGTTTAGTTTAAACTGCGTGGAATAAGAAAGAAGCTCCAATTTACTGGTGAATAAACCAGCTGGCCACATGGGAACAGAAGTCCCTAGTTTTTATTTATTTATTTTTTTTTTGGAAATTCCATGTAGTTAACGAGGAACATACTTCTTTTTTTAAATGCTCAAATGTTTTACAAGATTAGACTGCCCGTACGCATTTAATATTTATGTGTTAATTCCCTTTAATTTCTGTGACCTACTTCCCCCGTCCTCAACTACACTATTTTTCCTTGTCCATCATTTATTTATAATTATTTTAAGAAAACAGATATCTACGTCGATGACCAAATGAAATATTTTCCCCAGTATTGCCATTCCATGTTTCAGTTTCTGCACTTATAACCTCAAGCAGATTGTTGCAGTTTGTTTGGACCTTTACAAAATGCATGTCTTCCTGGGTAAACAGCCAAAGCAAAACTTCCAGAGAATACACAAAGAATAGAGCCTCGACCGCGGTTGTTGGACTGGAAAACGTAGTTAATGGATTTTTTTTAAAAATGATAGTCTCGCAAACAATCCCTGCGGTATATTCTACTAATGAATGCGCGTTTTAGTTTTGTGAATGGTATTTCTCTGTTTTTAATTACCGCGTGCTTAAAAACGTATCAAGACTAGACCAGGCTGGAAGGCAGAAGCAAATCCATGGTGCGCGGACAAGCAAACAACACCTATTGCAGGCCGCAGTTTCCTATGAACATCGATAATCAGACAGAATACACAAACGTTGTTGGTATCTGCCCCTCCATTCAACGCCTCTCGGCACGCACCACAATGTGTTATTTGCATTAACCCGCTTCGACGCGCGCCGGGGGTTGGCAACGCAATGCACAGCAGCCTTGCTGTTGGGGAAGTGGCCGTTAGGGGTGGGGGGGGGAGCGACCACTTCGGTCGAATAACTGCAATAAGAAACAGTTTAGAATCCCGTTCCACGATACCGCACCAAACAGAAACTAAAGCGGTGGGGCGTTCTGTGTCGATCCGATCACATCGTAGGATATTAACAGTAATTTGTCCAGGCACCTGGGCGGTCCAAATTCTGCACACATATATCTCTATTTTGGGCCGTTAACGCTGTTTCCCATCTATCAGCAGATTAAATGAGAGACTAGCCTGTTGTTAACCCACACATTACTTTCGCTTTAAAAAAGAAGTTTTGTTTCTTTAAGTGCTAGACATTCAGGGTTTTTTTAACAATGACCACGTAATTGGAATCAACGTGATGACATTTTTATGCTCTAAAATTAGTCTGCATTCGACATTGATCGACAGTGCTACGTGATTTCAGAAAAAATTAAGGCGAGCCATTATAAATATGTAAACGCATTTACACAGACAAGACTGCGCACGCACTAATGCACATACGCCGTATACATGCACAGGCACAGATGCACACACACACACATTCACGCACGCACGCACACACACACACACCCGCACACATACACGCACACATAAACACATACATGTTGGGCTAGACCAGCGCACACATGGAAATGGAACTTAGAAACGAAATTACAGAAGACAGACGAACAAACAAGAAGGGTATGCAGGCAAGTTCACACCCAGTCAGACAAACCACAGGCATTTCTGCAAAATCCATGCTCGAATGAATTCTCGTTCACACGCCAGTTCCTTTTGATTCAGATAAACCACGGGTTTCAATTTCCAGCGAAGCAATGCAAATGATCAAAGTCTATCGATTTTTCGTGATACGGAAAATTAACTTAGCGCCGATCTGCAGATCCGAGAAAGATCGTTCAGATTGAGAGGGGAATGTTAAAAAAAAGCCTCCTCCCATCAAGGTTAGGAAGAGAAAAAAGGGCGAACATTTATTTGTGCTCAGCAGCCTTTCCTCTCATTTTCCCTTCTTGTGATCTGATCAAAAACGGAAACTCTGTACCGACGGGAGTAATGACACACACACACACACACACATATGCACGCCGTCCATCACGCACGCACACAAACACACACATACACAGGAGAGACAGTTTGTGTCGAAGGCTTGATCATCTTTCCTTTCGTTCCTTGCTTTGCTTTTAGAACAGTCTCAGAATAACTGTATGACTTACCAATGTTTAATGAAGTCGTCACGACCTTTTATCATATAAATGTTTAATGTCTGTGTCGTCTGTACAGCAGGTGGTTTTCTAAACAACAGTGTTCAGCGTGCCTTTTTCAGGGGAGGATGGTAATGCTGTCCAGAGAACGACTGTTTCACGTATTTGACACAATAATGCTGCACAAGACCAACGGATAGTAGTAGGCCTACTACCTGGCACGCTGCTGGGGATAAAGATGGAAGTGTTACCTGGCACAGTGAAGAGGAAGATCAACAAACACGTTTGGTATCACTGCATGAAAATGGATTGTTTATGCGTAAAACGAGACACGTGTGCATCCAGTGTAGAAGCCAAAACTAGGCATTCGCAAAGATACACCCGTGGGTTTTTTTTCTTATAAATAACAGTGTTATTGTTTAAATAGTGTTTTGGGGTCCAAGAACAGTGGATCGGCTTGGACAGCGGTCATCGTTGTAAGGTGGTGACTGCCAGAGTTAGTGGATAATAGGAGTGAAGGGTGAGGTAAAAAAAAAAATGGTGGTATTGCGTGGGGACTGTCGATGAACGTTGCTGTGTCTAACGGCAATGAAAGATATTGTCAAATAAAAGTTGGTCTTGGGACCTTACTTTCCATGCAATGTTATAGGGTCCAAAGGCAGCGAAGCGCGTTGTGAAACAATGCCGGTGTTCAGTGGTGACTGACAACGCGATGTTATCGTATGTAATGGTGATGAAGGCGCATGCAATGAGCAATCGCTCGGAGCACGTTTCTCGTTCCGCCAGAGATAGCCTGTCTGGTCGCCTGAACCTCGTTACTATCTGATTTTCCGTGTTCAGAGACACTTTTGGCCTAAGCTGTCTGTTGGGAAGTGTCTAGTTACATCGGACTAAAAGGTACATCACTTCGAGTTCTATGTCATGTTGCTCTAGTTTCATTACATGGAGCAGTTTCTCTTACAAAGCATGCAATCAACGTGGCTTTTTTCGCCCAGTTTCGTGTTACCTACTCCTAGCTGGAGGAACGCACTGATGGTGCTTTGCTTTTCTGACTGCTTCCATTTCTCTCTTTTCTCTCTTTTCTCTCTTTTTTCCTTGCAGTCTTCTGCTGTGCGTGAACGTGTACGTGTGCTGGGGTGGGAGGTTTTACTTGCCCCTTGTGCCACTACACAGAAATGCACGCAAAGAGGAAACGCGCTTACGTCTTGCATAAATTCCAATATTCGCCATGCACGCTATATATACGCGCGTTGCCGCGTTCCGTAAATGCACAGCTTCGCGCAAGGTATAATACCTCATGAGTACCACTGCTTTGTGAAAAAGTGCTGAGGTACGGTAACCTGAGTGACATGGCCCGGCGTCTGAATTGAAGATTTGCGGCATTTAGCCGAACAGCACTAATACCTATTTTATCATCTCGTTGCCCCTGAGACGGCATCACTAGACGAGACCCAGTTAATATTTTACAACACTGCCACGCCCCTGTTCGTGTAAGTCTAGACGATGTGTGCGCAACTCAAAAGAATTTTCTCGGCACCACGCCAGGTAAGTGTTCTGCCTCACACTGGTTAACTGAGGCCCTTCCCTTTGCAGATATAACCACTCTAAACTCACCCGTTGCAAATACGCTTGTTGATCGTGGATTATTATAGTCTCTTAAGTGGTTCCAAAAACCTATATGCTTTGAACATTTATTTAGCAGATATAAGAATTTAAAACCAAAACACGACGTTTTAAAAAGAAGAAGCTATAAAATACTAGCGTTAAAAACGAATCTGCCACGGAGAACTGTGCAAAATCATTTTAAGCTGTGGTTTTATACACTAAAGTAATATATGTCGTAAGGTAGTGGGTTGCGTGCGACCCCCACTTTTCTGTGGACCAGCATCGTGAGGTCCGTGCAGGTCTCCTCTTCCTCTCTGCTTTACCTTCCTTGACTCATGTGTCAGGTTCCCATTCAAAGATGGGGAAAAGGGTGAATGTATGGTGCAGAGTACGGGTGTCGAACCAGCACGTTAAGGTTTGGAGGCCAGAGTTCTAAACACTCGGCAATCCGCTGCCCTTAAAACAATTTAAAGTTGTTAGTTATACAAACCATCACATTTCCGGATAACACAATTGAAAGACCTGCTTGAAACAGATTTAGGTACAAAGGGGGGGGGGGGAACTGAAGGTTTAAGACGTACAGTTCTTGTCAAAACAAAAAATACTGCTGGAGCTGGCCCGCATGTAGTCTACAGCTAATTCCCCGTTCCCCTTTGTGCTATGAGCAGCCTGCAAGCTCTTATAACTAATGCCTCTTTTGTCACAGAAGACTGCATTGCTAAAGACTGCTTCCCAACATTATCCGGCCTTCGTGTCTCATTCTACATGATCTAGTTTAGCCAAGTGTTAGAGAGTGGTGGGACCTGAGATGCTGGCGTGTTACATCAGATAAAGCTTGGACATAGCAAACGAATTGCCAGCTTTTGATGAGATATCAATATTGTATCAACATCATTATTATTTTCGAAAGCGTTTAGACATATAGCAACAACATGAGAGAGTTCAGGGTTGGACTGACTGCATAAATATGTCCTTTAAAACAAAAAGCTTTAAAACTTAAAGAACGTTCCTGTGACCCCCCCCCCCAACCAAAAAAACATTATGGATACTTATCCAGTGCAGCTCAGAAACAAAGGGTGTCCAGAGAGATTGGGGTCTATGGCATAATTACATCTAAAGATTTACGTATGCTTGTCGTATGTGGACAGAGTAATAGATTCGGATCTCTAGTCCACTACAACTACTTCCTGTTTACAGGCTGGCCATCGGGGCATTTTGTCCGAGAACTCCAATTCTCCTTTCTCTCCTTTCCTTTTTACCATTTCTGTATCTCTCTCTTCCTGCCTCCCCCTTGTCATGAAATAGTCTTCGCTGACGACTTTATAAACAAAACAAAACAATGCAAAACATCCACAGAAAACTCCTTTTTTTTAGATGCCCTTCGCTGTTCTTCGCTGGTCAGAACGCGTTGAGCATTATTTCTTCTCAAAACTTTTTTTCTGTAGGAAACAAAGTGTGGCAGGTTAGCAATAAAGAAAGGTCGAAAAGACCTTGTTTACAAACATGCATCAGACAGGTGCCTGACTTTAATCAGTCGAACTGTGCTGACATCTTGTTGAGAAAAGTCCCAGAGTCAGGGGCATGCAAATCCTCACCGAATCACGCTGCTAACAAAATTCTGTTGTGGTTTACTATCGTTTACCGCCCCTTTGCAGCTCTGTCGGGGAACTAACGTTTCTCATAAACATGCGAGCTCTCCAGCAGGGAGGCGCTTTCTGAATAAAACATCATGCAAAAGGCGTCCGTGGAAGAGAAGAACATACACTAAAGCCTCACGGATAACTTGATTGAAAAGTTTCAGAAAGAGTTTTGCTGCGTTTTTCGGACTGACCCTAGAAACAAAATATGTTCGTGCGACACGTTAGAGCAACATGCTCTTGTGCAATCCAGGATCAATAAAAAAATTTACTCCAAGGCGCATTAGCTGATTGTGCCTTTTGTTTTGCTGCCCCGTGGTCAATGTTTGGCGTACATTACACAGTCGCTGTTTTGCCTTATTATCGAATCGACATTTGATCTTCGGTGTCCCATTTAATCGCTACTGATTAGCTACCATTTTGTTTTCATCGTCTCCAGTTGTATGTATCAACCCACCCCATCCTCCACCCCGTTAACATAAATTATTAGCACAAGAAAGCCTGAAAAACAACTAGGAAGGAAAACAATGAAATGAAAGAATGTATAAATGAATTGCTCATAAAGATGCGCTTAAATGTTTGTTAACGTGTATGTCCGTATTTGTGTGTTTGCACGCATGCGTGAACCAGCTGGCCACAAATAATTTTGTCAGCTTCTTGTTCGTTATGAGCACATCCTGCCCTCCCTGCATTCCCTCCTTCTCCACTCCAGTCTCGCTACCACAGCGCACAGGTTTCTTCTGTTAATTAACCCAATCTTTTCCCAGTATGCCGAGCGTGCTGAGATGGTTGTTAAGACGCGCAATCACAACAGTAGCCCCCCCCCCCCACAAAACCCTCACCAATGTGAGGAAATGGCGTTCCCTGCTGGCTCTCCCAAGAATGAAAGACCGCGCTATGAGCAGGGTTTTCAATGAACGGCGGTTCATTCGCTCCTCAAGCAGTACTAAAACCCCCAACGTCTTGTCTCCACAGAATCTCGTTGTATGCTGAGACCTGCTGGTTCCACCCCATTCCAAAGAAAGAATGAAATGCCTGGACTTTTTTTCACCTCACGCTATATATTGCAGTTCCCCAGATTGTGGCAGTGTCCGATTTTAAGTAATCCTACCGTGAACTGAATTCTTAAGATCCCAGCCGTACGACGAGCAATGGCTAATGATTCGCGTAACCAACTCTTGATGTTCCTAAAGTCCTTAGGTCACGAAGCTGATCTAGAACCGTGCGGTAATCTTAATTTACTGCATAGATGTTTTATAAAAACTATTTTGTGATTTAAGCATAGGTAGATAGAACTTGACCTGTTCATGAGCAAAAAGAATGAAGTCGGTTCTTCCTGCCCCACCCCAGCTTTTTTCATTAAAAGAAAATTTTTTCCAAACTCCTTCACGAGCTAACATTATTTCTGTAGCTAAATGTATTTACAATGAATGTCATCCACAGATAGCACGGAGTTTCAATACAAGGCCACAAAAATACTGCAACTTATCATTCAGATTGAGAAATACGATAGTCCCCATTGCAAGTCCTGGTGACGACTTCTGAATTTGCTATGAACAACAATCTGTTCAAACTTCCTCTGGGTGGGGCGGGAAATGTTTTTCTCTAAGGATCACTAAACACATTATATGGTATTCGAATACCTTTACTCAGAATGAAACAATCTGCATTAGTTACATATGACCACAAGTAATAAATGTACCAAAGAAGCAGCTCCAGCCCTTGTATTCATGTAAATACAAAGACGCAGGCTTGACTAAAAATCCTTGATAAGGGGACGGTGCCGCGTGCAGATGGTTAATTTTTCTAACTTTAGAATGTGAATGAATCATTGAAGACCGATGGACTTTCGGGCTTCTAACAAAATTCCCACTTGTGGCAGATTATTGACTTTCCTTTATTCCAGAAATAAAATCAAAATGTTTCCAGTATTAATTTGTACACGGACAGCGAAGAGACAGTTTGCAAATTAATGTCAGGCCATGTAGACTTCTGGGATTACTGTCTTCAGACACAGAATGAACCAAATCACATTATGATAGGAACCTTCAAATTCTTTATCGGTTTTCTTGCTTTCATTCACTTATCTTAATCTTCGTCAGAGAGGACTGTAGTTGTGTGTTTCTTGCTGTTTCTCGTGTGTTTGTTCGTGTTCTCAAGCTTCAAAATATTGACTGAAAAAACTTCGATTTGTTATGTAACAATTTATAACAGTAAATATCCCGATTGCAAAGCTGTACGAAGACATCCAAAGCCGTATTTTAACGGCCTCATTAATGCATATTTATATTTTCGGAGTTGAAGAGGTCGAGATTCAAGCGAGATGACCGATAAGAGGGATTGCGTATATTTTTAGCTGCGTTTGAATTTGGAGTAAATGATGAATTATTATGAACAATAGACAGGAAACCAAAGGAGATTTGCTTGGAAAATGTTTTCATGCATGGAACTGTAAACGCCCACTGACTTATACTTGGCTCTTCCCCTTGGAAGGCCCATAAAGGATCTTAAGAGTTATGAAGAAATTTTTGAGTGGTCGCAGGAACTCGATGTGTTAAAAATAAACCTTGGCAACACACAATAAACGAATTTAGCTTGGCAAGAAAGATTCCACGCCCACTCGATGGACAATTTGACTCAAGCTACCCTTGATGGTAATTACCATGTCCAAAACGTTCTTTCCTTACCAAGCTTAAAACGTTATATCGCACCAGCAGATTGTGGCGACCTTACTTTCGATGAGCGTAAACTTTAAACTTCTGGCCCTAAGAGGTCAAAAGTTATCAATATCTGAAGAAAAGTGGATATATCCTCTGCTGGCTCGGAATCCTTGTTACGCCTTGACTTGCCAGACAAATCGGCCGATCGTATGTTCGCAGTAAATCTTCCGTGAACCCTTCCTGCCCCTTGTCAGACAAAGCTTACTTCTCTTGGGAACGAATGATTGGCATAGCCTTAGACCTGTCTGTATTTACTAGTCGTGACTAACGACTGTTATGATGTGTGCACTGGCAATACAAACAGCAACACTCCCGAGACACGTGGGAGGATTTCCGTCACGTAGAGAATAAAATCTCGTGGGGGTAATGTAGGGCAACGAGACAAGAAAATTGGTGTCGGATTGAAAACTGAAAAGAAGGAACACACACACACATATATATATATATACACAAACTGCACGCATGTACGCATGTTTTGCTTTTTTAAATGACTGCACTATGAAGTCACAGATGACAACAAACAAACAAAAATACTGTGGATATACTTCAGACTGCTAAAAGCAAACCACGCGAAAGTGTTCATGTTAACATATTTTTGCTATAGGGACGTTCCTTACAGTATTTACTTTAATGTGCCACGTGACTTGTTTTCCATTAATTACCTCTTAATGACTAGATTATGTTTACATCTGCGGACCATATGATACACAAATATCTTAATACTGTCTTCGCCTAACTAAGGCCACTGATTATACTTAAATATATTTGTCAGTTGAAGCTAAATCTGCTTTTTGCACATTTATAACATGAGCTGTTTTAGCTAGCGAACACGACGAGAGAAGCCAGTCACATTCGCAGAAATGTGTGTTTAAAAAAGAGAGGAACGTGTTTTTATCTCGCGCAAACCTCTAAGATGTCGAAACGCATATTTCCGCGCAGTCTGAACAACCTATTCTGTCTGTCGGTTGGTCGTCTCTCGGTCAGACAATCAGTCGACCAGCCAGAGGATTTAATTCAGTTTCAAAGAGAATAAAGAAAAAAAAAAGAATTTCCCTTCTTTGGCAAACTTGTTTTCAGAACACATCAAAGGGTTGCTTCCAGACAGAGACTTACAGATAAACGGGTGGCAGTAGAGAGACGAAAGGGGTGTTAACTTTCAAGTGTTGGGGTAACAGTCCCTTGAGCGGACCCCCATACAACTGGACTACCACGACGATTTGGAAAACCAGATGGAAAGGAAATGTGACCAAACTCCAATCCCTCATCGCTCCCGTTTCTGTAACATATCCCACATTTTCCTGACCTTTATTTTCCCGAAGATTAGCAGAAGGATGCGAGAAAATGAAATCGATTTGAGGCTAAGTCCCATTTTCTTTGAAATCTGCCTTTGCAAAGGGAAGAGGCCAGAGGAAGAGATATTAATCGAACGAAACCCAAACAGTAACGAAGTGGTGACGCTTTTCCTTTAAGAACACTAGCAGGAGGGATCGCTCAGTTGGTAGAGCGTTCGTCTCTATAGCAGTAGGCTAGAGTTTGAATCCCGCCCGAGCCGCATGGGCTCTTCACGAGGAGCGACCATAAAGAAATTTCTCAGCATTGAGACTAATAAAGAGTTATTATTGTTGTTATTATTATAATATTTACCAAGATTAATAAAAGCAAACATTTGGCAAGTATGATTTTAAAAAATCAAATGAACAACTTTCCTCAATGTGTCAATTAATCTTTTTTTATGTTGTTCAATAACTTTTCTCTACTTTTAAACCCCTCGTGATTTTGGGCAAGTCGAAATAGTCTTGCCATTTGCTTTCCTTTTACTTTAAACCCATTTGAATTTCTTTTCCTCCAAATCCAACACAAAAGCAAGAACGTGCAAGTGATGAGCTTTTTCATGGCATTGTAGAAAAAAGTTATCTTAAAGCGAAATCCTCTTTTTATAACTTTGACTGTAGTGTCCAACATGCAGCCTGAACATAACACACCTTCCTTTAGTGATCTAAATCGTTGATCCTGTCCTGTACCTGCGAACAGCCAGTCGACCACAGTTCCATCAATAAACTATAGACGGGAGCCATAAAACCGACATGACAACAGGCTTGGTGAAGATTGCAGTAGAGATCCTCAAGACAAAGACAGGCGTAAGTATCGGCCGCATGGAGTGAGTCGTACACACAAACTGCACGCATGTACGCATGTTTTTCTTTTTTAAATGACTGCACTATGAAGTCACAGATGACAAAAATACTGTGGATATACTTCAGACTGCTAAAAGCAAACCACTCGAAAGTGTTCATGTTAACATATTTTTGCTATATTTTTGTACGGTGTCGGCTTTGAAAAGAGATGCGTTACGAATTTGTCGACTCTGAAACAAGAAGGAAAAGAAGGACGGGATGGCACAGATGGACAGAAGAAAGGATTGTATAAATTGGAAGGTGTGTACCCAAGCACGCACGTGTACATTAGAAGAGCAAGCGACACGGCAGGCAGGCAGGGCAGTGCAGGGCAGGCAGATGAAGCGAGGAAAACAGAAAGAAATTATAGAATTTCGAAAGAAGTGCAGAGGAACGTGGGTAGATTGGAGAGCGAGGGAGGGAGACATAAAGAGAAAGAAGAAAAGAAAGAGAAGATGAAGACAGAAAGAGAACTAAAGGAGGAAGCGGAGAGAGAAGTGCAGAAATACTTTCTCTAGAGAACCGAGAAGACGACGGAAGTCGCAATGAGTTCCTGTTGAGGCTTGTCGAAGCTTGTCGAGGTCTGAAAGCACACACCACTCCAAAGTGTCAGCTGCACACCATAGTGACTCTGTGTAAACCTATCGATCTTTCCTGCTTAGAAAAAAGTTGTAGATCGATTAAAAACAAGAGAATATTCATTGTATGGACGCAAGAGGGACCATTTTTCCCCCGTGACACAGTATATAGGTATTATATAATAAATGTACTGTGTTGTTGATATTTCTGAAAAGGAATGAATTACTACAAGTGCCTTTTTTTCTTCGATTACAAAATTCCATTGTGTCCGCCCTCTAATAATAATGGGTGATTTTTCTTACAAATTATGGGAGAACAGCGAAACTGTACGATGATAAGATTCTAGTCAAGGAAAATTCTAGCTCGCTAAACAGGAAGTGGAGCTAAAACTCATAGACATTAGCAGACTTTTCAGATCACAAGACAGTGTAATCTTTCTCTTTCTTTCTTCTTTCTTTCAGTGTCTTTTTCTTTCTTAGTTATTTCTTTCTTGCCTTTCTTTCTTTTTCTTTAATTCTTTCCTTTTTTACTGTTCCTTGCTTTCTTAAGTTTTTCTTCTCTGTTCTTGCCTCGATTCTCTCCCCTGTCTCTCAGGACCCAGAAACACTCAATAACCTCCAGTCCCCAAAACATTGTGCTGAATTTCCACGTCTTCTTGCCTGTGGACGGATTGAAATGTTATTAGTCTGACTCACAAATTCTGACGTGTTTACAGTTTCTAACCAACACGCCAAATATCCCGTAACCTTTCTTCAAATCACGGGCCCTGCATATCCAACCTGGTGTCCAGTCCCAGACAAACCAGAGATCGATACGGTAAATCAGACGGACGTGTTGAGCGATTTTATTATCGAGTGAGAGTAAATACAACAACGCCACGTCATCGAGCTGTCTGGCACCAAGATGTTAAAGTTTGATACAGTTGGCACACGTTTAGACTGGACTGCATGAACTTTTCTATTACCTTATTTCACTACATAAAAAGGGCGTTGAAAGTTTCAGCGATCCTGCGAGGGGCAAGGCGCGAAACTTCACGCGACCTGTCCCTTGAGGTCGTGACCATATCCAGGAAGCGTGGCTCAGACTGTTTTGTGGCGAGCGTCGAAGAGTTCACACATCCCACGGCCGGCTGTCTAGTCCAATGAAAGAGCGTGCGATGGACTAAAAGGAAAGTGAAGACAGGCTTAAAGAAAGCTTCTTGTAGGTGTCAGTCTAGTTTAAACGACTGACCGACAATAGGCGACTAGGAAAGGCCATGACCTTTTTTTTTGCAACCTTTCTGCGTCTGCTTTGGCACGACTTTAGCCTCCGTCAGCTTTGCCACAGTGCAGTATATTTCTCAATGATGGTCAGCAATATACACCCAACAAACTTTACGTTCGGGTATTGACATGAATACCATTAGAATTTTTTAAGCTATTGCCCCTTTCTTTTCAAAAAGTTTGATAAAGGAAATTGGTGCAAGGCGGTCGATGTTGCCCCATCTTGGTGATAAAGAAACATGAGTAAAATTGTTCTTAATCAAAGGACAATGGTCTACAATTTAGGGTTGACGCCAGGAAGGGTTGTTGAGAAGACTGAATTGTGTTGGTCCAAACTTACTGCAATGAATTTCTCCAGTACTTGCCTGTAATTAGGCATGGTCTTAAAACGATGGCTGGAATGTCTATGTTATCGGGCTAAACTCATTTCCTTGTCTGTACATTTGATCAAAGCCAAGGTAAAACAAAGGTTAAAAGGTAAAACCACATGCTAACATGTGGACATCTTTAAACGACTCTGTCTGTCCTGCTTTGACTGAATCTTTCCGCTCCCTAGTATCATCCGACGTGAAACATTTCAGCCTAAAAAGATCCAAACAGACAGCTAGCAGGCAGGTTTAAGCCGGGTAGACCGGTCCAAAAGAGGCCCCAAAGATGTCCCAAACTGGCTCTGGGCAGGCTGTAGACTGAGTCTAGACAGGCCCAAACCCACCATCTGATTTTCAGTCCGACCATAAAAGAGCCGAGGGCGCTGTGCGTAATCTTCTCTCTGGCTGACTAAACCTCTGTAGTCGTTCTTCCCGACTGACCCCATTCCTCTACGCTCAACTGATCTTTAATCAAGCGCTAACTTCAGCGAACACCTCACTGGGTAGAGTTAAAGGTTTCGCTGTGGCCACGATGACTACTCGCCACTTTGAAGCTGAACACACTTAGCTTGCCAAGCACTTGACAGAGGACTGCAGTTCAGACATGTCACTGTGCGTTTAACGACTCGTTTTATTCCGTGACCTTTGGACTGTTCGGGTGGATCACTGAAGGACCAAAACGTTCGTTAGCTTTACATTCAACCGTGTATCTGTATTGCGTCTTGTCTGATGCCTTGCCATAACAAGAATGTCATAAGAATGGAAGCATTGAATTTTTTAAGCAAATAACTTCGTGGTAAGCAGAAGAGGAATGGACGAATCCAGCCATCTTGACAAACGGACTGACAGGCCAGAAAACAGACAAACACCCATACACGGACATGCATACGTGTCTGCAGACAGGCAGACTGTTATGCGCACTAACAAACGGACGTTCGAACATTGCGTCATATATATATATATAACTGACCTAAACACAGCAATTCGGGGAGGGGGTAGAGGTGTTGTATAAAATACTAAAAAACTACTACATGCACATCATGTCTCGAATCTCCTTGCACAATACATCTTATTTTACAAAAGCTGTCGGGAGACGGGCAATCAGAAAGATGAGAAAATGCCACGTAATGAGAGATAAATTGATAACGACATCAACGAAAGGAGTGTGGGACGGAAAAACTAACGACGATTTCCTCTTCATGAACAGCGCTTTTCTCTAAGGGGGGTACTTTGTATTCCTTGGGGTACCTCTAAAGTCCGTCCAATCAGCTTCAAGAGCTCTACTCACCACCAGCTTGTTAATGGCGAACCCACTTAGCGAACATCTCTGGCCTTGTACTCCCCTCTTGCCACCACCACCACCCCCCTCCGCACCTCACTATCGGCTGGAGAGACGGGAGGGCGGGGAGAGAGAACGTAGGAGGGAAGACTGGGGGGTGGGGGCGGAAAATGGAGGGGAAGACAGAAAATGAGCAGAAGCAGACTTGGAAAGAGGACATAACAAAAGCATAACGACTTCGACAGATGGCAGTATGGCCGAGAAGCGGATAGCAGCACTCAGAAGAATAACTATGAGACCGATGCCAACAAAAAGGAGAATAACTCCAAAACCTTCTGTAGAGTTTTATTTTGATATTATATATATATATATAAACTTACTAAAATAAGTTCGTTCATTAAGAGAAATTCTTAAAACAAGATCAATAATTTTGTAAAATGAAAAGTGGAAAATTTCTGATGTCTGGAGATGTTGCTCCATGTGGCCTGGCAATTCTATGTGCATGAAAAAAATGACAGAAGAAAGCTATATATATGTATAAGAACTGGTCACGGTCGACGAAAGACACGTGGATGTTACATTCTGCAAATTCATGAGTGTTGTCTTAAAAAAATAATAAAAAAATAAAAGAAAGAAAGGAGAGAAGGAAGAAGAAAGAGTAAACAGGAGTAACATAACCACAAGCTTAAAAATAAGTTACTTTTTAAATTTTTTGTCCTGTGAGCAACATTGCTCAACTAGAGAAAATGAGGCAGAAATGTAGGGCCTAAAGACACAGTCTGAACACAGCAAAGCAGTGACAACAGGCAAGTGCAATATACATATATACTGGTTCGCTCCTATGCAGAAGCGCTTGGTTAGAACGTCACTGTCATTATTGTAACAACCAAAGAAACTGGTTTAAATTTTCAAGGCGGTAGTGGAGCATAGCGCAGCCTGCATGCCAGCATCTGAGCTTGCAGCCCGTCCCACCTTGATTTTAAAAAAAAAACCTCTCCACCCTCTACGGCTTCTGTAGCTGCTGTGCCACGGACTCCGGATGACAACGGGGCGCCCATTGCTGGAACAGCCTAGGTACGGGTCGATACGCAGGGCCCTCAGCACGGCCACTCGGCATCCGTTGAACATTTCCATGAAATCTCGCTTCTCTCCTCTCAGCGTTCAAAAGGTGGCGAAAGTACTTCCCCTCTTTGTCTGGTTTGCATTTGTGAGCACGCGTGGCTTCCTGCTTTCGTAGTGCATCGGACCGAGGTGCATTCTGCAGAAGGATGAAAAATGTTGTGTCAGAGATATTGGCATGTCAAGGATGTAAGTACCTCCAACAGGTTTAGCTGCACGTGGTACTTTCGGCGGGCAATGTCTTAAGATTCATTTGTTTGTTTGCTTGTTTGTTTACTTTCTTCTCGGATTACCTTTTTAAAAATACATCATCGGAGAAGGTTCCATTACAAAGGAATGATCGATGCAAACTTGACGCGCCGTGCACGCTTTGGACGCTTCATTCAGGTTTGTTCCGCGTGAGGTTCGAGTTCAGCGTCGAGAGAAGGCTTCGCGGTGCTAACGGAATGTTGCTGCATTCTGCTTTCGTGAAATCCACGTTGTTTACCAGCTTCACTTACTGCATTTCAACTTTCTGATGCCTGGGGGTGTTACTTCCAGAGTGCGGGCTGGGAAGTTTCTGTGCGTGACAGAAACGGCAGAAAAACCTAAACATATTTCAGCCAGCCATGGTTGAGGAAAAAGGGGAGATACCTGTTAACAGGAAGTTTCCCCCTGACAACAAAACAAGTTTTCTCCGTGGCTCCTGACTGCCAGAAATGCGCCAGACCGCTGTGCAAACAGGGAATTCGCTTTCAGAGCTACCGTGGATACGATCAGCATGTTCCTCAGATGTCAGTGTCGCTGGGTGAAAGTTATGCACCCGTCGTTTGATTCCTGCACAGTAAGATACTCTGGCCTAAGCTGGTTTGGTTTTGGTTCGGAAATTAATGGTGATTTCGTGATAGTGTGCTTTACCGCTGCATTTCGTTCTGCGTGCCAGTTGTATGGGGATCAGGAAATGGACAGAACAGCTACATACATTTGCGGATTGTCGGATGAAACAGAATCAAGAAGAGACAGAGGAAAAGAGGGAGCCATCAGCACAGTAAATTAGTCAAAAGGTAAAAGGGGATTTTTGTGAAATTATTACACATGCTCGCACGCAGTTGCATACACACGCGGGCAGGCATGCAAAGAAATACTTGTCAGTGTAGTTTGGAATTTGTCTCTATTCAAGACGCGATGGCGAGCTGTCAGACTGGTCCTGTGCTCCTGCTAACATGGCAACTGACGGCCTCTGGTTTCTTCTATATTTGGGATCTACATCGCTTCATTCCGAAGTCGTGCAACATCTAACGGCAACCCCCACGCAGTATCTTGGATAGGACTTCCGAAACTTTTGGTCACTTTCTTGTCTTTCTTGCGTCCAGACCTCGTGTGCTAGTCAGAGCAATGAAAACGACGAATTTCACAGGCTGAACCTGTTGGTCTTCGTGTAGCAAGACATTTGGCTATTCTGGTTTGTCCTCGTGTAGCAAGACATTTGGCTATTCTCGTCCGTCCTCGTGTAGCAAGACATTTGGCTATTCTCGTTCGTCCTCGTGTAGCAAGACATTTGGCTATTCTCGTTCGTCCTCGTGTAGCAAGACATTTGGCTATTTTCGTCCGTCCTCGTGTAGTGGCACCTTAGGCTAATCTGACAGAGATGGTAAATTTGGAAGTTGCAACAGACACGATCCGACTGATGTAGTCTGTTCGGAATGTAGCCACGGGAGGAATACGCTCTGTTATTATCTGCGTGTTCGACGCTTACGATTGATCTTGTGATAGGCCAATCTCCGGATTAAAAGGCTCCAAAGGACCATAACTGCATGCGCACGTAATATAAAAAAAGAAATCGTTACGTTGATGGGTTTTTTTTCTTTGAAACTGATTGTTTCCAGAGATGTAGTTTTATGCCCTGGGCCGTAGACTCGGTCGTGTTTGAAGAGGACTTCTTAGTATGAAAGCCAGCTTTTAAACTTCATAGCTGGAAAATAAATCCGTTGGTCTAGCGTCAGCCGCTGACAGAACCAATCGCATGTAGCGAGACAAACATTTGTACGCTGGAAATTTTTAGCTGGAAAAACGTGTCTCCGCGCTCTGAACAGTCGATTTCCACGCCAGGCTTTTAAAATATCGACGAGAGCATTATAAACTTGACACATCATCGTGCCGGGAACTAACAGACAAGAGGAATGCACTGACTGCCATGCGGAAGTAAAGCCGCGGATAATGTGGCGGTTATCTTTCCTGCCTATTCTGTGGCTAGGTAAGTACTCGGTTTGGCTTCCTTTTGATCTGTTTATTCTGTTCCTTGTAAATTGTATTATTTGCTTGTACTTTAATGCTCAACGTTTTCCTATATTATTCAAAGACCGGGGACTAGCTGCCTATTTGCCTCGCTTTCTTTTGTGATCTACCTTCTGGAATATATATTACGTTCTATCTCCATTTCTCAGTGTCCGTAACTATTTAAACTGCTATATTTGTCTTAATGTTTTCATTCTTCTTTTGTTGTTGGGTTTTCTCTTTTTTTTTGGGGGGGGGGGCACAAAATGGTTTTAAACTGCCTCCCGGCTTATTATTATTTTTTGCTTGTGATGTTATCATTCAATTTTGTCATTGCCATCGTATTTTTCTTCCACGCAACTTATCTTTTTCTTCCGACGTCACTTCATGGTTTGCTTTTCGTGTTTCTCACAGTTTTGTTTTTTTAATTTTACTTGTCCATATGTCAATCAACTTGTCTGCATTCATGCCTTTATTTTCGCTTGTCTTTCTGACTGATCGAGAGATTTTGTGTTCCACTGTTATCGTGGTATGCCATTTTAAAAATATTTATTATTTGAACTTTTTTCTGATTTTCCTCCAGAAGATCAAGACCGCCTCGGTGGTCTAGTGGTTAAGGGGTCCGCTTCCGAGGCGGGTGATTCGTATCCCGGCCGAGTCATACCTAAGACTTAAAAACTGGCAATATATATATATATAGTAGCTGCCCTGCCAGACGCCTGGCACTACAGGGAACAGTACTAGAACTGGTTTGCTCGGTGTAATGTGACTGGGTGGGACTGAGGCCCGTGTTGCCCACGTGTGGCAGCACGTAAACTTTGTCTAAGCAACACCGTCCTGATACGCACATAGTTTGCGGCTGGACGTTAAGCAACAAATACCCCCTCCTCACCCTCCAGAAGATCAAAGCATAAATAAAAAAACTGGAAATCTGAAACACGCTTGCTTACACCATGCCTAAATATGAATCTGCAATTAGTCTCTCTATTCGTATGTTTGCCTTCCCCCTCCCACATTTTCTGTCTTGTCTCTACCCTACCCCACCCCACCCCACCCCACCCTACCCCACCCCACCCTACCTCTTTTACTTTCTTGTCTTGTACTCTGGCGGATGGCGTGTGGCTCATCTAATGGTCTGGACTGTCCTGATCGAAGACAATTTTCCCGGCATGCATTCTATGTCCTGTTCCTGTGACATCCATTAGATGAAAAGCGGGAAAAAGCAATTTGGGGAAAGTGTCGTGCTCATATGCTTCCCTTGTGTTTTTCCTTTGTCACTTGGTCCGCCAAAGAAAATCATGAACACAGCATAAAACGCTTTTCGTGTGAAAGATGTAAAACAAAAAATAGAGAGCGTTTGCCAGCGTATGTGTGCTGTGTCTACGCATATCTGTGTCACTAGCTGCCCCACTACTACAGTTACAAGACAGACTGACTGCTAGACAGAGGGACCAATAGTTTGATGATGATGAGGAGGAGGATGGCTGGATGGCTGGATGACTGGATGGCTGGCTGGCTGGCTGGCTGGCTGGCTGGATGGATGGATGGATGGATGGATGGATGGATGGATGGATGGATATGAGACAGATTGACAGATATATATATCGAAAGTATTTTTCTAGATTCACAAAAAAAACAATTAACAGCATTTATTAGCCTTCCTTGTAAAACAGCTGACTATTTTAGCAATCTAGTTAACATTTTTCACTCTTCCAGTTGTCTGTTATCTCCCTACT
>SMGT01000958.1:86061-91061 GCA_004794575.1 Lanistes nyassanus | reverse complement strand
CATTCGATCCGACGATCTCTATAAAACTTCAGTACAGTATTCGGTTTCTCCCGCCATTCTTGCACTCGGACGCAGCAACTACAGCCATGGCATAAGCGCTCAGCCTGGTACAAAGTCCCCACTGAAGCACGCCCGGACGCACACAATCAAATATAATACCTGTACCCTTCATTTTCTTTATTGTATCTTAACCGTTGTCAGTCTGAAGTTGAGCAAAAGTTTACCTCACAATTTGATGTGAAACAGACGAAACAGTCTGACAGAAGAATAGATAACACGCTAAGCGTTGTGAGAGAATAATGCTGGCTCCGTATGCATGTACAAGGTACTAACTTTATTCCCGAATAGCGGATTTTTTTTCTGTCTCTGAAAATGCTATTTCTGCGAAATAGGAATAAGCTATCCCTTCTGGGAGGATTGAATAACGAGGGGAAAAATAAACTAGTGATTTTCGTGCATAGGTAATTTAAGAAACTGACTCCTGTCATGGCAGCTATCCTGAAATAAGTAAGTTATTCGGTTTCTTGCATAAGGGGCCCGCTGAGAACACTTCCTAAACCTAAGTTCCTCATAACTCCAGCTCCTGTTCCAGGAGCAAGGGGCATGTGCTGGTGTTGCATGGTGCGTGACTGACAGCGTGAAATGCCACGGGCGGTCGCAGTCTTGTCAGGCGTTCAGCGAGCTCCGCGTAATGACGACATGAAAAGGGTTAATGTTTCAGGCGCAGCTAGTTCCACTCCTTCCTGGTGCCGATCGAAGGCGAAGCGAAACGAGAAGAAATGGACGAACCTGTCGAAGGCCTCCAGCTCGGGGGACAGTAATGAGAGAGGCAAAGGGAGGCTATTCAGGAAGCAAGCAGACGTTCGGATTCCAGCTTTTGAAGAGCTTATGCGACGTTTGGTCCTGTGGAGACACAGGGAGTTCTCAGGTGGTGTCGTCCGAATCTGGCCGAGATGGCAGATGTTTTGAAATATCAGAGTGCCTGGATACTTGCGAAGGAATATGCACCTCCACCCCCACCCCAATTTTCGGTGGGGAAAATGCGTCGACGAATAGTGAGATGAACCCAGATTTTCTTCTGAACAATCTGAACTAGATTTTCTTCTGAATTTCTAACGTGGTGTTTTGCTGTAACTTTTTTAAAATATAAAACTGTTGCTGAACATGGGTGAGAATGAGTGTTGGGCTTTACCGGCAATTCAAAATCCCTCCAAGCAACTATGCTTTTCAAACGAAAAGAACGGCCAAAGGCGAACCACATTTAAACTAACTGGATGCTGATGACACGACGAAGATTGAGTGAAATAACGAGTAATGAAGTGCCAACACCCTCTAGCTAATGAAAGAGTTCCGTGCGAGGGTGTGCCAAGAGTGTTTCCGACTTCGCTGATAGCCGAACGTCCGAACAAAGCACAGTAGATCAGGGATGCAGGTGAAACAACGCCAAGGTACAGTGCAAGCATGAGTCCGTGTCCTTCTTGTCCTTCACGAAGCAACGTCGTCTTGGTCCGCGCGCATAATGCCACCTACAAATGACAGTTACGTCATAGGGCTATACCACAAGCCGAATGCGGCAATTGGGTTTCTGCATGCGCACAGAGAAACGGTAACGACATGACCAATGGTCATTCTCGCGAACACGGGTCCATACAGAACATTCGCCCCCAAAGTAACAACGTTCCTCACTGCACTTTGCTTGCACCTGATTCAACGTTCCACCTACCAGCCCGGCATTCTTTGTAAATAATCTGTAGATATATTTGATGTTGTCGAGCCATTTAGTGTTTGAAATATATGGTAAATAACGGTTCGCTGCAGTTGTGTTTTACGAGGGTGGGGGCTCTTGGGCTTGAAGTGTTTTGCCTGTGTGAGACTGAGCGAACGTGTCAGAGTGTGAGAATCTTTTCCCTCGGTAGATTTCTCTAGTTATTCGCATTATTTCATAGCGTCGTCAGCCTTTGGTGTAGAAACCATTGACCTGAGGCAGTAAAGGTTTTGGTGACGATTGCTCAATTAAATCTACATTTTCGAGATCACCGTAAAAGTTTGTTCAGTAATTCTGAGAAGTCGAGTCCAGTAAGCTAAGGTACGGCCCGGCATGTCACAGAAGTGGCGCAGTTGCCATTGACAACGTTTAGATTTAAAACGTGCGTATGATCAGACTTTATCTGATTTATTTAGTCATTCACCCTAAAGTAGCAAACAACTCTTTGCAAATTCACCCGATTAGGCACGGTGTGTGTGTTTTTTTCTTTAAAAACGCACAAGCCACCAAATCTGGGAAAATATGTGAGTCAGTTTTATAACTATCACTCTGGAACTGCTTAACTGGAAACATTAAATGTCAACTGCTTGCAGATGAGGACTTTCTGACGCATGCCTTTTGTAATATTAAAAAAACTAAAATCTATTGTTATGCAGTCAGACTTTTTAAATGTACTTGCCATACGGTTAGAAGAGCTACAGCCTCAAAGGAATAGGGCTGTAATGTCAAAAAAGGACGCACCTACAGACAAACTGAATAAAACCAAAGGGTTTTTTGTGGATAAAATGTGGTGACGTGAACACTTTATCCCACGCCAGGTCTGTAGCTTTGTATTGTGGCTTACCGTGTGTGCTTCCTGCATGTTTGAGACCTCACACACTGGGTTTATTCTGTTTTCATGTTCATGTGTGTGCAGACATAGCTGCTTCCATCTACGATCGGTAAACGTGTTTATGGCATAACTGTAGCTAAACTAGCCATTCGCACCCATAAACCTTTGTTCTGAGTGAAACTTGTCTTTTTCCTATTCCTTGACCTTTAATAGAAATAATCCCCCAGCGCTATATATGTGTGTGTATTGTGGTGAGCTAAGGGATGGAGAGAGAGTGCTGGGGAAACCTAACCTCTGATCTAAAGGAGGGGGAGGGATGCAAACCTTCGTGGCACGCACACTGACGCATGGCCTTTAAAAATAATCAGGGCCGCCGGTTGTCCGGCGCACACAGCCACACGCACAATCGTCCGTCACTTAGCTGCGGGCCACTGACCGCGCGTCGAGTCACTCACGCAAGACCCGCCCACTCGGCCAGCCACACTTTCGCTAGTGGGAACACGTCACACCAGGTCAACACAAATACTACACAATCAGCTACCGCTTGTCTAATGGCTCAGCCCCCACCCACTAGCCTTTCCCCGACTACTACACAACGAAACACAACACCTGGCGTGAACAATAACAAAGATAAATTTATTATGATGCAAAGTAAGTGTGCTAATCAAGTAAGACACACAAAGAACTATCAATAATCCATCGCTCTGATACAGTGGCCTACGTTACGTGTATAAGTACTATTTCTAGGGTTTACCGGCCTACAACTGACTACTTGCTTATGGTACTGTTTCTGTTAACTTGCGCAACACATGTCATACGCAACAGATACCAACGTTGCACGTAGCTATACCTACACTACGAGGCAGCTGCAGGTTACGGTATACTATTCCTAACGGGTCTACAGCACAACCAGCTATCAGGTACTTAACTGGATAGCGCTACGCTGTCCGTTGGAATGTGGAGACAGAAATTCCTCGGCCGAAGACACACACAGGACTTGGCGCTACATGGATTCTGCTCTCCCCTCGATTCTCTACTGCTCACACAGAGCAGGGTCCACTCCTCGACCAGTCGGAACTTACAGCCAGAGACTTGGTACACGAAGAAACAAGCCACCACGACACTGCACTAGCCGAGTTCCAGAGAAAGACAACAAGGGTCGCGAAAACCCTACCTTATATTGGTCTAGAGGACCACCCAGCAGCAGATGCGTCGTCAGCAGGTGGTTAGGACATCTGGTCAACCCAGGGTATGAACCACATCTCCGGACCATAAACCTGTCCAGGCAACATCGCCCCTCTCCTCTCATCCATGATCGGCTGACAGGCTGCGCCGATACGAACTCATACATCTACCAGCCCCACCCGATGACCAGGAAGTGTTAGCGAAAGCTCCTTACAGGACGCAGGCTGCGCGGGTGCCAGCCCCATAAATCGACTGCGACAGCCCTTGCTACCCATGGAGAGATGACCAGGAAGTGTTTGTGAAACCTCTGTAACCGGTCTCTGACCACCCCCCACCGACCACAATTACGCAAACTGCATGAGTGGCCTCTGCCTCACTAGTTACTATCTATATGGCTCTTGCCAAAATTCCCATGACATGTATCATAAGGCTGGTTTGCTGTGGTAAACATGAACCAAACACCCCAAATCATCTTCAGGGAAGGGATGCTGGGCGGTGAGGGGGCTTGGGGAGAGATAACTCATGCTGCTCATACAGTGACGTATCTGACTACACCAAAGTGACGCCACATCACGGGACAGACTGCCCTGATGGCGACACCATTTGCTCCACTGCCGTTATTAGACTTGCAAACCTAAAACCTAATGCCCCTGGCGTGAGAAAAAAAAACAGGCCAGGCCAAACAGTGGCCTATGACCTCGTGATGGCGTAGGGTCATTGTTGGGAAGAGTGTCACATTGATGAAAGCTATGAAGTCTGGGGTTTTTAAAAAAAAACACGAGAAAAAACCCAAAGGATTAGAGAGGCACAAGAGATGAATGAGACTGAAAAACCAGACGGGTAACAAATGATGGAAGAAGAATTTAGAACACGCATGTACACACCCACACGCAGAGCACAGCACAACCCAACACTCCACAAAACAACAAAAAAATACGCATGCACAGATATTCGACCACACGTACGCACCCATACACACAATATACACACATCCAAATCAGAACAGATTGGGAGATCCAGGTTAAGAATGAATTGAGGTGAGAGAGAGAGAGAAAAAAAAAAAATTTGAATTTCTTTATTACGAGGCCATCGGCCTATACGTATGGGGTCAGTCTTATGAAGCACAAGTAAATACAATAATAAAAACTTTGCAAAACACAATAACATCAAAGTACAGTGGAATGATTCATTATGTTTGGCAGTCACCACCTTCCTTTT
>SMGT01000958.1:67231-85796 GCA_004794575.1 Lanistes nyassanus | reverse complement strand
CATAGTAAACCCCCATAGCTATTGATCTAATAACATTGTAATGTTCATGTTGTAGCAAGCATTCATTCTAGTGATTTACTCGTAGACCTTTCGTAAATATTTCCATATGAACTTTTCTCGTATATCTTTGTATGCTGGACAATGTCAAAAAATGCACTTCATCCTCGATTCATGTACAGAGGAGACAGACAGACAGACAGACAGACAGACAGACAGACAGACAGACAGACAGACAGACAGACAGACAGACAGACAGACAGACACAGACACAGACACAGACACAGACACAGACACAGACACAGACACAGACACAGACACAGACACAGACACAGACACAGACACAGACACAGACGCAGACGCAGACGCAAACACAGACACAGACACAGACACGGACATACCACACAGACAGGTTTTTAGCTCTTATGGCTTAACATCCAGTCGCAAACGAGGTGCGTATCAGGACAGTCGAGAGAGAGAGATGAAATGCCCCATAGCCGTAAGAAGGAAAAGAAAACAGACATTGTAAGGAAAGAGGCTAAAGACGGGAGAAAAAGATAAGGTCATAGGTGAGAAGAGATGGGGACAGGGACAGGAAAAGTGAAGAAGAAGCTCTAGAAAAGCCGACAACAAAGAAAAAGCCCCCGAAAAACGCCAAGCGTCTGACATTTTAAACAGCACTGTATCTGTCGAAATGATCCCATAGCAAAGCACATACTCAGTCCGGAATACACTTCATCCGTCTCTCACATTGACAAACAATTGATAGCCAACGAGACCTGCTGACCTTACAAAAAGCTAAGCTGAGGTGCTGCGAAGGATGTCGTGTGGCAGTAAATATTACCCAAGCACAGCGAAAGACTTCATTCTGTTGTATATCCCTTGAAGCGCCTCAACTTCCTGCCAGCTGCCATCAGTAGGGTACGCGGGGGGCTAGACACAGCCACCGTTGGAACCCTTCGATGTGATATTCTCAAACTCAGATTACCATTAGTCAGATTCAATTTGGGAGTTCCATAAACAAAAAAGTCATAGTGAATGATTATAAAAAATACTCCGTTGACAGTAGGCCGGAACAATCCACCCAGAGACAGTTAACAATTAATTTCTGGTGCCAGGTTTTCTACGGAGTTCCGTTCATTGATTTCCGTCAACTCTCCCTTTAGCTGTTCCCCCGTAAAACCCATGGGAGATCACTCTCACAGAGGTGCTTGAAAAGCAAGAGCTAGTTATCATTAATTACACTCCCATTTGCCCTCTGAAAGGTTAGAGGTGATTCTATAAAACTGAAAAACTTTGACACCAAACTTTTACTTGCAGCCACCTGGTTTTATTAAACTAATTCTGTTGCCCAAACTGCACACCTTTTTTACGCATCTACATGTACAAGAATAAATGCTGTATGTTAGCTTTGTAGATTATATAACTTTTGTCTGACACTATGGTTTAGTGCAGGTAAAAGAAGGAGATGGCTGCTTAATAAACTCTAGAGAGCTAACGGATTTTCTGAAAGGTCCTGGAATCCCAGAAATGGAGCTTCGCTGCAAAACTAATGCCGACTACGCGTATTGACAGGAGACGGAAAGATCCTGCAGTTGTTTTGTTGCTCTTCGCTTTGATGTTTCACCCGGGGGACTTTTATTGCAGATGGTAAGACTATAGGCACCGAAAACTTCTCTGGAGGTAAAACTTAAAAAAAAAACTGATCGCTGAGGGGTTTGGGGGTTGCGATGTCTGCTTATAACATATCAATAAGGAAGCAGTAATGAGGTAGCATTTTAGCTTGATGTTCGTGAACAAGCTTAGATCTATACCAAGTTTACCTTTTAAATTTCTATTTCAGCTTGAATGAGGAACCTGTGGAAGATGTGCCCTTCTATTCGTAACTTTCTTTCCAACACAACCCCCCCCCCCCCCAGTTTTCCCTTAATGGCCACAGCTTCTGTAGCAGTAAGAGAGAAGAAATTAGTTGGTTACATATTTTCGATTCTGTCTTGTTACTGGCTATGTCACTTCTTGGAACATATTTTGACTACCTTTTGGCCTGCCACACCGCACAGTCTTATGACCTGAACTCTGGTATATGGGACGTTCCACAGTATCACGTGTCCATAGACCCAGTCTTCAACATTTTCGCCAAATACAGTAACGCAGTGGGTCTACTTGTGTAATTAAACAGAAACTTTTAAACATGACATTAAAATTATTGAGCATTTCAGTTTGTTTATTTTTCAACGTCTTATAGAGATTTATTTTTTCAGCTTTCAGAGCTCTATCTCAACAAATTTTATATAAGCCCAGGGCGAGCATTCCACACACACACACACACAAATACTGAGCGCATATAAATATCATATTCCTTAAAGAACTCGGTAACGAAGCATCCAGCTACTTTCTACATGAAAAGATCTACAGCAAAGCTCTCGCCAGAGCCCCTGACTTTATCTTTATACCTGTAATAACAAATTCAGGAACCGGGCCTGGTCGATTCTCCCAGGGGCCGCGCAAAAGTTGATTATCAATGTGTCGATGTGTTTCGGTGAGTCAAAAGTACACGCGAAGAGGTCGCATCTTTCCCTTGTAACCGCTCTTTGGGGACCAAGTCGGCGTGTCCTTGAATATTAACGAACCCCGTTAAGCCTACCCGGTAATGACTCCTGCCCGCGTAAATTAAGCCACTCCTAAGACCCGAAACGAGCTAACCTTTTCTGCGACAGGCTGGAGGGAGGAGTGATCAGAGGGTTCGCGGCTTGGAAGTGGTGGGGTGGATGCGGCTGGAGGGAGGGATGGATGGATGAAACGAGGAAGGCGCAGCGCAGGAGGGGTAAAAAGAAACAAGAAAGAAAGAAACAAATTCAATAATACCGTTTCCGCACGGCAGGGAAAGACTTTTGCTGTGATAAGCACAACGCTGAAACGCTACGCTTGGTGATTCACAGTACCGGATTTACGCCCGCGGGCCAGACGGCTTTCGCGAAATGCATGATTATGTATGCGTCGTAGCTAGTGGCTTGCCTGTTCCTTTATCTCCAAACCCCATGCAGTTTCAGGTCTGCGTTGACATAATGACAAGTCGAAGCCATTTGCATGTATAAATCCACACATTATACTAGCAGACTGTTCTATATAGTGGGATAATCAGTTTTTAACCTTGTTGCTGCAAATCGTTCTGAATGATCTTACCGAGAGCCACGAATAATCTATGCTTGCCTGTTAAATTCCTTTGTATTGTTTAATGTTACTGGGTCGGGTTGCATGACTGTTCTTATCGACTGTTCCGTGTATAACGCGTATGTTATAATACATAGGGACAAACGGTGTTTACGACCGGATGACAGGAAGTGCATGTAAGCGCGCTCATGCAACCTAACACTGGTTTTTAAAGTTTCACTTCATTGATTTCGTGGAATAAACTATATTAACGAGACTAAGATATCTCATTTCATTGTTCATACGAACTTTTAACACGACTGTTTAACAAAAAGTGAAAAATGCGCAATGTCTAGTACATGCCTTTCCCTATTTATGGCCTCTCCTTAATTCATTTGATTGATGAATCCCTTTCCTATTTCATAGGATTTTTTTCTGTACCTTATAAATCAAAATTATGTTTCAGCAATATAAAATGATCGGGAAAAGGAACCATTTGGAGCGATGCACATTCTGTAAATAAATAATTTAAATAAGGGTTTGTATTATTTTCGTACAAAACAGTTCTCGCGCTTAGAATAACAGTTAAATCTGCCGCTTCAGCAAACAAATCAGCCCCGGGGGTACAAGGGTGCAGTAAAAAGCTCCAATCGAGAGTTTCACAAGCCAGTTCTGAAAAGCATCTTTCGCGTGTCATCATTAGCAGGATGACAATAGTTTTACGCCCAATAAGATTTTTAGTATGCATGGACCACTTGTAACCAACAAGTTACGTAAATTGATAGATAGCATTCATGGGTTGAAAATAACTAAATGATAAAAATGTGAGAAAATAAAATTTATCCTTCCTTGCAAATCAATCGATCAAAGTTCGCGCGTCCACTTCTGGATTTTTTTAAACCTCTAATAACATCGAAATGGGGAGGTTAACTTGCTGATGTTCACACACGTAGAATTTCATACAACTTTTTTTTAAAGTCACATTTACGCTTATTAGAGACGTTGGGCGATAATTTTGAAACTATGCAAAAGTGTAGTAAAGGAAAGCCACCAAATCTAACATAATTATTTGCATTCGAATTTCTTTACAAGAACTTCCGAAAAACCGACACCTTGCGGAAAATTCTTTCCGCGCGTTTTTTTTTTAATAAATGACATATCACTGTTCCGCGTTCCCGAATGTTTCTCAATCCATTCCTAGTCATTACTATTTTTTAATCCAGAAGTATTACTGCTGTATTTAGACGATTGTACTGTTGACCCCCAAACCCTCAGAACTCTAGTTTTGCTGTCAACCCATCTCAGCGGTGTGTGTTTTATTGATGTCTTTATCTAACCATGCCGTCACATTGCTCTAAATTCTCTGATCGATAGTATCCCATAATATACTCCGGGGTAGCATTTTGCGTTCCGCCGACCAGAGACAATGGGTAAAGCGCAAAGGGCAGACGGAATGACGGGAGAGAATCAGCTTTGATTCCAGAGAACGGCCGTCACAGCTGGCGGAACAGATGAAATCTCCAGAATTAACTACCAGACGTTAGAACGTATATAAACGAATGCTACCCCAGGCCCCACAATTCCTAGGGGCCTGTATGGACAGCTCTGCGGGTAGAGCTGCAGACTAGCGTGTGGAAGGTCACTGGTTCGAATACGGAGTAAGGCAAGGATTCTAGTTAAGCATTGTTCAGACTCCATGAGCATTCCCATCAATTAAACTACCTCTATCAGTCTGGTGGTTCCTTCAGTGCATAATTTAGAAATAGCATTCTATCCCCTCATAGTAGAAAATCTCCGCGAGGTGGCAGCACAATTGCCTACCTGCCTACCGATCATTGGGCGAAAATGCCCGGTCACTCAGTAGGAACGCAATGAGTGCACAGTTGTGGGTCTGAAAACCACAGTTCATAAGCAGTGTGACCAATTCCACGTCACTGAAACCCACTGACAGCTCCCCACGGCCCCACTGCCTGCTACGGACCACGTGTATGTTTTTTTCAGCGTTTTCAAGAATGGCATTTATAGCATTAAAGGGGCAAAGGCGATAGTGATGTTCACTGGGACACATCATGTCCTTTAAAGACCCATTATTTGTTTTTTTAGTATGAATGTGCTGTCAGAGCAGCTAAAGCGTTTAAAATGAACCTGGTGGCCTTCCAAAATGTCTCGCAGGGGGGGGGGGGGGAGGAGTTCTGATTTTTATGACGCTGAAGAAATACTTGCCGTCTAAAGGAAAGAAATGCCAGGAACGTTCTAATTCGGTGAAACGGCTTGATAACTTAAGTGCCCAGCCCATGATGCCGCTCTCAATCGAGTCTCTTGATTTGAAGCACCGAGCGGGGTATTTGCCTCTTAAGATGTTCTCCTTTTTTAAAAAAAATCGATTTCCAACGAAAACAGCACAAAATGTATATCAGAATGGTACCACTTTTTTCCCCCAAAAGTAATAAATATGGGGATTCTACGAATCTGACCAGATGATCGAGATATTATCTGACCATATTATTTTGGGGGTGGGGCTGCGCTGGGGGAGGGGGTGATGGTACAAAGCCGTTTAATCTGTGAAAAGAAGAGGCGACAGGGACAGAGGGGGTGAAAGTGACAGTAAGGAGAAAGGACCGGGGCAGATGGAAGGGACTGGGAACAGGGGGATGGGGGGGATGGGGAAGATGGGGATTGATGGGAGAGAGAGGACAGAGAGCGGGGATAGGGAGGGGACAGGTAGAAGAAAGAGAGAGGCAACAGAGGGGAGAAAGGGGGAAAAGAAAGGAGGAAAAGAAAGGAGGAAAAGAAAGGAGGAAAAAGGGGGATACAAGGGGGATACAGGGGAGGGAGAAGAAAGAACGGGGTGCGAGGTTGACTGAAATGCGAGAGAACTTAGGGGGTGGGGGAAGAGAGAGAGAGAAGAAAGATGGAGATGAGAGCTGGTGAGTGGATGTGCACGCATTCACGCACGCGCCCCCCCCCCCCCGGTAACTATTTTCTCCTAGGGCGTAAACCTGTAATCCATCAATCAACAAACTGCAATGCTTCAGACACATCGAGTTCCATAACCAGCACGTGTCACCACAGCATATATTTTTCTGCTGGTTCACCGTCCAAGGTCCCCGTTGTGCATTAGACTGGTGGTCTCGCACACCCATCCCCACCCTACCCCCAAAATACATGGCACTTCACTCTGGTGGCAGGTCGATCTTTCAGCCAATAGTTAGGCCTCGCTCCGCAGTCATTTGTCATGCGCACTCAGGTCTGATTGAGAACTTCAGCAGGTCGTCAGCTCTGTCGTGCGGGTCTGGAACGCTGCCAAAATGCTCGGAATTGGACTCCGTTGCTCAGACAGCCTATCTTCTTTTTTTTTCTTTTTTTTTCTTTTTTTGCTGAGGGAGGGGGTCGACTCTGACACGTAAAACCTCTTGCTTTGTCCGCAGATGATATGCAACAATGAACTGTAACATTTTTTGTGGCTAGGTGAAGTGCGTGACGAAATAAACGTTACGTCCATGACTAAAGTCGAGCCAAAGTGAACCAAACATTGTCATATAGCCACATCTACTAAAAAAAAAGCGCGCAGAGAGAGAGAGAGAGACGCAAAACACAACTGAAATTGAATTGTGTTCATGTAGTACACCTTTCCTACAAAAACGGATTAAACATTATCATTACACACCCAATATGCAAACATTAATCTGAAAAGTTAAAAATTAACAAAACCTTAGAGGAACGGTAAAATATATATCTTCGTTGGTCCCGAAACATGCACGCACGTACACGCATGGCCATGAGAAGGATTGTGGTTTAGAATTTTTCATAATATCCAAATAATGTGTTTGTTCATTTGTATCTGACATTGGCTACGCGCTGAAAAGGGTTTACACAGAGCTTATTTGCTTCGATATTTCGTGTCTTTTGGGACCTAAAACATGCACATAAGCTCCTTTGATATACAAGTTTTTTTTTTTCGCGTGAAGGGATACCGTACAGTCAAACTAAAGACCTTTCGTAACCAGACGTGTGTTCCTCCTAGTTCTCGATTCCCGTGTTGCGACAGCAGTCCCACGTGTGGCAGCACGTAAACTTTGTCTAAGCAACACCGTCCTGATATGCACATAGTGTGTGGCTGGAAGTTAAGCAACAAATACGCCCCCCCCCCTCCTAGTTCTCCAAACACATGCGTTGCAGTTCATCGAACACATGCCTTCTAGTTCGCCGAACACATGCGTTCTTATCCGTCATACGCATGCGTACTATTTCGTCGAACACATGCGTTCTAGTTCTCCAAACACATGTCTTCTAGTTCGCCAACATTAGTCGAATAAACATAGGTGCTGTTAAAACTGCATTGCTGAGGCGTTTCCTACCACGTCATGATATTTAGCTTTCCGTTAAAAAAAATGCGCATCAGCTCCCGCCAGAACGCCTGGTCTTCAAAGTTATTGCCAGTGCAGCGCACTAGTGCTATGCCGTTCTGTTTGCTTTGTTCTAAGCGCATTTTAGTGCTCAATAAAAACGTGTTTTCGTGTTTTATTATGAACTTAAGCAGCTGTGAGTCCTGGAATGTTCTGTTCATTCCCCGCCCCCTACCTCCACCCCTAACCCCTCCCCAACGAGGAACATAAAACCTTTTCTGAACTTCTGCAGAAGCGTTCGTAATTTTGCTGGCTTTCCTGCATGACGAGCAGAATATTCCCTTGCCGCGGAAATGCAGTATGACGTCACCAGCCTCCCATTAGCTCCTCGTGATGCTTAGATGTCGGTTTTACACTCCTTGTTCCTCGGGCTTCGTGAGGCAGAATCTTTTTCGCTGACGTCGGTAAAGAGTTCGACAGGTTTGGCAGAAGCATTCGTGCTTTACCTTGCTCGTCCTTGCAGGGCGGTCACGCCCAGACAGCACCTGGGAAAAATACCGCTTACGCACTCGAACCCAGGGCAGCAAAACTAGCAAGAACGGCGCTGGCGCTTTTCTAGAAAAGTTCTGAAGTTTTGGAAGAGTTGTCCATGGATTCCCGGTGATGCAGACTGATAGTCAATGTCATTCCATGACAAGTTTTCCGTCGACGTGCCCAGTGAGTGTGTGACAGCGTTGTACCTAAGGGACCTATCAATCGGATGTATTTCGACACTGTGTATGGAAAAGCTGCAGGAGACGAAACACAGAGTGGGTGGGGCACTGCTTCCCGCCACCCATCCTGATGATAGTGACTGGTCATCCATCGCCGCCCTGGTAGGCCATAAAAATACGTCGAAGTCCAGAGCGGGTGGGATGGGGTCTGGGATCTCTTGGCGCAGTGGTCTTCATGCAAATCATCAAAAAACAACTGAAACATTATTTCTGACTCCTTCTATGATACAAGATCGCCGAGCGTTAACGAGGTTATTAAAGAGAATAAAGTCCAAAGTCACAAAAGCAGAAATGTAAGAAAGGGTGACAGACGGACAGACACCAATAGTTATATATATATAGATATATTCATGTATAGACATCGAAAATGACAAGAAGGGAATCACGGGAAACACAGACATTGTAACAGGGTAACCATGCAGATACTTCAAAGCGCTGAAAACTGCGATGAGCAGTTTTGGCTTCAGGAAGTGCTTCCATCAAGTTTCATCCTTATTACCAACAACATGACTTTTCTTTCCTAACGTGACTGTACATACGCCCATGCACGGAACGTTCTGTAATGCGTGCCAGTGTCTGCCCGTCCGACAACACACGGATTGAGAGAGCGAATCCGTCTCTTTTTCGGTCCGCCATTTCATTCATACCGCCACGTCGCTATCAGATTTAAATTCCCTAGCACAAACGGGCCCTGAAGTGCAACAAAACTCGCCAGTTTAGCCTCGGGCAGTGAAATGTGACTCGCCAGGGTCTTTTCAGGATTTGTTCAGACCGACCAGTCCGCGTCGCGACGGCGAGTGTGCTGATCCTATCGGGAAGTAATGGCGGGGGCCGAGTAAATTGAAGTCAGCGGTAGTTCGGGGCCCAACAGAGAGTGAAGATGGAGTTTAGGTACGACTGACGGCTTCGACACGTCCGTGTGTGTACATGCTGGGATAGGACAGACATCAAGGAACGTTTAATGGTAGCAGAACGTGATGCCAGGAAAGGGTGCCGGAGTGAAGTGAGTTCACACAGACTTGGAATAAGGAGCGAATCGTTAATTGTTCTAAAGTAGGAAAATATTGAGCCTTGTAGTAAAAATATTTTTCAAATAAGAAGAAAAATAATCAAACTACTGCATTTTTGCCTTGGACAGGGTTTTAAAAGAAACTTGGAAAATCTATTCTTATAAAAATCCCTGGTAAGGAAAAAAATGAAATGTAATTGAAAAACAGGTTGTGTGACCTTAGTAAGTTGTTCGTTACAAAAATAATTAGGATCGTAAGTTGTGTGTTCAGTTCTCGTCATAAAAGTCCTCTAAGAAAGCTAACAATGAAAATTTAAAAACTATCATCAAAACCTTGTTGTCTGAAAAATACAGGTGTAATGAAATTGAGACCTGGCGTGTAAAACTAGCATTGGTTATTCAGTTTAAACTAGAGGGTAGCCTGCTCAGCTCTGGGAAGTAACTTTCATGCTCTCCCAGAGAACAATACGTACTGGGGAGGGGGGAGTTAACCATCCTCCCTAGCAAGAGTCAGGGACAGCAGATGACAGCATGTCAGCCAAGTACGACTGCATCAGCGGTGACCGGGAGGTCAGCTTGGAAACTCGAGATGCCTGTCAACAGTTCATGAGCGAATATGCACGTGATGCTGTTTACAAGAGGCACGTGAGGAGGATAGACCATGTGATGTAGAGGGCGTTGGAGTAGGGGGAAATAAAAAGGGGGACTTAGGAGAGGAGATCAGACAACAATTAGAGAACCAAGAAGAGAGAGGAAAACACAGACGGAAGAAGCTTGGTCGGGCTTACGCCCAGCCCATAGGGCTTATGCGTGCTTGGCCATGGGACTTAGAAAGTTTTGACCACGAAGGCCCAAGGCAGGAGTTAGCAGACAGAAGACTGAGGGGCACAGTGGAGGATGAGCTACAGGGCTGCCTTCTTCGTGCGCCTCCGCTGCAGCTGCACAACGGAGCTTTACTCTGGAAGAAGCCACTGCCTTTAGCGGTCAGGCAAAAGTTAGAGAATAGTAGAAGGCCAGGCTCCCGTCTGAGTCAGAAATAGGAGAGACAGTAGAGATAGAGAAGAGGTCCTATAAGATAGCCACTAGACTATGGAATAGGTTTCGTGGTAAGCCGGCCACCACCTGCAGCCGTTTATGTTCAACAAATAAAGTTTGGGACGCGCACTATCTAATTTTCGTCTGGTTCGACTGGATGAGTCTGAGCGAAGTGGTACACAGGATAGACTTAGCAAGTTACTCTATCTTTACTCCATGTTACTCCTTCGGAAAATGAAAAAAAATCTGTTGTTGGTAGCAATAGTAATAATAGAGTAAACAGATACATTTGATTTTCACCAGTCAAGCCTCTAACAAAATGTTTTCTTAAAAGGTCATGTTGAAATGTGCTCACTAATGTATTTCATTTTCACAAGAGAACAAAATGAGCGTTGTATGAAGTCTAGAGGATTTTTACACAACAGGAAAGGAAGTCTGCGAAGGGTGAGCCCTTTACAAGATGAGCAAAATAACTGTCATATTTGAGAAGGCACAGCACAACTTTCGTTGTTGTTTACGAGCTGGTGCCAAGGCAACGTTGCGATGTTGCTGGGACTTCCATGCGAAAAAAAGTTATGGAGATGGTCGTTTTAATTTTGTTAAAAATATAATTATATACAGGGTTATAATTCTGTAATAAGTCTTTGTTGCGAGAGATGGGGGAGGTTGGTAATGAGAGAGAGAGAGAAGGGAAAACAGAGATAGAGACAATTAGACAGAGGGAAAGAGTAATTAAGTGAGAGACAGAGGGAGACAATTACAAGGAGAGAATAAGGGAGAGCTACAGGGATAGAAGAGGAAGGTGGGAGCATGCATTCACGTGTTCCTGCGAGACATTGTATGTAGTTGTTCGTGTATCACCATACACGCATTGCGCTCGAGCAAGGAGGAAAGGTGGGTATATGTCGGGTTCGTCTGCAGTGGTGTCTGCCTGTATCTGCGTCATTCTGCGTGCATGCCTACGTGGGCGCGAGCAAATGGCTGCGCATATGTACGCACATGCACAAATGCATAGGCGGTCTCGAGAGGACCCGATCACGTGTTCACAGTTCGACCCGCTGAGACAGTTTTTCCTGCGAAGTCCCACACGAAACGTGGTCTAGCATTATCTGCCACATTGCGCGCTGCTGGTGCCCACTTCTCCACGTTGCATGTCAAAGTGCCATCAGACGGCCTGCGCACGTGAGCAGCACGCCACACAGGGGACTGAACCAACATCCCCTGCTTTAATTCTCTCCCTTTTGAACACCCTCCCTTGACTGCCGTTGAACGGGCTCGACTCACTACCGAACAACTGAGCGGCTTAGGTCACATAAGACATCGCCAGCAGTTTCATATGTTGCTGTGGCAGATCCCTTATCTCTACTTATTTCTCCCTCTGCATCACACGTTATTCATTTCACGGTATGACGTCAGACCGAGTCAACATGATGATAGAAACGTTTTCTGTTTTCTAAAATGCTGTCATGTTTACAAAATAAATCATAAAGGTAATCATTTGGAAACTTTCTATGAGCCATGAAAATGAATAGCAGGTTTACTAAGGGCACCAGATAGGCTGTTCTTCAAGACCTGGAATTATTAGTAAGCGGTGAGCTGGTCTGACTTGCACGTTCTGCACATTTACAGCCACGGTACATTTCAACTTCACGCGCAACTTGTTGCCCGTGAAGAGCCCGATGATATGATGATGATGACGCAGAAGGTTTAGAAACTGGACTTCGTATTGTGTTCGGACGTGGCTGCGGTGGTAGTGACGATGATGATGGTATGACGTGGCTGCTGGTGAACGAGATGGACGTAACGCTGACCTCCACCATCACCATTATATTGCTACCACCAACTGTCAGTTACTGTGTGTCTCTTGCTGACATCAACTGTGGGTTCAAGTCCGTAACCTTGCATTTTTCTGGGTTACAGACGATTGTAATTCTGGAGGCGCCCCCCCCCAACCGATTTTTTAAAAACCGTAGCCTCTTTCTCCTGCAGCCATTACCCGGATTGAGCCACATGTACCTGCACGCACACACGCACTGGCGCACGCACGCAAGCGCACACGTGCCGACGCAATGCCACTGGAGAGACACGGTCGCCTTTCTGCTAGTCACGCGCTGCTTCCGCGTGTCCGCTGGTGTCGGTGCACGACCTTGGCAGATGGTTCCAGTCGGCTGCACGCACTAGCAGGCTGGCACGACTTCTGTCATCAAAGCTCATCCTGCATCTCTGCTTCCTCATAGGCAACAATACTAGTATCATTACTAACATCATACTGTGCTGTCTTTCTAAGCCTCAGACAAAAGACGACTTGTGGACAACAGCCATTAACTATGTTTTCAAAACTATAGCCATTTGCGGCAGAACTCTGCCGAGAAGGAATTTAAAGGATTTGACGAAAGAGAATGTATTGTTCGTGGTTTGCTGTATTCAGTGTTCTTACAATCACGGAACCACGTTTTCATCCTCTTTACCTACCCCCTCTCTTCTCTCTCTGTCTCTCTCATGAAATCTTGTGTTAGTGAATGTTTGTCTATAACTTTTACTAGATATGCAACTTTATTCAAAAGAAGACACTCACAATATGTGTGTAAATGTGCCCCGTCTCTTACACACGATGGGTGGGTGGGTCGGGGTTTGGGTTTGGGTTTGGGCTTGGGCTTGGCCTTGGTTGGTTGGTTGGTTGGTTGGTTGGTTGGTTGGTTGGTTGGTTGGTTGGTTGGTTGGTTGGTTGGTTGGTTGGTTGGTTGGCTGGCTGGTTGGTTGGTTGGCTGATGGACTGATATATTGATTCCAGTAACTCTAGCGGGTGCAGACAGGAGCAGTGCAGCGCCACGGGCTAGCCGAGACATGCCAAGGACCGTAACCTACGACAAGGGGCAGACCGCCGAACTCTTCTGCTCGGTTACCGACCTTGGGGACCGCACGGTATGTCAACCCTTTCTTGCCCCTATTGCCGAGTTCATACGATTTGAGCAATTGCAGCAGCCCTTCTATAATGCGTCAGAAAATAAAACATGACCTAAGAAAACATGGTTTACTTTCGTTAAAACTGGATGGAAACTTGGTGTAAAAAGAGATCGTCCTTGGTGTGCTGTTGAGAAGTTCAGGAGGAACTGCTCCATCGGCATCGGATGAAACCTTTGTTGCGAATGGTTGGGTTACCTCATCCGTGATTTTGGGCAGGCAGGGCGGTTAACAAATTGAACGGGGATTCAGATAAGTGGATCAAACACATCTGCCCTTTATAATAACGAAAAAATAAGCCACAGGATTTATACCGTTCACATTAAAATGTGACATAAACTGGTGAATTGATAGAACTCATTCGTAAACTACAACATAAACAGAGAGAATCAAAGTGGAAAGCCATCGAAGCAGAAAGTACAGCGAACGCGCAAAAATACAATCTCATTAGATAGATACAACTCCACTGAAAAAAAGCTTTTGTTACTACCACAACTGAAATAAAGAAAGAAGAAAAAGACAACGAAAGAACGACGAACAACGAACTAGCCTCTGTTCTGGCGCTTTTATTGATGTTCACAGCGTTTAACTACACTGAAATAGTTGAATTTTTTTAAATCAAAATTTAGATGGTGAAACAAACACATTCTTCTTTTGTCTTAGCTACGTTGTGTTGGAAATCGATTACGTGTAGAACGCGTCCATCCAACAGATTGGACAGACACGTAACCACTCTCGGTGGAAGAGTCAATATCCCTGACACTGTGAATAATTTATGACACAAGAGTGTCTTTCCCATTTCCTTAAAGTCAGAAGCTGTACGTCTGTACGTCTTTGCTCTCTTTCTTTCTCAGCCCTTTCCTGCAATCACTTCTTTTTTTCTTTTCCTTTCTCTTACTATCCTCCCATCTTTAATGTTCTCTTACTTTCTTGTCTTTTCAGAATATTTCATGCACCGAGAACCCGTTTTGTAACAATATTGTTATTCTTGCGTGTCCTTTTCAAGTAGTTTTGAATCCGTACAACGTTTCAAATTATTATAACCGGTATAAAACGAGTTCGTTCTAGATGCTAATAATGGAAATGTCCTGTTTGTGACGGCGTGTGATTAGAGGAGGTCTGAAGGCTTGCGATAAAAGCGGTCTGTCAGCTCTATGCGAATTTGCGTTTAAGCGTGACCTACAGAACGATGGAAAGGCTTCAGAAAAGAAATTGGAAACAGCTCTCTCATTGCGCACTCTTGGGGTACTCTGACGTCTGAGAACCCTGGAGATATTTCTTACCGCAACAATTACGAGACGCACGTTTGTTCCTTCAAGACACGCTTTTTTCCCAGTCCCGAGCGCTTGTCGATTTTGCACAGCAGTCGAATTCATTATTCCATAAGGCAATAAAGGTCAACCCGTCGCATCGTCATCACCACTACAGCATTAATCCGCTCCACATCTTCTTATCCCCATCTGCCCACTTCTTATCCCCAACTGCCCACGTCTCATCCCAAACTGCGCACTTCTCATCCCCGACTGCCCACTTCTTATCCCCACCTGCCCACTTACCCCCACCTTACCCCGCTCCTCCAGGAAGTGACAAAGTTGTCTTCTGCCAAAATTGTCAGTCGATTTCTTTGGCATATAATCCCTGTCCAATTCTTTCATTTAAATTTCGTAAATGTTACAGCAGTTTGATAAATTCCACATATTTACGTATTTCCTAGGTCACGTGGAGGAAACTGCCCAATCGCAATCCCCTGACGATTGGCCCCACTACTTGGGTCAAGGACAAACGCGTTCATGTCGAGCACGTGCCCAACAGCAGCCAATGGAATTTGATCATCGAGAACGTCAACTCTAGCGACGCGGGCATGTACGAATGTAAGGTCAGCGCGCGCGGCACGCCGTTCGTGCAGAAGGTCATCTTGGAGGTCAAAGGTTCGATACGTTTGTATCGTTACACGTCTAGCATCGCATGTTCATGTGTACCCCAAAAAAATGCAGCACCCAGCTTCAACCACAAGACGTATGATTGACACTGCATGGCATGTTTTCTAAAATGAGCACCGAGTTTCACTCACGAGGGAAGGGCTGAGGGTTTGTATGTCTGTTCCGCAAGTCAAATTCTAGGCAACCTGAAACATGCAACGTGAACGACCTTTGACACCACTTTTATCGATCTGATGCCGAAATACAAAAAAAAAACAACAACAACAAACTTATGCTAGTCTGTGAATGGCGAAAATAAGTGTTTAGGACAGACCAGAAAATTATGATAAACCCTACAGGCCATCCGAAATGCTGCTTGAATTCCAGATACACAATTATGAACGTTTGCATGAACAATCGCATTAAAGCTTAGCTTGTAAATCTCATAAATAAAAAGATTTATCGTCAAAAGAGTTTTTTTAATAACCATTACCTTTAAATAAGACAATATATCAGCTTATAGGAGACAGTTTAAACAATTCATCTTTTCGTTTAATAATTTATTGAACTTGCACCTTGTTCTTCTAGTCACTAATCCGTACATAGGGAATATGCTTACCTACACATACATACAAATGCATACCGACTTGTACACAGGTGCATACATAGTTAAATCTTTACGCAGCCCCTTACGTACTTATTCACCCCAACGCACGTGCTTATTTAAGCTGGTTATAATGCTTTAGAACTTTACCACGTATGTCAATATACGTGTCCATTTTTTCTTCGTTCGTCAGATATACCTGTGAAACGTTACCCACGTGAGTATTAAACTTCTGTTCACATTTGACGAGTGTAATTGAACACAAATTGCAGTCTTCAGTGTATTTATATCATTCGCAGCTTATAAACTCCAAAAACGTCAAGAGAATGAGAAGACAGATTGTCAGCTGACAGATCTCGGAAAGACAACAACAGCAACAAAAAAGCTAAATGTTTAAGACGCAAACTGATTTTCATATCCTGTGTTCAAAACGTGTTCTCTCGTACCGATGTCTGCGTATTTGTCTCCCTTACTCTTCAGTGTGGGTGATTGTGTACATTCTCATACAAACACATGAGAAAATTGTCTAAATATGGTAAATATACAAGGATAATGAACTACATATAATATATTACAAAGAATCTTAAGAATAATAATTCCATAGCAATGGACGTAAACCGCCTGTATCACCGGCTCTCAGACGGCTCAGCTGTTCCCATTTCCATCCATATGCATCCAGCACAGCTGTCACCGTAACGAGTTACGGCGCTCCGTAGGGAGCCCACAGTCACAGCTGACCCGAGGAAAAAAAAGTAGCATAGGAAATTCTGAAGCAAGATGCGAAAATCGAACGCTGCATCTTCGGTAAACGCCCCAAGGCTAACTACTCTGCTACGGACCACATCGGCAGGCTGTGATAAGAAGCTGCACTGTGAGGTTTTGAGTCGCTGCGCTGGGTGCCCATGGAGAGAAATGGAAACAGCTGAGCTGATGAGAACCGGGTGCCTGTATCATGTGAAGAAGAAGATCAATTCAATATATAAAACGTCAAAAATGGCATCGAGCAAATCTGGACACAAAGGATGCGATAGCTAGGGAGGGAAAGGAGATTAAATTATTTACATCAATGATGCCCAACCTACAGCCCAAGGGCCACAACCGGGCGCCACATATGTTGTATTTCTTTATCACAAGCATGTCGAGACAAGGTTTTGGTATTTCTCCTTACGTTAGCGATGTTAGTATTTAAAGGCTGCAGTTAAAAGACGGCGTGCGATGTATCCGCTACAAGGTCGGAGGACGTTCTGGCCCGCAAAGATCGTGCTCAATTTTAATGTGGCCCATGGGCCAAAAAACAGGTTGGGCATCACTGATGTACATGCATTTGTGAATGGGCAAGGCATACAAAAGCACAGATTCATTTTTTAAATCCATCTGTTAATTTGATACCATTCCTCTTCTTTCCTTCTATGTCTTTTTTTCCTTTAGCCCGCACTCGTTGTTTACCGAATCATTATTTATTTAACTCACTTTTTCACTGACTGGCTGACTGACAAACTGACTAAGTCATTGACGGACCGACTGACGGATTGACCCACTGACCCAGTGACTGACTGACTGACTGACTGACTGACTGACTGACTGACTGACTGACTGACTGACTCACTCACTCACTCACTCACTCACTCACTCACTCACTCACTGAATAAATATATCCGTAAAGCAAGCACGCAGGCACAAACCCTATTTCTTAACTGCGTCTATTGTTGGCTGTGACATTAATATAAGTCTGACCGTTTATGTCTGCGATTTTTAATTTTGAGTTCAGATTAAGTTATCTCCCTTCCATCGGTCACTTTTTCAAACAGGTATAGAAATCAGCGGCAGAAATTTCTTGAAACAAGGCGAAAAAGTCCATCTACAGTGCAACGCCACCATGGTGGATATCAATGTGGATAACCTGGAGTGGCTGAAGGACGGCAAGCCGATAACGGAACTAGTGAAGCAGAACCGCATCCGGGTCTTCACTGGCGTAGCGCTGTCCCCCCAGCTGACCGGAAGCATCAGCAGTTTGCTGGAGATTGACGACGCACGCGCGAGCGATAGTGGCGTGTACGTCTGCAGGTCAACTGGGAGGTCACAGCTTGCTGGCGTCAAACTGGAAATCAAACAAGGTCGGTGCCGATTACATATTACAGACACGTACAAAATGATCTAGGGTCATGTGCATAATGGTTCATAAAAAATATACGAAGACCCATTTTCGTACTTTTAAAACGAATTATATGGTTCTTGCTAGAAAATGACTAGGTGTCTGTGTTGTTTATCCACCTTTTCCTTGCTTTTCTTTTTCAGACACAAACAATTCTAAAAGAGGTGAGTTCGCTGTCTGATTTGTTAGATCCTGTAGGCAGGACATGGCGGGTTGAAATCATACTCTAACATGCATTTGCACCGTCATTGCGAGGGTTATATTTCCTCAGATGGACAAATTGATCAGGCCTTGGTAGAATACAGATATGGCCACGAGTGCTATATGAATGAGTTTTATTACACCCAGTATAACTGACGCTCGGTTACGTCAAGAAGCGCCAAATTACATCTATAATGCGGTAATTATCGATCCTGGTAATACGCAATGTATTTATTATAACTTTCTTATATTATATTCGCAATATTACAGTGAAATGTAAGTTATTGCTCATATCGAAACCAAAACTTCAAAAAGGTCTGATAAACCATCTTCCTCGCCAACGACAAAACCCCAACACTTTAGCTAGAAAAAAAAAATCGGCTTCTGCTAATATTTATTTATTTATTTATACCAAAAA
>SMGT01000958.1:49947-67169 GCA_004794575.1 Lanistes nyassanus | reverse complement strand
AAAATATATAACATATATAAATATAAAATACCTGTATACTGAGTCAGAACTATGCGGCATTGTTACACAAATTGTGTCCATGAGTTTAAATCTTTCGGAACATTTGGACCTGAAATAGACGGAATATTCTACAGAAGAGTGGAACCTGGATGGTAAGATAAAGAAACCGAAATTCTGTTTTGTGAAAGGCTTCCTTTCTATTTCTAGTTCTTGTTTTTAATCCTCGCCGTCCACTTTTTAAAGTATATTATGAACACACTAACAAGAGTCTGAATTCTTTCATATTTCTTTTCCATCTTCTAATTATTAGGCATGTCGACCGATACATGGACGAATGGCACAGTGATTACGACTTTGTTGGTCGTTTCAGCAGAGAGCATCCAGGAGTACACAGGGCCAGCCACAGGAACCTCGGCACAGATACAAGCTGAATATTGGATTGTCGCGGTTTTGTCAATATTTTCCTTTCTGTTTATACCAAGCGTGGGATGATGAGTTTGCCAAGAGGAAAAAAAACGACAGCGAGAAAGGAAGAAATACTACGAAAGCAAGTCACACTGGTGCTGGCCAAGCCTTCATTTTCAGAGAATAAGGACTCGGGAATAGACATGGACGGACATTTTAAAGTGAAGCCGGATACATTTTTTTTCTGGAGTCAGCTTGGGCTGTATGAGTGTTAGTATCTCCCTTTCTGTAAGAACAGTCGTAAGTCTGGTTCACTGTGTATTTTACTTTCCAATCTATGTATGGAGGGGAGATACGAACACCCATACAGTCCGGAACTGAAGATATATCCGGTGCTTTCAGGCTGCCAGTTTGATACTTTAGTCTCACAACTATGCATACAGATGTGGAACCGGCGATCAGATGTCAGCTGCACTTGCTGGAACTGTTGCCGTGAATTGATGTTCCTTGTTATAAAGGGACGTAACTTCCGGCCACAAACATGCGTAGATCATGACGTCCCTGGCATCTTCCGTCAGACTCAAGCGACGCTCTGTTCAGGTGTCACACTTGACAAACGTCTTCACGAACGGGCGATGAAAAAATAGAAGAAAAAAACCCAAAAGGGTTTGATACCTTATCATTCCTCTGATTACCAGTGACCGTCAGTTCACTTGCAAATCTCGGCATCTGACGAGAAGAAGGCCCCAGACAGGTCGAAGATCAAAATGTTCACATCAGGAAATAAGGTGGCATTCTCGGGCCCGTGACTGATCCAGAACGAGGCAGCTCTGTGCCGACACTAACCTTGGCAGCGGAAATCAGAAATGACTCGGATCGAAACCAAAATGAAAGAAAAAAATCTGAACGTCTCAAGCAGTTCTGGGAAATCCACGACGTAATGGAAAAGGCTAAACCAATCGTTCTGTCTCCCGTTCCCATCCAGTTCCTCTCTCTCTCCGCTTGTTCGATCTTGTTCCATCCTTCTCCCCTTCTCTATCTCTCCCTACCTTTCTCCTTCCCTTCTTCCAGGATTTCCCCCACTCATTCGCTCCTCTTCCCCATCTCTCTTTTTCAAGCCATTCAGAGAAACGGAACTCTTTAATCATATTCAGGTCCTTGCAGGCTGCTCCTTTCCTCGCGTTCACAGATCATCTACGATGACCGGCATCGTGTCCGGAATTGCAGTTGACCGAGGAACTTCACTGAGAAGGGACCCCCACCTTCACAGGTCTGACCTGAATGGTCTATTTACCCTCGTCCACTTTCACGAGGGCTGAACGATCATCGTCTTTCAAAAGAAGAAAGAAGAAAAAAATCTCTACCCCGGTTTTGATTTTTCGTTCGTTAGCGAGCGATTCTGCTATAGTATCTGCCCGACTCCTTTTGGATTTTAGCTGAACTGGTTACAGGAAAATACCTCATTGAATGATTTCCGTCTGTCTCTTATTCACTGACGTAGTAAAAACATGTTTGTTTGTTATAATGACATTCAGAAGTTTGAAATAAGGTATATGTGTCTTCTGTTTCTTCTGTCCTTCTACGTGGTGTGTAATTTTTTGAACACTGCAATAACAACAAAGGTTCGACAGTTTCTTAGTTTAATTTTCTTCCTATGCAACGACATTTTATTTCACCAGAATCTTGAATAATCGTGCAGGATTGAAAGCAAAAAGAAAAATCGTTTTTAACACATACAATTTCTTCACATTAGTTTTTCATACCTTACATAACCTGGTCTGTTTATTTTCTATACGACTCCTTTTGGCCTTTATCATAGTTTTACTCCGCTGTTGCTTGTTGGCTATGGCTTTTGCTAAAGTATGTGCTTGCACGCTCGATCTCAACTCGTGTCCAAAGTTGTTCTTGTTGCTTGACTGGTGATCTTAAAAATGTGTGCTGTTCAAGGTTTTTCGCGTACTGTGGATCGTTTTTTAAGAATGCAAAAAAGATAGTATCGATTTTATTGTCACGCATTACAATAATGGTTTTTAAAAGATGAGCTCTCGGCGGACAGTTAAAGAGTTATGCTTCTTGATTTCATTCTTTGAGAAACTATTCCTTTTCGTACAAAAATGCAAGGAAATGCTATACTGTGTATCTACCTTTTGCAAAGAAAGAAAGGAAAGAAAGAAAGATAAGAAAGGAAGGAAGGAAAGAGGAAGGAAGAGAGAGAGAGAGAGAATGAAAGAAAGAAAGAATCCGTCAATAAATATTAACTCAATTGTGAAAAACGTGGCTATCTATTAAGAAAGTGTGAAAATATTCGGTCATATATAAGTAGAGACGCAAACAGTGCTCAAAAGAATAGAAAGACCAGCTGCACTTTAACAGGCAGGTCACGGACGTATGTAATTTGCAAGAACACAACCTCTGACCCCGTTGTTTTGGATGCACCTTGCTTCACGCTGCAACATGAACGTCAGCGTGGGTGGGAAACAGCTAGAATGTGTAGACACACCACAAGTAGGCTGGCAACCACGAGCACCCAAGACCCCAGACAGTGTGTGTAAATCAAATGCGCGCAAGTGACAAAGCAAAAAATAGCCAGTGGAAAACTGCAATGCATGTGCTAGCCACGTGCAATCTGAACACGATTCAGCCAATGTTATGAGACTGGTGAGTATTTATGAACGCGGTAAAAGACAGATTGCGACCATCGTCGTCCTCCTCATCACCATCATCTCAGTTAAGTACCAGATAGTCTAAAAGTATCAACTACCAACTAGTGTTCAGGAATTATTATTGTTTCATTTGTTTGTATATTCTTGTTTGTTTAGTGTTATTATGAAGATTTGGCATCCTCTTCCTTGTTTCTTCCTTAGTTTCTTATACCCTTTAAACAAGTATGTTTTTCCTCTCTGCTACTTCCTTCTTTCTTTCCATCTTTCTTTCATTCCTTCCTTCTTTCATTGCTCAAGGCCTTTAAAAAGCACATTTTTGTTTCCTTTTGAACACGTTCGCTCGGTGCAAGTTGCCCGGGGTCTCTTTGTCGAAGAATATTACAGATAAACAATCTCTTTAGTCGGCCAGCGCTGCAGTCATATCTAATTTTGTCCAACTTTCATCCGCCTTTATTAATTTGTAAATCACAGTGTTTGCCCTCAAACATCACGTACCTTACTTTCAAGAAGGTAAACCCTTACCTTTACCAGTCTTATACATCCCACACGAAACAAATAGACATTGACAATAAACAGTCAGTGCTGTGAAAATGGTGGCGATCTCATTTATTGAATACTGAATGTCAGTTTGCTTATAAGCTCAGAAGCCCTGCGGCTTTCATCAATAGACAACGATTAGACATTCGTTATTATTTTAACTCCTCTGGTAGAGAAATCGAAAGGTGCCTGGCAAGAACCCAGATGCCTTGTGGTCCTTATCCGTCCCCTGGGGTTACAATTCAGCAAACTTACGCTAAACACAGAATTTAAGTAACAGACAATTCTAAAAAAAGATTAAACAGACTGTAAAGAGTCTAAAAAGAGCCCAAAAGTTTCTAAACCCATTCTAGTTTTTTTAATGTTTAAAAAAATTTCAATAACAGGGACATTTGGGGGTTCGGGGGAGGGTTGGGGGAGGGGTGGAGAGTGGTGGGGGAGGGGTGGGGAGTGGTAGGGGGAGGGTGGGGTGGAGGGGTGGGGGAGGAGCCATAGAATGATGGTTTTCAGTTTAGTATCGTTAAATATTTGTATCATATTATCATAACAGCAAAAACTTTTATTACACGACATGGATTTAGACAGATTAAAGTAAATTCATGCAAATTTTATCCTACTTAGTTCCATGTGCGATTGTTTCGAGGTTTTTAATAAACTTTAATTTATTTTGAAACTTAAATTACAAACTTTTGTGTTCTAGGAAATTACTGTATATGCAATTGTGTATTTTTACCAGGCACTGTTAGCGTGTGTTACAATGTAGTATGTTATGATGCAGGGGTGGCTTGCATGAGAGTTCGTATCTGTTCTTTGGATTATGAGAGTGGTCGTACGGTCCCTTCACCCAGTGTAGTTTATATACACCTTTACGTATTAACAGGAGATAAAAACGCTCATGCAAGCCAGCCCTGGACCTTTACAACGAAAAGCACGTGACACGGATAAGATATTGTGAGAGTTACAGGAGATCAGTTGACTGTGACTGGGAGGCTCCGAAAGGGATGTACAAAACCGTATTGCAGTGACAACCAAAGCAAACTTTCATGTTTCTCTGCAACATCCCATGTAGTGCCCCCCTCCCCCTCCCAACCGACTGCCTGTAGCTCTCATAATACTGGGCCCTGGTGAGTTTTCTTTTCTGCAACTCTTTCTTGGCACCTTTCCACGTAGGAATCAAGGGAAATTAGAAAGCAGACAGAAAGATTTGCAATAAAAGCAAAGCTAACCATAAACATCACAAAGATGAACGTAGGCATTTCAACAGAAGAGAGAAAAATATCCATTAAGACACCAGCAATAAAGCTGCAGTGGGATGAAAAGAATAAAAGGAAGCCAAAGGCACACGGAAAGAAAGATAAGTAACGAACTATTTGCATTTAATTCCAGCAGAGCAAAACCAAACCAGAATTTATGATTGAGATTAAATGGTGAATGCTTTCTGATTCACAAGGACCCAGTGAGCTGTAGTTGTGGGGACAGACTCGGCACCACACACCCTGTTAGAGCGGAACCCAAACAGCCAGGAAACGGAAATCCTTTTTATAAAAAAAGTAATGTCCAGCTTTAGCCCTTAGAAAAGCCTTATCTAAAATCTAAAATCCTCCCTGAACCTTCCAAAACAAGATATAACAATATAGAATGCAACCCACAATGCAAGTAATTAATACCCGCCCAGGTGTTAGTAGGTCAGTAAATTTAAAATCCAAATATTTATAGCTAAATAAATAGCACACAAAGTAAATCCCACAAGGTAGAGATAAGTAGACTTCATAAATAGGGAAGCAGCGAAACCCACCAGCAAGGACACCACCCTACCCCGGACGAGGCGAAACACCCCCACCCCCTACAACAGCATTGGCAGACTGCTGGAAGAAAGGCAAGCAAGCAGCGAACCACCACCTCGCCGCCACCAGCACAGACCACCACAACCGCAAACCTCTTCCCCAAACTCCCCTCTCCTCCCCCTCCCCCGTTCCCCATAGAGCGAAATCACAGCAAGGTGAAGCACTCTCCTAACAAGTTCAGCAACGACAAGAACTGTTCTCAGCTGGGACAGACGATAGACAACAGTAGTAACAACCACCAGAATGTTGTAAGTACGCCGGTCGCTGGCAAAGTTCCAGAAGACGGACCACCCTGACCTACTGTGGTAGACAGAGGGGGCCCCCCAGAAGATGTCTGGCGGAGCCTGGTGAACAGCGGGGGCACCATCGAGTCAAAGGCGGGTACGCTTATGCTCTCGATCATCCTCGTTTCGGGAGAGGGCGGGTGGAAAACGAAGGGAGAGTAGTCTATCCACGCGCTGATATTACGTCCCTTGCCGAAGAAGAATTCGGATCCCGCAGGAGAGTTGCTGGACTTGGCGACGATTGGGAGCATATCCCAGGTCCCGTATCCATACTGGACTGTCAGTCTCTCTGTGACCTCACTTCCGGGATTCGGTTGTTCCGTACTGTTTTCCGGTGTCCATTTCTTTACCTCTAGAATACCATATGCAGGATTCCTGTAGATGCGTCAACGAAAAAAAAATTTGCAATGACCTATAGAAAAGTAAGCGGTATAAAAAAGACGAAGAAATAATTAAACAGACGGAAACTTTAGAAACTCGTTCGTTCGTTCCTTCAGCCAGTCGGTTGGTTGGTCGTCTTTCATTCTTTCTTTTGTCTTTCTTTCTTTCAGATATATTCTACAGTTGTAAAATAAACTTTATTCTTTAATCGGCTTGAATCATGATGGGGTAGAGAGAGATAACCGCACGATAATTTGATCCCTAATCTTTTTCGATAAAGTTTGTATCATTAACTTTGCAGAAAAATCACTTCCAGTGCACAGGTAAGCGACAGCCACAAAGACAACTGTAACCCATAAGCTTGCTTCAAGCGAAACTCAAATCTGCAATTTCTTCTTATTACAACCAAACCAATGCTCGCGTGGGTTAGTGTGCAACATTTTCCCGCTGGAGCACCGCATTTCAAACGCCTTGTCTTTCGGCAAGACCCTCAGAGAAATCATTCTGTTATCATACCATTTTTTTTAAACCTGAAACTCCAGTAACGAATGTTACAGACAGCACCTGTAGTTTCCGATGTATGACGACAGGCTGTGAGCCAGTGAAAGCGACCTGTTATAGGCAGGCTCTAAGCCGGGTGGTTTGACCGGGTACCAGGGAGCCGGGAAGCTGCACATAGTGCTGACGTTGAGCCATGACGTCACGTTGAGCGCGTGGTCCAGCAGGAAGCTGTGCAGAGTACCGCGGTGAGCATCGTCCACATCTTGCCCAGTCATGGAGGTGAACACGCCGACCTTCAGTGAGGGGACCAAGGTCAGCAGAGTGCGATACCCGTATGTTGACCCGCTGTGGCCTAGCGTTGGGTAGCCTGCATTTGGAGAAGCAGAATATAAGAAAGAAAGAAAGAAAGAAAGAAAGAAAGAAAGAAAGAAAGAAAGAAAGAAAGAAAGAAAGAAAGAAAGAAAAGAGGGTGATGGGAAATTTGGGAGAGAATGTGTGTAAGAAAGAATAATGACAAGAACAAAAAAAAATGGCTGAAAAAGAAAGGTGTGAAGGAAAGAAAGAAGATAGAAAAAAACGAAAGAAACAACAAAAAACAAACAAATAACTAAGCGAGCAAACTAAACAAAGAAAAAGAAAGTAAAAGAAAGAAGTAAGAGGAAAGAGAGTGGAACATATTGAAGACGGAGGAAGAATCAATACAATTTTCCCTATTTTTTATGGTTTTTTTTTAATGAGGAGGATGAAAAAGAAAACCGAAGAAGATTTGGTAGCGAGGGAGAGGAAATGGGCACCGCCCTCACAATGCTGGCCTATATAAGTTGAGGTTTCATACATCCCCAGTCCCCTAAGACCTAAAACGGGTCACGGAACAACCATCGCCTTCTTGAAGGGAAGAAATTAAAGGTACATAACTCTGTCAAGTAACGTCTGGCGTTATCGGAAACGTTATCTTCCCTGCTTGTCTGTTACTCGGCAGCACTAATCTGGTCCAGCAAAAAGAGCAACTGATTATAAACAAACAGTTCTGCATCAACGATACCATTGCCTGTAATGTTTATTTTTTGATTCAACACCAAATTTTATATTTTGACTAAAATCAAGTTATATGCACGGTGATTCAGTAAGAAAACCATCACAAAATACCATACAAAATTCCCATTTGGAAAGTTTGGAAAGTCGAGTAAACTGTGGATCTGACTATAGTGAAATAGTGACGACACGATAGCGGGTTGGTGGGGGGGGGGTGTAGGTGGTACCTCTGTAAGATCCAATCCGCCAGCCCATGCCGTACGTGTCGTAGGAGTGTGTCACGGGAATGTGGGGCTGGCGGAATAAAGGCAGAGGATAAGACGAAAGTGCTGTACGGGGTTTGTAGATCTCGCCAAGAACTTTCTCGGCCACGACTCGACGTCCATCGCTGAGCCCCATGTAAAGGTGAAAGTTCATCCACTTTGTCATATCGTTCGCCGTAGAAAGTATGGAACCCGAGCCGGAGAGCTCAGCAAACACGCTGGACAGAAAGGGGGCAATATTATTGAACTGTACGATTAAATGAATAATGAGAAGGGCATTACAGTTTAAATCGAATATATCAACATTAAGAAATAACTCCTAAACTAAAGCCTAAAGGGTAGAGATGAACAGAATTTGGGAATAGGGCGGCAGTAAGATTGACAACAGGTGCATCACCCTACCGCGAATTAGGTGGAAGCAAAGTGCCGGAAGACTAGCAAGCAGGAAACCTTCACCAAGCAACCACTACAGAACATCACAACATACTACAACGTACCTCCCCCCAAATCCCCTCCCTCCCCCCAAATCCCCTCCCTCCCACCATATTGCGAAAACGCTGCAAGGTGGAAGCAGTCTCCTACCAAATTCCACAAATAATAATAATAAAGGAACCAGCGATTCATGCGAACGATGAGGAACGAATGTATATTTGCTTCTTATTCACACAAATCAGTGTCATGCAGGAACCCAAGAAATGGATTGAGAATTGTAAAACTAAACGAACACTTTATCTGCTACCAGAATAGGACACACTGTGTGCCTGTATATACTAGTACATGAGAGGTGTTAAACAGGGTTTATATACGTTTTAGTGAGTGTAAGACGGAATTTTTAAAAAACGTATAAGCACTTACGGACATGTAAACAGTACACAGTGCTGTTACATGTAGCAGAAAAATCTAAAACGCATGTCCCCTTGATTCAGACTGTAGTCCTTAATAAAACACGAACAGCGATAGTATTCAAAATAATAGAAGAGCAAGAAAAATGACACAAGAAAGAAAAACAAAGAAAAAGAGGAAAAGATCAAGCGGAACACACGGAAGGGGGAAAAACAATAGTAGATTTTTTTAACTTATTGTTTTAAAATGTATTTAAAAAAACAATTGTTTAAAAACAAGAGTAGATGTTTCAGAGTAGCATGCACAAGCTCTTTGCTTACAGATTCACCTGTGCAGAAATATATTTCAGCTCGCCGTAATAGTTTTCCATTGGCGGCGCAAAGTTGAAGCCGCTAGCGTTCACGGCGCGGCTGAAGGTCGTTCTGGCCATGCCCAGCGGCAGCAAAATGTGGCGCCGCATCAGGTTCTCCCAGGTGTCGTTGCCTATGATCTCAGTGATGCGGGTGGCCAGGCCGTACATCAGGTTATTGTACAAGTACCTACTGCGAAAGCGGAGTGGGGTTTCCAAGAACTGCAGTCGACTGTTTTAAAAATCAATCAATCAATCAATCAATCAATCAATCAATCAATCAATCAATCAATCAATCAACCAACCAACCAACCAATCAATCAATCAATCCATCCATCCATCCATCCATCCATCCATCCATCTGTCGTTCAGTTAAAATCGGTGTTCCGGTCGTCTGTCGATCGGTCTATTTGTCCGTCTATCAATCCGTTGATGAGGGTGGCAAAATCACGAACAATCTGTTCACATTTCGGCTGCACTGTCCACAACTATGCTTGACTGTGTAATACGCGAAAAACACCCCACAGACTTGTATCTTGCAAAATATGAGTGCTTCCTATAAACACACTTTCAGAAAGTGTTGCATTTTTTAGTATTTTGTTTGAAATGTGTGTGCGTACGTGCGTGTTTGTTTGTTTGTTTGTTTGTTTTAAAGGACGTCGACGTGGTTTGTACATATCCCATAGTTTCTCAATGTCTTTTTATTACTCAGAAACCCCTTTCAACCATTTATTTCTTTTAGTTATTTGTTTGTATCCATGTGTGGGTTCTCGTCTTAATTTCAGTGTGTCTAAATGTTAGACCATCAAAAGTCCGCGGTACAAACTCTTTAAGATTGGCGCGAGTTAGATTCTTGTCGAATCGGATAAGGTTGTTAAGGGGAATCCCCATCTTGTGGGCCAGCAGGTCCTCGACTGTGGCGTCCTCTGTGCGGAAGCGGTCAGCAAACTGGAAGTCCTGACCCAGGAGCTCACGCAAGGGAGTGGATATATTGTATCTGCGCATCATTGCGAAACGGAAGTTAAAAGTACATTCAGAAGCAGGCAAAACAACCATGCTAGCACATGTCAATGAAGCACTTTTGTCACAAATACCGGGCGAAGTAATACAGTAAGTCATAAGTAATAATAAGTACAGTAAGTCATAAGTAATAATAAGTACAGTAAGTACTAAGTAATAATAAGTACAGTAAGTAATAAGTAATAATAAGTACAGTAAGTAATAAGTAATAATAAGTACAGTAAGCAAAAAGTAATAATAAGTACAGTAAGTAATACAGACACGAACACAAGCCTGATATTGTTCATTTCTGGCCAATGTGTTCAACATTTACTAGCCAACCTTAAACTCTTACTCCCCAGAGCGAAGCCCAACTAAAGCTATGCAGAACTCGCATCTAGCGAATAACAGAATGACAGATTTAATTTACATGGGGTTTTCATCTTCTATCTGCCTTTTTCAACACACAAGCAGAACCCAGTTAACACGTGAAAGAGCCAAAGAACGAATCCTGCATACAGCTCCTATCATGACAACGCAAGCATCTCCCTCCCCCAAAGCGGCTCATCCCATCCCTCCCCAACCCTGCAACGACCCGCACACAGCAGAAAACCCACGTGAACAAATTCATGCGCGAAAGAAAACAGGGAGCCTAGATAAACAGAGAGACGGACAGACGAGATGCTGGCATTTTCTCGTTAGATTAACCTCTTTGTGGCAAGAAAAAAACGCCCTTCCACCTAATTATCAAGGTGCAAAGACGCGTACCTTCCGTCCTCATCCATCACTTTGAGCAGGAGAATGGCGGTGAACGCTTTGGTGAGGGAGGCCAACCCAAACAGTGTGTCGCCGTCCACGTCAAGGCTGCTCTGCACGTGCGTCTTGCCGTAACCACGCGACAGCAAGGTGCGACCGTCCCTGACCACGCTGACCGCCAGGGCGGGGTTTGTGTTCGCGCGGCACGCGTAGGCTGCCGTCAGCGCTTCCTCCACCTGCATGACGTCGAACGCATTTGACGCAGGTAACGTCACTAGGATGCAGGACAGAAGCACCAGCTGCCCCATACTTAGAGCATCGGAGCCGTCTGAAAATTTGAAAACAAAAACAAGATACCCTGAACACATCCTTCAAGTGTTTGGCACAGATATACTATCGTTTCTTGCATGTGTTCTGTAGGTTTTGTTGTGATTTGCTATGTTTCGTTTTTTGCTCTTCGTTGATTTGTCTTTAGTTTTTCTGATATTTTAGAGGTTTTTGTTTTGCTTTGTTTTTCGCTTTGTTTTCTTTTGTTCTGTTCTGTTTGAAGCTTTCCTCAACGGTGATGCCAGTCTGCGTCTCTCCAAACCTGCCTTTTTCTCTTCTCCTTTCTCTCCTTCCTCCTCTCCCCCTCCCCCTCTTTTTCTACATTCTCGTTCACTGGTTGTTTCCATTCTGCTTGGTGTGTTTTCGCGTCCGAAATCACTTTCCAAGGAAAATATTCTCACTATACCTAAAATGGTGCCTTTATGCAAAGAAGAAACGCAGGCAAATGATAAGCAAATATCAAACTTTCGACTCTTTTTTCCTCCCTCCCTACTTCCCTTTCTAACACAAACGGTCTCTCTTCTTTCTCTCTAACCTTCTCTCTCCCCATACCTTCTTCCCCCACCCCCAACAAGGCGCCGTGTACCTGTAGCAAGTACACGTAGTCTGGGGTCGGCTGACCGTATGTCAGTTCCTTACCTTCAACTCGACTTATTACAGGAAACCAATTCCTACACCTGGACGTCATTTAAGTCTGGCCACGCACATCTACCGCAAGAACTCTAACTTGTGCTGACATGATTTTCCTGTTCTAATTTACTGACCTGGCCTCAGTCTCTAAAACACAAATCCTCCCTCCCTCCCTCCCACCCCCCATCAGCCTCTCCACCCTCTCCACAAACTTCTTACCGCCAGAATGAATCCCGCCTGTCTCAGTAACACTGTAAATTAACAGGCACCTTTCTCTGTTATTTCTTATCACCCACTTCATCTGGGCGGAAGATCTTTATACAGCTGGTCTTGCTATCACTTGCATTGCAACAGATGTACCTTTCAGTGCCGCGTTCAAAAGAACCGAGCTTGTAATTGCAACTAAACTACTACCTGGACATGTCGTCATTAACATCAAGTGGTGTAAAGTCAGACAACCCGCAGGCATGCTGAATAAAAGGCTGGAGTGTGTCGATGGAACACCGCAAGGGCAGGTGTGTAAGAACTGGCCCGCGCCGTCCTACATCCAGCCCTATCTGTAATATTTACGCGAATTTTACTGCTTGTGGGGCGGCATCTTTGATGTTGCCGTTTACCAAATCAGCAATCTGGAAGTCCTGCAACCCGCAGAACTGACATATAACAGTCAGGCAGGCCTTCATTAAGGAATCATTAACGGCGGCAGGAAGCGAGAAGCCCTTGGGCATGCCTGCGCTAGACCAGCTTTGGAATTTTCTAACTTTTAAACAAAAGCAGACGGGAGAAGATAAGGAAAGACAGGAGTAAAAGGATAAAGGCCGAAGTTTAAACCGAAAATGAAAACCACATGCGGACGGCAATAATGGCGGAATCCTGATGAGACGGGCTGGGCTTCTGCAGCTAGCTACCCTCTTCTCATCTTGTTCCAAAAGTTTCTCCTCATCTTCCTATAACTGGTTTTGCTTTATCCGCCTTCCCGTGTGTATACTGCAGACTTTCGTCTGCATGCATGAGTGCGTGACTGGGTGGTTTGCTGTTTCGTAACAAGGCTGTCAGCAGCCAGTGTGGCCGCGCGCCAGGTGTTGGTGCTCGCAGGTACAGCCGCCTACCGGAGCATACCTTTCGACTTATTGAGGATCGTATCTTTCGACTTTATTTACATGAGGGTACCTAAACCATTTCACTGGGCGTGAAGATATAGAAAGAAAATTTATGTTTAGTCTTTAGATATTGGATAAATAATATTGGAAAAAGTCCTCAGATCCTGAAAATATCGTGAACAGGGGATAACGTCGTCTACAGGTTGTTTGTTTGCATGTTTACCTGCTCGTTTGTTTGTTTTAAGGGATTTCAGTACTCATTTCAGTACAGTATAAAGTGTTGGGACTAACATGACAAACATAATAACAAGCAAAGTTTATTTTTATTCAACAAGGATGCGTAAACTAATCAGTACTAATCAGTCACACACATAGTTACTTCGAGTGGAGAAACTCATCAGAGTCAGGGCACGTAGGATCCACATGTCTAGTCACTGTGTCATCACTACAACTGGACCAGCAAGCTTTAATGGGCCTACTTGGCTTCAGCTGCAAAAGACCAAAGCCCCTTTGCACCACGCACATACAGTCCCGTATGAGATAAAGAACTTGCAGAGACGCATCTAAGCTGCAGCGAAACCTAAGCTATAATAAAATGTTAAACGTTTCATGGATAAAACGGACACATCCAGGCTAAATGTCTTAATCCAGTCATTTATGTCTGAAAGTGCACATACGGCTACTTCTTGTGCTCGGTCATTGAGAATAGAAGTGAAATTTACAACCTGCATAAGTTTTGAATCTGCAGCTGCACTTCCTCTGTCCCCAATCTTGCTCTTAAAGACGCCCCCCCCCCTCCACATCCAGTCCCCCCGCATCCTGCGCTGGAAGCGTTCCTGTAGAAAGGCTCGTATATTTTCCTCACTTTGCCAAGACGACGTCTTTACCCGGAAACAGCACAGGTGTTTTGGCGGCCAGATGAAAAGCGTCAGTTCAAAAAAAAATTAAAAACTGTCTTAATCTGTTTAGAAATAACGCATCGTGATGCAAAGCCTGCCAAGGCGGGTGGAGTAAAATGTTTTGCCGCTTGCTGCGTCTTGTTAGCTCCAGTGTAAACCTTAACCAGGGAGCACCCGAGCAAGGGCAGGCAAGCGCCCCGACGTGATCGAGATCACAGGATGCAGATTTATCTCCCCTCCGCCCACTGCCGTTTCTTTCTGCAGCTTATCTGAATCGTAAAGATGGTTCTATTTTAGTTGCGCACTGTGCGGTCGCCATGACGCGAACTGTTGATAAGGTGCCTGTTCTTTATTATTCTCTGGCGATATTGATGAAGACAGCGTGTGCGGTATAGCTGTGCACGAAAAAGACATACAGATGAAAATAAACTTAAGCTAACCAATCAAGAATGGAAAGAAGGAAGGACTTAAGATAGGAAAGAGAAAAAGGAAAGACGCCAGAGAAAAAGCCAGAAATTAAATTTGCTGCGAAATTAAATTTGCCTGCTTGTGCGGCTTGTCCCCCACCGAGCTTTGATGATGGACTGTCGTGTCACTCTTGCCATTCACGTTTCTAGACTGTTCTCGGTTGGTGTCGAGCGCTGGAGGTGACAAAACTGGTAAGCGAGTTGACGCAGTTACGTCGTGGATTTCTCGTGAAAGCCGTCGAGAGTCACGTGACCATACGCTTTCAGTCTTTTGGCCTTAACTGAAGAATTTTTATATAAAAATTTTCGATCATGCAATTAGTGGACTATTCGTTCAGTTTTTCTATAGTTAGAGGGAAATCGACTGTGGAGAAAAGGCTGGACCTTGATGGTGACTAGGGAAGGAAAGCTGAGTGTAAAGCTAATCTTTCAGTGATCATCCCCCAGAGCCCCAAAAGAGTACTGTATTCTCCCTCCGCAGACGCGAACCAGCTATCACGTGACCTGCCAACGAAACATCACAAATTGTACAACGAGCAGGGCCCACAGCCCGCGTCATGACTTGCTTGTTGGCAAGAGGGTGGCGGTTGTCTAATTCATTCTTTGAATGCGCAGCCTGGAGGCGAGGCAGCAAGATTTCACTCGTAATCAGTCTGTGTTCTGGTGGTAATTAATATATCCGCCCACTCAGCGGTGTAACATCTTTTTAAGATGTAGTCTTTCCCATGGTAAAACCAATTCTTTTCAAAATTAAAATTTCATGTTTGACTCCAATGCTTTTTGTTTTCTTTGTGGGGTTTTTTGATCGGGGATTGTTTCAAATTATTGCTTAATAAATACCTATATTCTATGAGGCTAAACTTGGATTATAGCCTTTCAGAACCAGATAGTGTGTGTTCTACTTCGCCGAAGTAATTGTATGGATGGCAGGGTTCAGCGATGTGGACACACATTGTTGTTATAAAAGGCCCTTAGGGACCTGGCCACAAGGACAGAACATAAAATCGCTGCATTTTTGTCTGCAGAAAATGCTACTGTAGGTACCTTCAACGCGAATAACACTGATCGAACCAGGTTGCATGAGACGTTTTTATCTCCCCTCTACACGCAGTGGTGCAAGTAGAACATATTCGATGAAGGGGCTTTATAACCGCTGTTATTGTCATTTGCCCGTGATTGTATGTATACACACAAGTTACATACTGAGCTCATAGCAAGCTGCAGTATGACACGTGAAACATAAAGCAACATGGAAACTTTGGTTTGCAAGACACTCAGCAATCAACCGACTTCGCAGAAACCTAAACTAAGCTTTTTTTAAAGTAAGCTTTTTTCAGAAAAACCACTTCAGCCGAAGTATATCGATATCAACATTCAAACAATGATGACAAAACATCAACATATAGACAATTGCGGCAACTTACCAACAATGGTGACAAATATAGCAACAATGACGGTAGCATACCACAATGGTGATAATATACCATCCATGGCGGTAAGATAACAAAGGAAGTAACATGCCAATAATGGTGACAACATACCAACAATGGCGAAAACAAAGACCGTTGCAAGTATGGGAAGCAGCGGTCGCGACGAGCCACACCAATGTCCACCAGGCTAGGACAATGTTCGTCCCGCAAGGAAAGCGCTTTAGGAAAGTAGCGGCTGGTTGGTTTTGAAGCAGGCTATTTTCCCGCGACCCTGCAATAATCTATGGCGTCTGGCAGCTCGCTACAGCTGTGCCGAATTACGAGACGCAAGTTGAATCGAGTTTTTTTTTTTTGTACGAACGTGCAAATGGGCCTCGCACAACGGCTTTTCAAGTAGCACGAGGGACGTTGGCAAGCTGTGCCATCGGCTGACGGAACCACCATAGCATATTTCGTCTGCAACTGAGAGGAAACCTTCTTAATTTTTATTTGCCATAACACCAACACAAAAACATATAAGACCAAGCTCGCATCACAAACAAAAACCATGCAGTCCATCCCCTCTTTCCCCACACACATTTAGACCTGGATAGGAGGTGAAACATTTGTCATTTGTCATTTGTAAGCTACTGCTGACAGATCGTATCCTAATTTATTAATGTTCTATCTGTATGGTAGCCACATTAAGTCAAACTGGTTTATCACATTTTCTTAACATAAAGGAATCTTTCAAGTCTTTATCGATGTTGCAATAAATATAGAAAAGGTCGGGTGTCTAGAATAGTTCTGGTCCACTTACATTTATATATATAATACTTTACTATTAGAATACTCATATCTAGAGCACCATCTGTCTGTACATTATTTCGAACTCCAAGAAGTACAAGCTCTTGTGAGATATCAAAGTTCAAAAACATACGTGGAATAGATTCTTCCTCCCTAATGCACATTAAACAGTTGGCGTTATCAACAATCTTCAGTAGAAACAATAGGCGCCGTTTGGGTAGGATCCTATGCAGCAGCCTGTACTGAAACCATTTTAATTGACAGTCCACAGCTCTGTGAAAACATTTCTCACAGGCATGTTTGCAGTCAGTACATGTGTTGATGAAAATCTCATTTCACCTTTTTTTTTTATCCTTGTGTGACAAAATCAAGAATCAATGCCAATGCGTGCAATTTTCTTTGTTTTTGAGACTTTTGCTTGTGGAGACCAGCCACTATGTTTATAGATGGCGTATGGCTGATAAAATGTAATTTGTGTTTATTATTCTTTAGCTGAGCTACAGAGGTTCTCCATATCTCAACCGATCAGGAGAAGCGGAGGGCGGAGTGGTTCAAGGGCAGACCTCTGAACCCGGAAGCGAAGCTACAGCCTGGTTCGATACACTGCGCAGTAGAACACTTCCACCCTTTCACCCAGTTGCAAATAGGTACCTGACCCATGGATTATGGAAGGAAAGGCAGCAAAGATTCTGTCAGTGGTCTGAACCTCGTACACCCCTCCCCCCC
>SMGT01000958.1:33131-49877 GCA_004794575.1 Lanistes nyassanus | reverse complement strand
ACAACCCCCCCCCCCCCACTATACACAAGAAAACAAGAAACTTTGTCGCGATGCAAAGTACAAAGAATTCCATGTCCTTCACCTGAAGTTCAAACGTTGTACTTGCCTTAAACTTGCTTTCCTTGGTCAGAATACCAGCCAAACAAAAATATACAAAAAAACTTTGTCGAAATGGCAAGTACAAAGAATTCCATGTCCTTCACCTGAAGTTCAAACGTTGTACTTGCCTTAAACTTGCTTTCCTTGGTCAGAATTCTCAGTGGATTTTGGTGAGGTTGAAGGTTTTTCAAACTTTTCTCCAGAAACAATGCAGCCAGTAAGCGTTAGTTTCAACAGAGGAAACACGCTGCCCATGCGTAAACGCCGATTTTTTGCATGTTTCCAAGGAGCCCTTAGAAAACCAGAGCACACGTAAGCACACACGAACACACACACACACACAAGTGCGTACGTACTCACGCTCTCATGCATGCACGCACATCCTTGATGACGTGACAGTTATGAAGTAACCAGAGGAAACAGCTTAAGTTTTGCTGGCTCTGATCCATAGACGTGGTCATCAGCAGTGGCAGAATCATTTACGGGTTCGGAGAAACAGCATGCAAGTCTGTTTTAATCTACTCTATCTCTCTCTTTCTCTCTCTCTCTCTCACACACAGCTTGTTTCTGTCTTTTCATTTTGTCAAAAAATGTTTGAAATTTTCTACACTTTCCCTCCCACGCGTAGACTTCGCGAACCGACTAAAAAGCAAACGAAATTTGAGTCGTCTCATCACAATAAATGACAGTTTTGCAAGTTCGTGAAAATTTTGATCGCATATTTTCCCCCCGAGACACAAATCTGCCATTACCCATTTGTGCCTCAAGTAAAACTTTTCACGCAAAGCGAATCCACAGCAGGAAATGGTCATCTACATAGTTCTGATGTACCTTTACTCTGAACTATTTATTTATTTAAAGACTGGTGGAATCCTAAACTTCTGGTCCACTCCAGGTTTTCTACATGGTCAGCCCCCAAGGGTATCGCACATCATACACCAGGGACGGCCATTTGGGGACTAGGCAACCCCCGTCCTCCCTTTGCACCCCTCCTTCATTTCCTGACAGCTGCTTCCCTTTACAGAAGTAAATATGCGGACGCAAGGTGAACAAGAACAGACATTTCTGCAGCCCAATTTAATTTGGTCTGGCCGTGATAAGTTACCTGTTAATTTTACACGCTGCTTGCGAGACAGATTCCATGTCTTGATGTTTGTATGTTTCCTTCTTCCTATCTACGTTTTCATTTGTTTTTATTTTAAATTAATACTGGTGCTTGAAGGTGTCTGAAGACTTAATGCGAAAACTTATAGCGAAATTTTAGGGGTTTTTAAACAGTCACTGCCAGAAAACATGCATTTTTGAAATATGAAAATATGAAAATATAAAACTTTGCACGTGTTATAAAAATGATGAAACTTTGATATTTTAGGTTTATCCAATGATGAAACATTTGCATATCTTGGGTAAAAGCCGAAAACAAGATCTAAGACTTTTCCATCTTGAAGTAAAATTACATGAGAGACTGTTACCACCAGCCTCACCACCGACCTCTCTGATCTGCTGTAGTATCTGGATTCAGGAAGAGCAAGTGGAAAGATATTCAAGTGCATTGGAAACAAGATGGAAGTATAACAATAATATGAATCGATGGACAAAATTATATAGGTATCTTATCTTTCCATGCATGAGAGGGGTCAGAGGTAAAGATCGAGAGAGGGTAATAGAAAAGACAAGGAGAGACAAGTACATTTAAAGGGGGTCGATGTAATGGCGATTTGAAGCATCCAAGAGTCTGATCAGGCGCTTTTTAGACACAAAGAGACATAGGTAGAGAGACAGAGGGAGGGAGAGAGGAGAGAGAGAAAACATACTCCATTGCTCTATCGCATTCGCCTGGACCTCCATACTCTTACAGAAAAGTTCCGAGAACATGTCCGATCCATAATATCCGAACATCTCCGAGTACATCCGAACTCTGAACGTGCAAATGCTCAGCAAATGCAAGCCTCTGTTTATAAATATTGTAGCAGGGTTGAGCGAACAGAGCGAGACAAGAAGAGACTTGAGTTGTTCTATCTCTCGTAGCGACAGTGGCAGTGAGAGAAACAAACGAACTGTGTCAGAACTGCTGACACCTCTGGAAATAGCTAAGTGGAAAACACTTGAAAAGCAGCGTTTCATTTAAGAGCCTCGTTTTCTGCATTTAGTGGTGACATAAATCTTTCTTGGTCCGCTGATATCGAAGAACTCTGCAGTGCTTTCTGTTTTTGCAAGATTAACCTTTTGAGGAGCTAGATGTGATTTTTGTAGACGCGCTGTTGCTGATGCTAGTTTCCCCTCCTCCCAACTCTTACAGCTGACACATAAAGCTCGAGGGTTAGCGATGTGGTCGGCGTGTCAAACAGAATTTATACTTAGAACAGATCCCAACAACACAAGTAGACTTTATATTTGAAATAAACCACACCAACACAAGTTGAATTTATGCCTGAACAACGCACATAGAATTTGTAAACTAGATCACAACAACACAAGAAGAATTTACACTCAGATCAGACGACAAAGCAAAGAAATACAGAAAAGTAGAAAGAATACAAAGAAGTTTTTATAGTTATATATTTGTTTGTTCTCCTTTTCTCCCTCCCTGTTTAAATTTTTCCTTTATTACTTTATGTCCAGTCGTCTCGGTATCACGAACTTCAGATTTTAATCCTTCCACCAACGAATGATAATATCTATTCTATTTATAGCACATATTTCTTGTTTCCCTCTCTTCTTTCCCTTTACTCAACAGTCAGTTTGTTCAAGTAATACAAACTTCCTTGGTTCCTGTGGTCCCAGTGGCTGCGCTGATAAACAAGCTTTTCATCGCTGCTTGTTGTGATTAAGATCTGCAATCGCACCAAGATTTGAAGGCATCACATCAGGCGGGTCAGCGTACCGGTTACTCGTCTGTGCACTGACATCAGCTAACGTTTTTCTGCAGGCGAGATTCGCGCCAGCTGCCTGCTAGCTAACAGGTACAGACCACAGTGGCACACGCGTTTCTTTCATTGCAATCATTTATTGCTTTCATCGCCCGCTGTTCGTGTGTGTGTGTGTGTGAGAGAGCGTGAGGGGAGCGTACGTGTGTGTGTGTGTGTGCGCGCGTGCGTGAATCGGTGGTACGGATGATTGTGCACATGAACGAATGTGTATGAATCGATCTACAAATAAAACAGTAAGTGTTTTTAGGGGTCGATAATTATACTTGTACAAATGAGTTTTTGCAGATATGCATCCACGTGTTGTGTATTTTTGTCTGTGTTTACGTGGTGCGTCAGGTAGTGTGTGTATTGCTGTGTGTTTATTACTGTGTGCCTGCCTAAATCTTATCTTTTCTTTCCCTTTGTGTTTGTATGCCTGTGTGCCTTTGTATCTGTCTGCATGCCTGCCTGTCTGCCTGTCGGTAATCTGTCTTCCTTCCCCACTTTTTTTCTTGCCTTCATTCGTTTCTTTCAATTCTTTCATCGTTTATTTTCTTCTTTCTTTCTTCACGAGTACGTGTGTGTATGTGCGCGTGAACGCTTGTGTGCACGCGCGTGCGTGCCAGCATATGCTTCATTCATCTGTATGCACCTGTCTGCCTGTGCTAGTGTCTGCCGTATGTCACGCAGCCTGCTCTTCCCTGCGGCGCTGGCATGAGCGCACCTGGACAAATTCAGACTCCCGGCGTGAGCCGCGAGTTATAGCCCCTTCCTCCTCCCTCCATCCTCTCGCATAGAAAAGACGAGAGAAAAGCTCAGCAGGCGCTAAGCTCCATTATTTCCTCTCGTCGGTGATCTGAGCTCTGCCTTTTGTCCTCGTTCTCGTCGGTGATCTGAGCTCTGCCTTCTGTCCTCGTTCTTACAAGCCATTGTCAGAACATAGGCTTTTTACAGACCTAAGATCGTAAACGAAGTAATCTTGCAGCAGGCATGTCGTAACAAGCAAGGCGCGTGCTTTTGATCGTGTAGGTGGGTACCTTAATGAATAGAGCTCAGCCTCTTGGGGGAAAAATATTGTCCAAAAGCCCCCCCCCCCCACTCGCACACACTTTTTTTTGGTGGGAAAGAAAGAGAAGAGAAGCGGAGAACAGGTCTGTACGTTTTAGCGAATGTGTTCAAGTCCGGACGTCTCCTCTTCTTTCTCCAGCTTTTCTTATAACAATATTCGTAATAAGCAGTATATTAGATGTACGGTATTTCGGGGATAGACGCAGGGCACATAAGTATAGCACATTCTATATTTGACAGGGCTGGGAATTGACCTGCAATGCACTCAAACAGACTGCCTAGTGTGGAAGTGCATGACAGGTCAGACACACTGTTTTGAGCTACTCGCACTCAGTCACACAAGTAAATTGACAGCATAACCCAAACTACGGCAGTCAGGAGGGCCCAGCTGCCCATGGGATCCTGACCCTTAGTCCCTATAGCTTAGGCAGTACACAGAGGCTGGCACGAACAGGGAGGGGCCTTTTTGCTTCTGGCTTTCGGACGATGGACTGGCCGGTGCGCCGGTGCAGGGGATGGATACAGAGAAGGGAGGCCTAATGGCCGGCTACACAGACCATGTGAAATAAAAGAACTGAACTGCAAACAAAAGTATTTGTGGTCTTCTCTGTGACACGTAATGTAACATTCCTCCAGCTACGTACCTTTTTGTACTTTGGCCTTCACTTTATCTTCCTTGTGCAAATAATCTTTCGTATTTTTTACCCTCTGAGAGATATGTCTGTAATCAAAGTTCCTAAGGGGGAAACATGTTTATTCCCTTATATGTATTAATCTCTCTCTCTCTCTCTCTTAGAAGAGGGCTGGATTATAATAAACACAAATTGTTTAATCTAATATTCTCATAATAAAGAATTCTTCCATAAAATCTGTCTGTCCCTCTTCTCTCTCTCTCTCTCTCTCTCTCTCTCTCTCTCTCTCTCTCTCTCTCTCCCGTCTTATCTCCTTCTCCTCTCCTCCCACACCCCACGATCTCCAACTCATGAATAGGTCGAAGGTGAACAGCGCAAAGAAAAGGACTCCACTTCAGAAGTAAAACTCACTCAAAAACAAGACGGAAAGAAAAGGACAATACACTTCTGTCTCTCAGACGCTCACTTCAGCCTTTCCTGATTCCGTTCCTTGTTTCTGTACTCCCTCCCCTGCGGCAGGAGATGGTAAGCGTCGGTAGTTACCAGTGTCTTGACAAATGCATGAAATACACCTGCGCCTAGAACTACACACTACTTCTCCTGTAGTATCTGCGTACAATGTGGTTCTCCTTAGGTTTGCACTAAATATTCGATCTGAATTCGTATTCGGCTGAATAATAACAACATTGCAATATTCGTAATCGCAGACAATTTCGAATGACAAAAGTTCGAATAGTTAAACGTGTAAATTTGCAAGAATTTTACGATATTGGAGTCAAATTAATGATAGTCACAGAAGGTAAACTGAACAGAAAGTTCGAACGCTTTCAATCAATAATAGTATTTGCAGTAATAGCTAGAATTTTTTTAATTAAATTTTAACAGCGGAGTCAGATGTTGTGTTCTTGGAAATTACACAAGTCCGTGACTTCCCTGTTCAAGTGCGGCTGGTACTTTTATTCTTTTGACCAATATATACAAAAATATCGCCTGTATTACTTATATAAACATATTGTCGCCGGGCCATGAAAGGATAAGTGTTTCGTGCGTTTTTTAATGTTTCAGTAAGCATGTTTTCAAACTAAACGCGCCACTTGCTTACCGTAAAACCGACTGACACGCATCGCCACACTTTCAAACAAAAAAATTAATGTAGACCTAATTATATTACCCGCTTGTGTGGTCAAAGGGAAATAACTCTCATTTTACTGTCGTTCCGAAGCACACGCCAAATATCACGTCGTTTCAAAGTGGCAACAAACTGGTGTTTAGCAAAGATGGCGTATGGAAAGAAACATGCCAAAATGCCCCACGTGACAAAATGTTATTATTTCTGTGGATAAACAATGCCACGGTGCTCGAAAAATTGCAGAAATATTCGGCTCGGGTACCGTAACACTGACAGGACTATGAGAAAACCCATGATTGTCATTTGCGAGATCAACCACAGAAGAAGAATCTGAGAATGCAGTCGTGCAGATCTAAACTCGATAGGCCGGAAAACCACTGGGAGGACATTTTTGGACAAGATGATGGTTATTCTGCGAGAGGACAACGGAAATCTAAAGTGGGAAGACGTCCTGGTGAGCAGCAGCGACCTGCGTCCTATGGTGTTGCGAGCACTCGAAATATTTTTAACACTAATTACATGTAAGAAGTGTCAGAGCAGATGCAAATATGTGTTGCGGGTATAATTAACAGTAAGATTCAAGATGTGTTCTTCGCATCCCCCAACTTGACTGAACACTTGCTGCTGGCACACATTTGGAACAGTATCAGAACACCATTTACACATGTTCCGGCTATTTGAACACTTTCGAGAACACAGACCAAATATAACAGTTCACACCAGTTTAGCAGCAACACCTCTAAAGATCAATGCAAAATGCGTTCTGTTTTGGTACCAAATTAAATGTTCTAAATTGAATGCTTCTTGTTTACAGTGAGACCACGACCGACAAGAACCATCACACTCATGGTATGGGGCTACATCTCATACTTCGGCATAGGCTTTCTGGGATTTGTAGAAGGAATTATGGACTTTGAGAAGTATATCCAAGTTCCTGACAGCCATCTTTAGCCATCTGTATACAAACATTTTGGTGCGAAGCAATGGGTGTTGCAAGGAGACAATACTGCTGTACACAAGTCACGCTTCACAGCATAGTGGAAGGAACAAAACAATGTCCCCCTGCTTATATGGCCTGCACAGTTCCCCGATCGTAACATCAATGATCATGGAAAACATTTGGCTTGTGCTGAAAAGACAAGTTGGGTCATCGTATCAACACAGTGGACGACCTGAAGCGAGAGATTCTGAGTGCCTTGGAACGTGTCCCATTATTTTTCATCAAGCACCTGTACGAGTCGCTTCCATGATGTCTGCGTAGAGCACTGATTCGGAAGGGCCACATCACCACATATTAGACAGCTGTGAAGTTCGTGGAAGGTAGGAGAAGAAAGTTTGTGTGTTGTTTACAATTCGCTGGGAGTAGTGAAATTGTGGGTTTATAATGGCACGTCGCTGTACTCATCTGCATTTATGGAGAGAAACATCATATTTCAAAATATTGCAACCACGTTGTTTCAAGTCACATCATGTAGACATATGTCATTTTTGGAGAAAGGGAGGGGTGCAAAATGTAACGGTAGGCCTGTGATTTCTGACAAAATGTTTGTCAATGCCTGTTATAGTACTGCTTTTACGTAGACCGTAAAAAGGTAATTATAGACGGTACAAGAGGTGGTCCGGCTAGTCTGGTGGGAAATTTGTCATGTGACTCTATACTTGGACTAAAGTTACTACGACCAAACACTTAACTGTGATCTTTTTAAGCCTTTGACCTCGTACCTGGAACAGAGTCTATAACTTAATGCCTGTTACCTGATATCTCTCTGTACCTGTCTCAAGCCAGAAAAGGCGACTAGCAAAACTTTATTGTCAGCCATGACTACGATCTGGAACTGATGATCACGCTTTATGCAAATCACGCGAGACCTACGCTTAAGATCGTAACCCTGATTTCAAGTCATCCAGATAAAGAGACTTGAAGCTTTAAGCGATATCTGCAGCAGATCTTATCTTTAGCCAACAGCCCACATGGCGCGAGAATTCAAGAACCACAGAAGTAAAAGCAAACAAGAAAGTAAAAAAAAACACCAAGAGAACAGAACATAAAAATGAAAAGAAGAAAAAGAAAGTGGGGAACGACAAAACTAGAAATCATCGTCGTCATCATCATCATCATCATCATCATCATCATCATCATCATCATCATCATCATCATACAAGATAATAAAATATGACCTGGTTCTGGAGTAGAAAGTCTCTACCGACCCCACATTCCCACCCCCGCAGCAAACACCACTGTACGTCTGTCACACTGCCTTCACGGTTCCCGCGTGCCTTTTTTCCCCTTGGTCCTTGTTCATGCGAAAACCAGCAACAGCATGCAGCGACGCCTCCCACTGCCAACATGCGTGACCAGCCAACACTTAGCTTCTTTCTCGTCCTCTGCTTGCGCGATCTGTTTGCTTCATTAGCCAGCTTAAATTACGCAGCTCCTTACATCGCCGAGGTCATAAGTGCAAACGTCGCTGTAAGCAGTTCCGTTATAATTGCATACCCATTCTCGACCTCCTAGTTCTCTCCCCTCTGGATCTTTCTCTTTCTCTCTCTTCCTTTTCCTACTCCTCATCATCATCAACAGCAGCAGCAGCAGCAGCACCGTCTCGTTTGGTCAATGGATTACGCATAAATGTTTGCTGTACTTCATGAAAATCCCGGAGCTATTCTTGTTACTGTCGCGAGAAACTACCAGCCTGTGTATGCTAGAAGACCCAACATACAGCCTGCGTTTTTGTATCGTTTTTGTTACGATAATGACATAAGACAGTCGTTGTTAGGAGGTATAACGATCTCGGCCATCTTTTTGAAAAAAGGTGAAAAACACTTACGTTTCGTAAAGGCGTCCGCAGCGAAGCACAGGTCGGATACGCTTTCAAACGGGCGGGATTTCTGCTTCAGTGATATCTCGGCCAGACAGGTGAAATATGCCGTTGGTGGCCAGCCAATGGCCTGGGCAGGTGTTACTGAGGGAATCTACGCTGTGTATGTAGGACAACGGCTGCGAGCGACCGAAATAACCTCACACTACGCGAAAATACACGCTTACAAGAAGAGGGAAACGCGCCCTGGTTTAACCCACATTTTTACACAATGGCAGCATGCCTGGACCCAAGCTAGCCGTATGGTGGCCGATTTGCAACAGATGTTTTCTGCTCAAAAAGCAAATGTTTAAGTACTGGATCACCAGAGAAAGAAAATATAAGAAGGAAGGAAAGCGGAAAGAAAGTATGAAAACAACAAACCAGATAAATGCAGGGACATGTCCAACATTCGCTACAGAACACTTCAAGCCTGACGCAAGTGTCAAAGGTCAGAAAAAAATGCATGGGCTGAAGGGCCTTTGCGCGGTCCTTTACACCCAAACTCGACCGAGTCAGAAAATATTGTATGTGCTGCTTGCATCACGTTTTATTTGGAAGCAAACACGTGTGCAGCTTTTAACTGGGTCACGATGAAGGCGAGTGCCTGCAGCGAATTCAGGTGTAGCGACACTTCCATCTGGTTCAGCTTTCGCCTTGGGATAGGTAATTGTGTGGTATACTGTCGTGCAGTCCTGACAAGGGGTCAAGGGTCAGAGACTAGATAGGAAGTCGGCACGATATGTGACTGCCAGACCGACAATAATAAGCAAACACAAGACAGAAAGATGGGGCCAAGGAGAGGCAGTGAGAGGAGGGGACAGGGAGGTGAGAACGATATGACAGAGATGGTGGACAGAGAGAAAGCGAGGAGATAAACATGGCCCGCCATGTTTTCCTGTGCTTTACATGTGCTATCCAGAGACGGGAAATATTCAATGTGCTGCTAAAATGTAAGAAAAGAAAGAAAAAACAGACGCGCACGTTCGGATCACATTATATCACTTTTTTGGAAGCAAACACGACTGTGCAGCTTTTGCTGTCCATGTGTCGCTTCTATTCATTAAGTACCTAGTTCTAGTTTGTCTGTTTTGTCCTGATGAAGAGGTAATGCCCCGAAATGCTGACTGTTTTCTTCAATTTTAGCATGGCCTAGTTCCTTTGTTGTCACCCTACCATGACTGAAAAATAGGAAAAGGGTTTGGGAGGCGGGAGCAGGTCGGGATCCACTTAACTGCTGACACCGCTGTATCGCAATTAAATGAGAGGGAGAAAGTTGGAGCAGGGGGGAGACAATGCTTTCTTTTGTTGATGTCAGCAACAAAGAAAACCCAAGACCTCAAGTTTGTCCTGAAAAGCCTTTCGTCGACCTGGCAAGATAAACAGAAGCCGACAGCAGACAACGGAAGGCGCTTAGCTAATCGCAGCGATTGCGTTTACGGGAAATACGCTTGCACCTATTCGCCGTGCATTAATATAGGAGCCTGGGGGAGAAGGGAGTGGGAAGGGGGGTCAGCTAGCTGCGTTCTGACTGTTGGTGGCTTTTTAAGTAACTGAAGCAAGACATATTAACGCCATGTAGCTGTCGTAAAGGCGTACGTCGTTCATATTTTGCTACCCTCCCGAAGTAAGCCAGCACAGTCCCCTGTGTGGCTGCATGTCTGTGTGTTTGTGACTCCCTCTGCCTGGCCATCTCTCTGAATATCAGTCTCCTTGAAGACGTTCCGTTTGTCTGGCAGTTGACATTAAGGGTGCCTGCTGCGTTTTGCATCTGCTGCTTGCAGTATATGTGAGTAGGCGTTTGCTAGTATTTTTCCTTCTTTCTCTCTCCTTCACTTCTCTCTCTCCCTTTCTTCTCACTCATTCATCCACTTACTATCCATCCATTCATCATTTATATGCATGCCATTATGCCGATGTTTATTTAGCTGTTAAAAAGAATTCCTCATACATTCCAATTAAAAAGTGAGTCATGTACCTTCATTAAAAGTTAGTCGTACGTCCCCATTAAAAAGTAAAACTCCCCATTAAAATTGTGTAGTGCGCCCCCATTAAAAGGTTAGTTACACCAGCTTTAAAAAGTTAGTCTCTGTGCCCTCCTATACACCTCTTTATGGGATAGGTATATGCGCCAGCAATTGTTGTCATTATCTTCGCCTACGAATCTATCAGGCACGAATGTAATATCAAAATGTTGACCTGTAATTGACACAGGCTCTAACCTCATGCAGTGCACCAGGGCACATTCGTTGAACCTCAGACCTCAACCATTGTCGTCCCATCTTCCTCCTCCCCCAGACAGTGCAGTCGTCGAGCAGCTGATAGCGCGCGGTATAAACGGAGTCCACCAGTGAAGCCAACAGTTAATGTCATCATAATCCGAAGCGCTGCTAACAAGCGAACTTCAAGAACCCGCCACAGCCTTGAATCTGCCTCCTAGACGCAGCAGGTTCGGCCATAGAGATGTAGACAGGAAGTTCATAGAGGACGTACAACGAAAAGTGCTTTTAAAATCTGAGAAAAATGTTCAGATGGAAGATAAGAAAGAGATGGATTACAGAAGAAGTGGTGTAAGCATGTGTGCTTGTAAGCGGGCATGCATGCACGTTTCAGCTTTTCTTCATTTCTTTGTGTGCCTGCATGAAAATGAAGAAAATATTTGTGTGTCTGTGTGTACGCTTGCGCGTGTGTGTGTTTGTGTGTGGCTGTGCACATGCCTCCATGTGTGTGCATGATGTATACGTATGCATTTGTATGTGTATCCGTAGCTTCTCTTGCATTATAGCATTGCTTTGCTAATTGGTGTGTAGGTACATCTATGCACATCCAACAGAGAGAGGGGGAAGGATCTTTTAATTTTTTTTTTAAAAATAATTTTAAAAAGCACCACACAGCTGTTTCTTCTGAAGCCTGTTTGACTACAACGCTCACCAACAGTTGCGATGGAGAGTACGGGCGTCGTTGATGGACCTCTCCTCTGAAGTTGAAAGAGTCTTTGCACACGCACGACATAAATATCCCAGAAAATAATACTCTGGGACGGCAATAACAAAACATTTAGTAAATGTCTCCAGTTGCTCTGAGAATCCATTCAGGGGTGGAGTGCGATGTAGCCGCTGGGCATGTGTCTGGCTGTTGTTTGTTTGCTTTTTCCTGCCTTCCTTCGGTCATTCCTTCCTGTCTGCCTTCCTTCTTTCGTTAGTTCGTTCTTGATATAAGATAAGATAGGATAAGATAGGATAGGATAATACTTTATTTCACTCATGCAAGCATATGACTTTTTCTTGGTGTCACAGAACACAGGCAATCCAACAGTCAAATCCTAAAATAGAATAGAACAACGGAATACTTCCCCGTACACGCACACCGCACCCTCGCCCATGCTGTAGGTGCACACATACCCACCCACCCCCCCACCCCACCCCCACACACTGATTCCTTGAGTTTTGCCATGTTCAGGCCAACTGACTAGGAAGGAGGGCTAGAGATATTGTTGTCTTTCTAGAAAGTCTAACACAAAGCAGTTGCTTTCGGGTTTTAGGGAGGTTATTTTTTAGATATAAAGGCTTTTCCCGATTTTCAGGTTGCGCTAGAAGGATCTTTAAATAAATGGAGTGATTATCGGTTTAAATGCATCATTAAATGCACCAGTGTTTTCTACGTGAGTCCGCCCTGCTATCTGTACCAAAGATTATTTTTTAAATGCTGTTGTTAAGGAATAATTCCATTTGCTGAACTGGTAATTTGCGAAGTCCAAACCCAATTAAACTATTGAGAAAGAACGGCTCTGTGTTAAAAAAAAGAGAGAGAATTTTGTTAAGTTTATCAAGTAGGACAACCGGTGACTCACGTATCCATGGCTGATGACAGAAAAAGAAAACAAAACCGTGAGCTTTATCTATCTATAGAAAAGCAGATATAAATGGAGGAAGAAAACAAAACTCGCAGGTAGAAGACTGCATGGAAACTAAAGCCAAGTTTTTAAGATAACAAACCTCATGATAAATATCGGATCATAACAGGAGACAGCTTTCTGGGCAACTGAAGGTAGACAGCTTGCAGTAATGGTGGTTTACCTCAAATGACGTCAGTAGCAGGTCACACTTCAGGAACCGGAAGTCTTCTATTAGATCTCGAAGCTACGTACCTTGGGCCGTACAGTGGGAATTTTTATTTTCGCCCTCTTTTTTCTTTATTTGTCAAAACGAACGTGATGTATGGCGCTGCTTCCAGAAGCATCTCATAAATTTGTGACATAAAAGATTAGGCAGGGATCGTTTCCTCCCAGATTATGGACCTCTCAAATGCCAACGCAGCTTTTTTTCCTGCGATTATCTGCCTTCCTGTACGTCGTTGTTGGGGGGAGCGGCAGATAAGGACACCTGGCCAGAGCTCTTGCCGAGTCTCGCAGGGGAACGATAATTCTGTGGTCTCGGGACAGACGCGGTGGGTGGGAGTTTCGAGGGTCGATCCGTTGGAAGGAAAAACGTGCCCATGCGGCTTTGCGCCAAGCCCCATTTGTGGACGAAGTGAGACCATTTATCAGTGTGTTAGTCTACCCGAGGAAGTTGTATCCACTAATAAGAGATGTGAGGTAGCTGGGTACCTGTGGCTATTCTTACTCTTGCTTTAATTTCTATTGTTATTGCCATTTTTATTAGCGTGTGCCTGTCTGCCTGTCTTAGTCTGATTGGCTGCTTTCTTGCTTGCTAAAAAGAGTGAGACAAAGAGACATCCAGAAAGAGGGAAGGTGACAGACAGACATGCTGACAGAACTTCAGACAGGTACACAGACAGATGGTTAGATCGATCGACGTACGGACAGACGTACGGACGGGTGGGTGGATAGATAGATAGATAGATAGATAGATAGATAGATCACGGTGTTGTTTTCTGAGCAGGGGAGGTGAGAGTATGGGAGGTGTGAGAGGGAAGGAGAATGGAAAGCGTTTTGTTACCTGCTGATCATCGTCCCGTTGTCTTGATTAGCTGATAACCTCTTCCCCATGTGCGGAATCCACCTCACGCGTTCGGCGCACGCGCAAATGAACGTCCGGGCATGCAGGCACACAGCGTGCCACAAGCACGCACCCGCTCATAGAAGACAGACCCCCTTCTGGCCACGTGATCAGTCGCGTCTGGTCCACCAGGTTTCCATTCACCCACCTCCTCACAAGTTCCTCCCGGCTCAAGAGTAACAGAACATTCATCGCGGAATCAAACTTTCATAGTTTTCAGTGGGAATGAAAGATTTGAAGAAGTCCTTATGAGGACATGACAATTTATGTTCTATCGATAAATAAGAATTTATGTAACACCAAATTCAACAGTTTGATGGCGAATGTTGAAACTGTTGTCAATTCGTAGATGTGATGTGGAGAACAGGTGATAAAGCGACTGCATGCACGCACGTAAGAGCGCGCATGCGCACGCATGTAGGGACAAAGGGGAGGAGGAGAATGAGGAGAGGGGAGAGGAAGAAACACGACCAACGACAATATCAACAACATAAAAGCCGAATCCATCTATTCGTCATTTTCACTGCTCCTCAAAGCACTCCTTTAGTTGCGTTTTTGTCACGGAGGAGTCGGCGTCTCGCCCCAGGTACGGAAAACGCATCCCGCCTTCTCCCACCAGTTGTGGAAGGAAAATGGGAAACTGGAAACCGGCAGACTGGAATCTTCCCATTTGCTCTCACGGTCCCTCTCCCCTTCCCGCCTGTACAAGGGGCTAGAACCAACGGCATTTTTTGACCAAGGAAGAAAACCCTAAAGCTTATTTACATTTACTTTGTGACAACTTCAGAAAAAAAAGAGAAGACATATATGCTGTTGAAATATTGATATCCCAGGCCATAAAACCTTGTCACTACATTTACGCCAAGAGAAAGCGCGTGTTTATCAAAGAATTCATATATGCTGTTGAAATACCAACGCTGTCAGACTATAAAGACATAAAGGCCGTCGCACACTAGCTCCAAATGCGGAGATCGCCAATCAACGTGACAAAAGCACCCGACTTCTTGAGGTTATCTTAGATTGGAAGCGTTCTGGCGCTTTTGTCGTCTCACTTGGCGATCTCGTGTTTTGACGTTAGTGGGCGATACCCATGATTCTTCATAGACACAAAGATGGGCTTAAGGAACAGATGGGCTTAAGGAGTAGAGCACTTTACTTTCCTTCTCTGGGCACATGAACGTTTTTTGGCAGAGCGAAGCTTGGAACGTTTCCCTCTCAAAGTCCGCTGCTTGTATCTTCACTTGAAAGATCTGGAACTATGGATAAGCTTTCGACTAATTGAAGTAGATAAAAACAACTAGTTATTATATCTTAAACCACGAATGGATCTACCATTTAAAACATAGGCAGCAATTTGCCTTATAAAGTTACGCGCTTTAATCTCGAAAGTGCTAACACATTCAGAAGTAAAAATTATCAAACATTCTTTAAAAGATATCACGCGGGCAGTCTAACCCCCTCCCCCCCACCTCGCTCGCCGACCGCCAAAATACGTGTGGTCAAATGAGGCCTCTCATTGGCCAGAGGACGGCATTCATCAGTTTGGCTGTAACTGCATTCAAGACTGTCTTTGGCACATCGTTTGTAGAGACCGACATTCTGCTAAAATCATCCACCTTCAGGCCATATCTTCCTTTCTACTTCCCTCCCCCCACACACTCGTATGTACGCAAGCGCGGACAACCGAGCAGAACTGCACAACTGCATGACAGCGCATGCTCACAAGAATGAGAGGCAAATAAAGATAGAGAAACAAATAGTGTATATATTTTTTTTCTTTAATGTATGCTTCTCTTTTTCATATTATGAATAGACCGAGACAAAAGTCCGTGGCATACACGCATTTTGCCTCCGCGTGGAGAGACTGGTTAACACCGATACCCGACAGTCTCTGCAACATATTAAACACCTCCGTCATATTTCACTTTGTGATCCACAAATCTTAGACGCCAGCATCAACCTTCTCTAGTCACCTGCGCAGGAAGTGCTGTGTCAGTTTCACTGGTGAGTCGTTTCCGTTCATTCATCATCGCCAGAACGAGGCTAATGCTTCCATATTATCTAGTCGTTTCTTCCAGCGAAAAGTACCATGTGGTAAGAAAGATGGGTCACGTGACCGAGGCAAGCTGCAGTACTGTTGAGAGTTTCAAACTGTAATTTTGATGACGCAAGATAAAAGTTGACGTAACGCGATAACGTCGAAGTTTCCGGCCTTTCCCACTTCTCGCGAAGTCACGACCATGGCTGAAGTCCTTCCGCTCACACAAAGTAAGGGCTGCTCGTCGCAGTTTAAAATGGAGCTGAAAGTTCGCTCCTGTCCTGGAAAAGAAAGAAAGAAAGTGTTACACTTCGATACACACTCTCAGTCACACAGCATCCAGTGGTCATACGTGCTTGACACCACACTGGACGTCCAGCTAGTTACACGACATGTCATTTAGGAATATCACAATTCTGTGGCGAAGGGACGGGGGATCATCTATTCTTTTAACTCGTGATATTCTAGTGGTTTTCTCATTTGACCTAGAATTACATCATAGAGTCCATCCGTTAATTCAGACGTCTGCTTTTACGGTTTCTCTAGCACAGCTGGTTCGTAGGAATACATTGGCCTGGCCACGGACACCAAACTAACTCAAATTCCTCTGCAGCTTCAAGTTTCAAAGTTCCATGTCTACACACGTGCTCCATGGTACATGGTGGTCGTTCCGATGTTGATGGCACCTTGTCGCGACAATGGCAAGGTTCATCCAGCATAGCGGCAACAAGTCTATATACGGCCTGGCGAGTTTTTCTCCATCCAGCCCGCCGGCCTGTCCGCTGGGTCTCATCGTTTTCCTCTCCTTTTCCCTCCCTTTTCTCCTTTTCTTATATGCTTCCAGCCTAGGGTTTATATGCTGAAGCTTTCCAACTTCCAGTAGCTTCCACCGATGTGAACGGAACTGTGGTTTCCCTCATAATATTACTTTGCTTGAATGAGGTCCATTGTTTACACAGTCACGCGGCCCACCATTTCCTGGAAAGACATGGGGA
>SMGT01000958.1:0-24082 GCA_004794575.1 Lanistes nyassanus | reverse complement strand
TCCCGTTCCTGGTTGTTTACCTCGCGCGGCTACATCAAAGCTCTTGATGCTCGACACTACGCGTCGCTAGTTTTCTCCAGCTACGTAATCTTCCCTGAACAACTAACGCACACCTGGTCAGCCTGACACCTTCACGAATCCCACCCCAGCAGCCCCAGGTAATTAACACCTTGCCCCTCGCTTCTAGGGCCAGTACCCCCGATCATAAGTGTAAACAGGGAACTAATCCTAGGCTGGTGATGACGTGAGCGGCTAGATGGCGGCTTGAACAAGGGGATAATAGACCTTAATTAGGGCCTGAGAGTCGAGGATGGTTCACACCTGGAATCTATGGTGCAATCTCCTTGACCCACCAGACCCCAACACGTGACAGTGGTGGTGGGGAGGAGGAGGAGGAGGAGGAGTATTTGATGATGAGGAAGAGGGGAAAGAAAGAAAAATTTGCATGAATAAATAAAAGACAAGAAAAAGAGAAAGAGGAGAAGACAAAAATGAATCCAGAAAAAAAGAAGAAAGATGAGGGTATTTACATGCAGAATAAATACGAAACGAAAGAATGAAGACGTGGCCTGTCTGTCCCTGGAGTGTTTCCAGCTGCCGCTTCCTCTTGTTGGAGTATCATTTCGGGCCGAACGAGATGGAGACGAGGGAAGTTCGCAGGCGATAAGTCCCGATCTCGGGCCGCCGCTCATACCACGGGGCCAATATCGCCGCCAAGTGCTTTGGGGCTGTTTGTGAAAACACACAGGAATCACTCGCGGCGACTAAAAAGTACGTATCAACAATAGGTAGACTGCCGGCAGATGGAAATGTGGGCAGGATTGGTGGTTCTCGGAGTTCGGCAATTCTTTCTGCTCCTCATCATACAGCATTCCGCTGGAAATGCGAGCGGGATGATCAGGCGCCTCTTCTGAGTGTGGCAGGCATGAAGTTCGTTACTGCATGTATGCGCGCACAAGGGGTGTGTGTGAGAGAGAGAGAGAGAGAAAGAGAGGACATGTAAAGGTAAAGGAAGTGGAAAAAGAAGAAAGAAACCTGCAGAGAGAAGGACTGAATTACAGACAGACCGGCAGACGGACAGATAGAGAGAAAAACTTACAGGCAGGCAGATGTGACTGAACGTACACAATTTTGCTGATGCACGTTTACAATTTTCATTTAGCACACAGACGAACAGAGTGACGGATGGATAGATCGGGGTAGGGATTAACGGTCCAATTGACTTCAAACAGGGAGAGGAAAAATGTCAAACGTACATAAACGACCAGAAGGAAAGGTACCATGAAAAGACTTGCGATAAAGAAAATAATAGTTGATTACGCAAAGGGAAAGGGAAATATGGTAAAACGTTTTGTGCAAGAAGTATGGCGTGTTCTGTCTGCAAAATATTTTTGTCACGTGACGTGTTGCGCTGTAATTGCTCAAACAGGTGCATCATAAACGGTTCACCCGCCGGGTGTGTGAATTAATAATCATGACGCCTCGTCACTAACCACGTACACTAATTAATCATTTGCTCTTGACATTCACACATCGTTTCGCACTTTCCATGACATATTGGAAACGATAACGCATTATATGTCAGAATATCACCACAAACACTTTGGAACAAGTTTGCCTCAAAAGAGTTGAGTCTGCTATTTAATTTGCCGTATCAGTTACAGTTTAACTACAAACATTATTTGTAGTATGCGGTAAAGCAATATTGAGAAAAAGATTTTGCTAGTTGTTTCACAAGAAGAAAAACAGGTATCAATGAAGGGTAGCGCATGGCGGGGTAGGGAAAAGGGTGGTGAAGGGCGTGAAGTGGAAAGGAAGGGGGAGGAAGCCGGGGATACCTGGAGCAAACCTCCGAAGGCTGTATGCCCTGTAAACACAGGCCACATGCAGATAAAGAATCTCTGTTGGGCACGGAATTCCAGCCAACGGCCCAACGTACGGATAGCAAGCAGGCGTTGCCGCTATTTTTCGAGACGCTAGTAATTTTCCCGCTTGAGCACATAGGAAATAAATACTCCTAAATGCAACCCCCCAAAATCTTTCCCAAATGCCTAATTAATTCATTTTGTTTAGTTTCAACCGCATGTTATCGTAGATTTTCAAAAAGCATCATTCTCAAGGCTTGGAATTTTTATCATTTCTCGTAGCCGCAATCAGCGTCTTGGATTAACTGCAATCCATCCAGTATGCAGGTAGGACCAAGTATATCAATGTTTACCAGGTCTGCTTATCTTCGGCGTAAACAGTAAACAATCCAAACACCAGTTTTGGTCCTTTCGAGCATCGGGTCAGAAGGCTTAGCTTCCAGCCAGAGTTCAACCCAGATGAAGCTTAACTTGCGCTGACGGAAGTGGCAGGAAAATTTCCAACGGAAGAAGGAAGCGGGTTTTCTCGTTATCTCCCCTTCCTTGGCAAAAAAAAAAAAAAAAAAAAGAAAGAAAAAAAGGACGAGCTGTTTTCGGTCTGTGCTGGCGTGAAAGACCTTTAATGTGCGTCGGCATCACGTTTCCGAGCTGTCAGCGCTGGAGGTCGTTGGTGAAGTTAAAGTTACCCACGTCGCTGAGTGACAAGGGAGTAGGATAAACACACTGTATCTGCCGCGGAAGGTTTTTTCCCCCTTGGTAGTGATGGTGGGGTGGATGGGGGGAATAGTAAGCAAACCAAGTCAGTTCTTCATCAAGTCTTAGCTGATTGTTTTCCTTTAAATCGTGTTTCTCCAACCTCCCATCCCCTCATCCCCGATCCCCTGATTTTGCTTCGCATGCAGTTCTCTCAGGTTTTCTTTTTTGTTGTTTTGGGGATTTTTTGGGTGGTAGCTTTTTCTTTGGGCGGCTGAGTTCCTCTCTTTTTTCGCCTTATTCGTTGTTTATCTCCTTCCTAAATAAAAGCTTTTCTCTTTACCTCTGGTTTGTAGGAACCCATAAAAATCGTCATGAGTTAAGACAATAATCTCTGAAAAAAACACGAATGCACGTGCTCGGTAATTTGATAGAAAGTAAAGTGCTGAAGACGTGCTTAACGTCAGTCACAAGCAATGTTTACCTCCAGCATAGTTGATTTGTGACAATAGCATGGCTCATACACCTAAAAAAAATAAATAAATTGGAAAAAGCTTCCAAAACATTCACGTTTGACCTACTGATATCAACCAGAAAATCTTATTTTGGCCGCAGCTGCCTTGTTCTATGGCAGATATTGTTGTAAACTTTGGATGGATGTGCACCAAAATATTCTCTGGTTATGGCGCCCATATGTTATACGGCCCTACTTGATCTAATTTCACACTCGTATAGATCTTATTATCCTACTTCTATCCATACAGCCTTTAGGCAACACGCACAGTTTAAGAAAATTCCCTACATAGAATAAACTAAATGTGTAACCAGCTTAGGTATGATGACACAGAACATCAATTAGGCAAGCTATTAATAATCATGGGATACATTTTTTGACAGATTTTGCTAATAATGACGTAAGAAAGCTGTTAGAATGAAAATTTTATGTTGCTATGACGAAGTACTGTTGCGTAAAAATAGTCACTTGGAATAATATAATTACACAACAATTGTAATATACTTACGCAATAATTGTCATATAACTACACAATACGTGTCATAGTTACACAGTATTTACGGGTCTTGCGTCTAGTAACCATTAGCGATCGTTGTCCCCTCATCACAGGTATAACATCTCTACTCCTGTTCGAGAGATCATGGGCCGCTACTTCCGGTTTGCAGATGACATGCGCACCCAGCACGCCACAGTCGAAGATATCCTGTCTCACAAAATGGCCATGCCTCCCAACAACAAGATCCGCTTTGACTCCACGCTGACACGAAGAACATTGCCAGGGTAAGGACTCGGTGGCCAGTGAGCAGCTACTTATAGATTATACCAGGACGTTTTAAATCTGTGTGTATATATACGTGCTCCTGGGTACCGATCCACGTTCTCTTTTACATTTAAAGCAACTATGTTCCTTGGTTATTAAGTCTTTCAATTTCAGTTTTTTTAAACTAAATTTTCCCGTTAACTTGTGGGTCTTTCTGGAAAATTGAGTTTTGCGAACAAGAAATCTAGAAAAATTACTTTGTTCTTGTTCTGTACACATTAGCGTGTTCTTCTAGTTGACTGTGCTGCCAAATAGTAGTTCGGCGATTTTGAACACGCCACAGTATACCTTTCGATTAACGTTTGATAATACTTCAGAAAAAAATCACATTTCAGGAGGCTGAAGTTTCTGGATTCTTTCGACACATTCCGAAGTACGTACATGTACAGCAACCTCATGTATGGGCTGGCCTCGCGCATGGCGGAAGTAGTGGCTGGGGAGCAATGGGAAGACCTAGCCGAACGCCATTTTTTCCGACCCCTGGACATGCAGAGGTCAACATTTTTGACGCAGATGGATCTGTCAGATATTAACACCGCTAAACCCTACCAGAACTACTTCGGTGCGCTAAAACCCATCAGCGGGGAACTGCTCAGGTATGATATTTCATTTTGGGACACTGAAACAGTTCTATAGCGAATGTCACCAGATTCCTCCGCTATGTAAAATAGCTTCTTTTGCTGGTAGAATTAAAAAAACGTACATATTTGGATCATGTCTTGTTAGCCTAATCATATCAGTCTTTTCTGGTAGCAGACTATGTAGCCTTTACCTGCGTCCTAAATCGTACAGTCTGTGGATCCGACAGCCAGACGCCTGTTTTGGGGCCTGGCGCTACTGGATAGAAGACAGGGACGGATTGCATTAGCGTTATATCCCCTGTTAACACGTAAAGAGGCACGTAAAGTACACAGGGCCAATGGGGCTTACGACCGCTCTTATGGCCGGAAGTGCGGATAGAAAGGTCACGCAAGCCAAAGCTGGATTGGGCTAGTAACTTATGTTCTGGTAGTTGCTTACATCAAGCGTAAGCCGGCGGGTTTTTCATACTGTCAAAACTTGAGTCGCGGTAACATTTAAAATAAATAATACAGAACACAATATGCAAATTTTATTATCGTAAGATCTCGTAGATGCACTTCTCTCTCTCTCTCTCTCTCTCTCTCTCTCTCTCTCTCTCTCTCTCTCAGAAGTATGTGCGATCCGGTCCTAGTTGAAACACCTCTTTCAAAAGCAAACATGTAAATTTAACAAAGAACGTGCACCCATGTCTAACTTTCTTGGGACTATTTGCTGCACTACAAAAAAAAAACCCAAGTGGGGTTGGGATTTTTTTTTTTGTAAAATCCTAGACAGCCAGAAAAGACAAAGAGATCCAATCTAAAGGCTAATCTCAACCCTAAAGGAAAGAAGAAATGCGAGATTTACGGGAAAGACATAAGCCCCCTATTCAGCATATAATGTCAACTCCAAAGACAGAATAGCGCGGAAAATGTCAAGACGATAGAACGGCAGATCACCCTGTTTGCTAGTATGTCGAACCCCTTACGAGACAATTGCCATGGAAATCCAATAAAACGCAGACATCGGCACTGTTTAGCCCAGTGAAAGCGAAGAGCTTTCCGACTGGGTAATGGAAGGAACGCACGAATGGCGTCAACGAAACATTACGTTTCAAGGAATTTGTAAACACGGTGCGGTACAGCTCGTTGCTAAATAACGTCAGCGTAAACCAAGAATCAAGGGAGTAATAAGCCATTGTGATAACTATACTCTACTATAGTTTTTTTCACTCCTCTCCCTCCCGTCTACTAAGCGCCAGTATATTTACAAATTTATAAAATTCTCCAACCATCCTTAAATAAAGAGATTTAAGCCCTCGTGCAAGCACCCGCCCGAGTCTTTAAGAAGCCTTTTTTTCAGCATGCATAAAAGCATTCCATGTTCTATACATAACGAACATTAACATTTATCAGGATATTTAAGAGGATAGAGACAATCTGGGCATTAAAGAGGATAAAGAGAGACCTATATGAGCGTATGCACACAAACACACGCACAGTGGCTGCTAGCACAGACGAAGATAACCGGAACAGATTATTCCTCTTATTTTTAAACCAAAGCTGCTGTCCAGCTTAGAAAAGATGGAGATCACAGAAGTAAAATGCTCACCTGACCTTTATTTTGTTAGTAACTATTTCGTCAATGCCATTAGGATGAAAGCCCCCCCCCAAAAAAAAAAAAATTATTGATGAATTTTGATGGTATGACAAATCTAAAAATTACGATAAGGACGACGACGTAGATATTAGCAATGAAGTGGGTGACGGCAGACCCACATTTCCTTTAGCACGTACAACATACTTTAAATTTGGCTTTGATTGATTGATTGATTGATTGATTGATTGATTGATTGATTGATTGATTGATTGATTGATTGATTAGGCTATATGGAGAACTGGTGGGTTCTGGAGGTTTGGTCAGCACGGCAGACGACATGGCGCAGTGGATGAACTTCTTCCTCTCCGGAGGGTTCAACGCCAAAGGTCAGAGGGTCATGTCAGAGGACAGCCTGCGCGAGCTGCAGAAGCCGAGGACTGCCATGCCTCTGGTGCTCTTCAGTCAGCCGGACTTTCCAGTTACCTCCAGTTTCGATATCTACGCCATGGGCTGGTGGTTAGGATATTACAGGGGTACGAGAATTCTATTAAACACTGATTATAAGTTCGTACTACAGTTATTTGTATATCTTCATCAAGCTGAGATGCATGGCAGAGGAGCACGTTGTTGATGTTTATATTTGATCCTTACCCAACGGTGTATGACGTAAGCATTATCCTCTGTTTAGCAAAGTTCTCATAATGAGAACCAACATAATTATCCTGCCCTTTGCGTACTAGAAACAGGGAATTTCTGGAATTGAAAACAAGTGACATGATCACATGCTTGAACGTCCCTGATCACACGACGACCGTATTCGAAAGTCGGAAATTCCTCAAGCTAAAGAGAGTTAGTCACTATTTTTTGTGTGCCGCTTTCAGGAACCTAACAGAGGGGTTTATAACAAAAGCTAGTGGTAGAGATGATGATGATGATGATGATGATGATGATGATGATGATGATGATGATGATGATGATGATGATGATGATGCCCACACTTTCTGTCTCGCTGCCTGTGTAGGCTACCCTGTCCTGGGACACTCGGGTGCCTCCTACGGGTACCGCGCCTTCGTGGTGCTGGTGCCCTCGCTGACGGCCGGCGTGTTCGTCGTCATGACAGGAGACGACAGCGGGTACCCGTACCGCGGGCCGCTCGTCAGCCTCATGCTGGACCACGTGATGGGAGTCACGTCCTGGGTCAACGACTCTATCCTCTGCTCCTTCCCGATGCCATGGCAACCGGCACGAGCGCCTTCTTCCATCCCGCCTTACGACCCCAGCCGGCCCTTGGCCCACAACGTGACGGCCTACCTGGGCACGTACAGCAGCCTGGCATACGGCAGGCTGGAGATCCGCCTGAAGCCCAAAGACAGGGCGGGTGGGGCTCACGCCAGACGCGTCAGATCCCTGCGGCGTGGGCATCAGCTGGAGCTGATCTACGGCTACGGCACGTGGGATCTGATCCCAGTGCCGCCTCACGCCGCGTCGCCCAGCCGTCAGACCGCCGACGCCCAGCCGTCAGATGTGCTGGAGTACTTCTACGGCAAGGGTACTGGCGTGACGCAGTTCGTTGACGTCACGCCCCTTATCGTGCACCCGCCTCCCACGGACAGTGCTGTGATTGTCCGGATTACCATTCCTGGATTCGAGACTCGGGTGCCCCCAGTGTTCAGGAGATACGACGCTACTTCCGGCGGACATTCGTCACGAGGCAGAGAAGAGAAGACTTTCATAATTCTGTGGGTGTTTGTGTGTTGTCTATTACGTGAGTGGCGGTAAATTTTAAAAAAATCTCTTTTTGAAGCCAAAATTTCGCTCTGATTTCACCTAGACCTCTCCCAGCCCATTTCATCAGAAGAATGAAAGAGACAATGAGGCCGAACCGACTGCTGCATTTGAGGCTATTCTTCGCTCTAAAAATTACAGATAGTATTTTTCAGGAAATAATTGATCGCTCCGGGCCTTTTGTTTTGGCTTACAGTTCTTTTTGATGGAGAGTGTTTGCAACTATCATGGGTTCATAAGATGTGAAGCATGCAATACGAAAAATACAAGCACAAGCTGAACAGAAAGGCACTATTGGGATTTTATTACGAATGCGGCGCGAGACTGACTTTATTAGGATTGCATTTTACATTATTCAGAGTTGTGTGTTATGTGAATTTTTTTTTTAGAAATCGGGATAGATACAAATTTCGTTCTTTGGTGTTTCATGCTGAGATTGAATCGCGACGAACAGCCGACCTTGTAAACAGGGGCAACATGCAGAGGAAGTGCGTGTGCCAGACCTGAGATTGGAACCCACGACCCACAATTTTAGATCTCACTGTCTTGGTGGCAAGGTTTAACACCGCCACTGTCAATGGTGATGATCTTTATAGTACAGGAAGCCACGTGCAATAGAGAAGGGCGAAGACGTGCAGGAATTTAAAAAAATCTTCACCTCGCCTTCTGCACCCACGTGGTCTTGCAGAAAAAGCAACTCTTTCATATGTAGCCACGCTCTTGTCACACACGGGCATGTTTCTGTACAAACAAACGAACAAATGGGCCATACCACATACTGGCCTACAAGACACATACACAACCTACAGAGCTGCTCAGCAGGAATATTACATCAAGGCATGCAAGCACGTTAAACACACATACAATTCGCACAATTGCAAATACGTCTCAATCTGTGATACCTGCTCTTTCTCTCTCTCTCTCTCTCTCTCTCTCTCTCTCTCTCTCTCTCTCTCTCTCTCTCTCTCTCGGTATGGTGATGTGTTTGGCAATGCTGCTCATGTTTGTAATGCTGTAGTGTTTTGCTCCGTCTCTCAAAATATGAGTTTACGGCTACGCGAAGACAAAATTCACGTTTCACTCACTGTAAATATTTCTTTTACATTCATTCAAGACCAGTCACAACGAAAATCTAGTTATCTAAAGGTGAGGTGCGTGCAAGATTTTCTTTTGTAAAAGTCGTGCCATTAAACCAATGAATGTCTAATGTGCAATATGATCAAACAAATGAAACAAAAACGGGTGCATGAGAATAAAATGAGGAATAAATGAGAGATGTAGCAAAAGAATATGGATGAGCAACTTATTTTTTAAGTGTTTTGGTTTGTACTTTTCACTTGCTATTGACAGACTGTGCAGTCTAATTAAAGAGATAATATGTATAACTCCTTTGATTTTGATTGCCAACTTTCATTCCCGCTGTCTTACTATTTCATTCCTTCTCTTTTTCAAAAATATTGTCTTTTGCTTCCTCCAGCTCTTGTAGACCTATACCTTCCTCCTCCTCCTCCTCCTCCTCCTCCTCCTGCATGTCCTGTCCATTCGTTCCTTTCTCTCTTCCCTTTGCTACTTCATGATTTCCCCCCGCTTCCCACCTCCAACTTCTATTTTGCTCTTATACTTCCAACTGAAAGGAATAGTTAACCCGAAGAAGTACAATGAAGCTCTTGCTGTTTCCTTCACAGCCAGGTGCAGTGTTTGTTTCTTCCATGTCTGGAGGTTCATTCTTTGGAAATTGCTGTAATTAATCTTGAACAATACATGTTTGATATTAACTGGTTTTAATTACTAAGTAATATTTAGCAAAGCTATCAGTTAAGTTCGTAGGTCTGTGGAATTAGTAAAAGAACTCAATAAATTATTGTCATTATATCTTCATTCCTTTAAATTTTACGTGTCTGCTGCTTTTCTGTACGATAAAGATTTCTGTTTTTAACAAAATGCGTGTGCGTGTGTATATTTACTTTTGTGTATGCATATGTTTGAATGAAAGCGTGTTCATGCGCTGTCAGTTTACAGAATTAAAGACCGGATCCACAAATAAAAGAGCACTGAGAGCAGCCGTACACATTTACTCTTCTGTACACATCGTCCAGCAAACCTTAGAAGAACTTTAAATTCTGAAGGTTCCAAAGCTAGCCGATAGTTTGTCACGTGATCGCGATCGGTTTAGGCTGGCTTTATTTGGCCATGAATACGGCTTCAGCACACCATCAAGCGTTGCACCATTAATGTAATTCGGTTTCAGGTATAATAGAGCCTTGCATGAAACATGTTGCAGCCCGAAATAGAACAGTGTACGAACGTGCAAAAGCAAGCACGCGTCTTTTGGACTTGATCTCTTGATCGCTAATTTTCTATCAAGCGTGCTAGAAGTACGCACCCTAAGTTTTCTTTCAAAAGAGCAGAAAGTGATTTTAATGCCTTTGATGATAAGGAAGGTTGTGCCCTACAATTTTAGACGGCACAGTCTTATACCGGCACTGTGTGTATAATGCGCCCTTCTTTTACAACTGAATTCTATCCTGACACGGACGAACAAATCCTCCGGCCTCAGCGAGGAAATGTTTCACGTTGTGTCCAGTACCCAGCGTAGGGGCCCTCACAAACAGTAGACACAAATCATTGCTGTAATCAGCAGACTCGCCGGCCATATTCATGTGACTGGCACTTCAAAATCTAGCAAGAGTCGTAGTACAGTATGGCTCAGCTATGTAAGTCGTACGAAAACAGGCAAAGACGATCGTCTTGCCATTTGTCACAAGACATGTAGGCCTACTAAACTAAATAGAATGCTGTTTACAGACACATATTTTCACTAACATCTTTGGAAGAAACTTATTGTCGAGACATCAGCCTACGCAAACCAACATTTAAAAAAAATGTGAATGAATGAGTAAATCATACAATGTGTCAAGGGAATTTATGCATCATAGTCCACGATCCACTCACCTTAATATGTTATCTCCCTTGAACATTCTAAGTTGTTTATCATACCACAGGGGATAGGCCAAAGTTTCACATTTTTATTTGGCCTGATTGGCTAGTAACTTTTAAAACTTACTAGCCACTGAAATTCCCCCTGACCCTGTTTTAGTTGGTATTTTGTGCGACAGGATCTCTCAACACAGTTTTAAGACTACAGAGAAAATTAAGTACATGGAACTCTAAATGTAACTTATCTGATGTTTAGAATATCGAATGACCCTTCCTTTAGTGATCTAAACGCTACCATCCACTGAGTATTCTGGTCATCAGGTACATAAACACTAAACACTTCATTTATCCGCTATCTGAGCTTTGATCGAAAAACATCTTTAAAATATGAAAATCCTCTCTAAAATAATTAATGCATTGGTGATGAAACGGCTGACTCTAGCAGACGAACCTGTGCGACGATTCGCACTCAATGAACAACCCAAAGAACTGGTAGGAAGTTTTAAAAATCAACAACAACAACAACAGCAAAATCGATCGCCTGATGGGCTATACATGTATATAGTGATTTATGAATGCTTATGGCCTACCAAGCATATATTGTCTGGCCATGGCCCACTATATTTCTTGATCCCTGTCGAATTAACGTCTACATGTCCTTTATGAATCTGAATCAGCTATAAACTGCTTTCCCAAAACATGTACCATGGTGTTTTCATCTTCAGATAGTACGTTAATAGTCTAAAAGTAATAAACAACAAATGAGGACAGAGCGCTTAAATTATCGAAAGATAACTCCAACAAAGGTACTGGCAGCGCTCACACATAGCCGTATGCAGACGCCTGTGCCCTAAAGGGAGCTTACCGTACCTAAACACGTAGCAAAGAGAGGGCCGAAAGAAAGGAACTTGGCAGATCCTCAAAAGATCTGCCCGCCCTTTCTTTATAACGGCGCTATTCTTCACACAGCTAGCCCTCGGTGCACAACGTGTGCATACAGAGAATCCATGTTAATGAAGTCAACCCGCTCACTAAGCGTGTGTTGACAACTAGGATTCAAAGACGAACACAACATATGACAAATACATGGAATCCTCAGAGTGCAAATTATAATTAATAAACAACAAATGAGGACCGTTTATTAATTATAATTTGCACTCTGAGGATTCCATGTATTTGTCATATGTCAGCTTTCCAGGATGTTTTGACAACGGAATCTAAAAATAGCTTCCGGGTCTTTCCGATCTATGTATTATGCATTTTTCACGACTAGGTACACACTTTCTGTCGTACTAAAGGTCGAGGTGAGTAAAGTTTATTTTATGTCTTTTATGCCTTGTCCGTCGCAAGATTATAAGGAGTTTAATCTGCTTTTAGACTGATAAAAGGTATATGGCGCCAGGTATGTAACTATGTTTGTTTTGATATGAATCGTTGCTTTGTCGAAAACGACGACAAATCAGGACAGCGTTGCTGCCTCCCGGTCACATTTTACTGAAGCTACTCATTAATGGCTATAAGCCAGTCCTATACTGTTCCCTGTCCTGTTTCCATGTCTTGATTTTGTTTACTATTCCCTTGATAAACTTATAGTCTGTCTTATAGCTTACGTATTATCAGGTGTTCCTTACATGAATTTTAGAGGATCGTAATACAGCGTATGAAAAATCAGTTTATACAGATCTGGAAGCAGGATAAGTGTAATACTGTAATAGTAATTCATGTTATACATACCGTGTTTTTAGAGATAACTTTGGTTTTGAAAAAAATGTATTATAGGCTAATGACATTTAGAATAAATTACCTGTACAACAGCTAAGACATAATGATAGCCCTAGAGGGGAAAATATGCCATCTGCGTCCCCTGAGCGTAATCGATGATGAATTCCACTATTTGTTTTCGTGCAGTCACCCAGTTTTACAACGCAGTGCAAAGAGCTCCTTTTGATAATTTTACACGCCACCCAAGTGGCTATAAACAAAACAAGCAAATGAATACAAAATCAATAAAATCTCACGAAAGTATGCACATTATTGTTATTATTAAAACCTATATGTTACTTCTGTGTATAAAATGTTTTCTTTTTTGTTTGGAGGTTGCTGTACAGTCTTCTATAAGTATTCGATGTTTGATTCATTTTATAAATGTATGTTTTGTAAATGTATGTATGTTCTGTCAAAGCTAAAAGCTCCCCTCCCCACAAGCGTTCAGCTGGATAAAATAAATGAAAGGGAAATGAAAGTTTGCAGGCCCTCAGCAAAAATGGCGCGTGGTTAGCTAACAGCCAGTGCCGTCCAAAATTTGATCTGTGCGTCTCTAATTTAGAATCGGTCAAAACAATAAAACTGCAGCTGGACTATTCACTTTTTCTGCCATATCAAAACCATCTAGCCAGCGCATACGTGCGTATGGATGCGTTCATCGATCTCTAGAAATTATGCTTTGGTTTTGTGTTATATTTTAACAGCGAATAATCGACGTCGGTAAAGCGATGCAGTGTGCACTTTAATGGTAAGACTAATAGGCAATGAACCAACCAGAATCACATGCCCAGCTAAAATAAAAGATACATGTTATGCATCAATGGGTGTAACATTACCGGCCCACAAATTAGAGGTCATGGCCCCACGAAACAGATGTAGCATTACCATACCCACCAAATGTCACGGCACCACGAAATAGATGTAATATAGTGCCACACACTGAAATATCCGCATGACATGAAATAGATGCAACATAGTCGAGGTCGCTCACCACTCCACAAAGACCACGCAAGCTGGTCGCGTTTCAAGAGCTTCATTCATTCTTCTTGTTCCATGTCTTCTCGATACCCTGGAGATTTCATCTATACGCGACTCTCTAGCTATCCGTATCGGTATCCATCTCCTACCTTCACCCGATGGTCGGGGTATCTAATCCTCCCTCCCACTGGTCCTACCAGGGCTTAAATAGCTTTAAGGTTTAAATTCCCCAAACCCGCACGTGTGGCTGTGATTGGCAGTTGTGCTCTGAGTGACTTCTGTGGACAGTGAATGTTTTGGATTATGTGGTGTCTGCACATGAGTGAACGAGTGCTGGGCATCGCAAAATAGTATTTCGGACCTTATAGGTATGTCTGCTTGTGCATTCTGTTGAGTGCCTTGAAGGTCAGTTCCTTGGTCATACCCATTCTAAAAGCGGTCTTTCAAGCCTAAGATTTTCTGCGAGTGGCTTTTTGTGCCCAAAAGCATCCAGCCCGCTTTTTATTCCTCTTAATTGTAGCACTGCGCCACAGCTGATGCTGGTATTGCGTTTGTTGTTATTATCAGAACGGTTTTCATTCTTTCTGTTCTGCAAGCTAGGCCTACGCCAAGAATGGCCGGGTGTAGACACATTACCACTGGCAATCATGCAGTGATATAAGACCTCAGTTCAAGTGTGGCCGGGTGTCGACACATTACCACTGGTAATCATGCAGTGATATAAGACCTCAGTTCAAGTGTGGCCGGGTGTCAGTGTAACGTGGCGACAGCAGTCACACGTGGTGTGATTATAAGTCTACTGAATTGTTAAAAAAATAATCTTTGCCTGCATTTTTTTCCCCTTGCTCAGGTTTCAAAACCTGTTTGTAACAACTTTATGTACATACTAGCTCCGGCGCTGCCTGAGTTTTTTTCTTTGAATAAAGAGCATGAAAAAGTCCCAGTTATGTTTAGCCAATCAACGCCGAGACGTCATACTGTTATGCCTTACTCCGCCCGCACCTACCCCTTCTCTAACCCCACCTCTAAACCCTACACCCCCGGCGTACCCCACCTACCCTTACCCCTTCTGTACCCCACCCCTACCCCTTCCCTAACCCCACCCTTAACCCCCATCTCTTCCCTAACCCCCACCCTCCCCCATCCCCCCTCGTAAATACCCTCGGCAGCTCCTCTCCCCTGAAACAATAGCCCACGTCCGGGTGGGCTCGACATTTGGCTACACAGAACGGTGACTTACGGTTTGGCTTGTCAAGGGAGGCAAGGGATTGTAGTCTTCGTACGAAAGGGTACTTTGATGATCTCCCTTGCAATACCTGGGCCTAGATCTAGGTACATGATCGAAATATGGCCTGTGACCATCTGCGGATGAAACGAAACCATCGTCCCGAATTTTGTGTGGATCGATTCAGGCGTTCACATACAAAAAAATATTCGGCCGTATATATTAGATGCAAGGAGATTGCTCAAAATCTAATGACATCTACTAGATTTAGCGTTCCATCCTCCTGTAATGGAAAGTCAGAATGAGCCAATAGTTTATTATAAGGGGCATCTCAGAGCACATCGATCTCTATCATACTCTTAAAATTTATAACATTGAAGTGTTTTAGTTTGCTGTAAAAAGCATATTTTTACTTTATTTTCCTGTATTTATTTGTTTTTGACTTCATCCACCAGTCAGGGGCCGTATTCATGGCCTAAACCGATCGTGATCACGTGACAGTCGGTTAGACACCTTTGTTGGGAAAATGGTTTATTATGTAATCGCGATCGGCTTAGGCCCAACGGCCATGAATACTATTGCTCCTGATCGCTCTTCCTGTATATGGGCATTGAGGTCGCCCCAAAATGGACGTCACTGGGATTACTATTTTCACAATATAGACTCTTCATGGTACAGGGAGATCAGATCTAGAGACATATTTAATTAAACAATCGATGTCAGTTAATTTGGTAATGAAAATATGTTGGTAGCAGATCCCAGCAAATGGCGACTGGACAGAACTTCAGCATCGGCAACGGATGTGGCAAGGCTAAGATAAAGCTGACTCACCACGAAGTCACTGTCACCAGAAATGGCCAACAGGAACCTGTAGCAAGTAATCTTAACCATTTCTTCATTTCTTTCCTTGCAGGGTGGGGAGGTCTCTGTTTTGGTGCGTGTACATGTGTGCAGACTAATAGCCTTGCCAATGTTATGTTTTCGTTTATCTATATTTCTCTGGACACAATTGTTCCTAATGCTCACGATTTATTCATTTACCACATTCCTCATCCTTGAAAAGAGCTGTGTGGTTTTGGAAAGCGAAATATCAATATCCAATTATTATTATTATTATTATTATTATTATTATTATTATTATTATTATTATTATTATTATTATTATTATTATTATTCCCGTCGCAGAATCACTGACTTGGCAATGCTTCTGGTAGATAAACACGTTGCGTGTTTTATTATTTATGTTGGTTCAGTTTCCTTTTGTTGTCTTCATGTTGCGCACGCACAGTTGTTCAAACTTATACAGTTAAACCTCCCTTATAAGACCTTCCAATATACGACCTCCTCCAGCATACGACCCCAAAATTTCAAAATTTCAAGATACATGTTGCAGTTGACTGCCATGATAACATACATGCAGATGTGTTTATCCCCCCCCCCTCCATCCATCTTATAACGGTTCAGTGCAACTAGTCCTCCCTTATAAGACCCCTCCATTATAAGAGCTGATTTTGCCTGCTTTTTTCAAAGTCGTATATCGGAGGTTTTACTGTATATGTATATATCAAACCAACAGTGAACACGTTGCATGTTTGGATTCAGTCTACTTAAGTTGTAGCCATGCTTCGTATATGTTGCTGTAGTCTTGTAAGGTGACGGAGTCTCTCACTACACTGCCAAAACCATGTCCGCTGTCACGGCACCACAGAAATACATGTAATGCAGCAACAGCGCCGAGCACACGCATCATGTACCATTATCACGGCACCACGAAGAAACATGTAACATCGTCACGGCACCACGAAGAAACATGTAACATTGTCACGGCACCACGAAGAAACAGGTAACATTGTCATGGCACCACGAAGAAACATGTAACATTGTCACGGCACCACGAAGAAACATGTAGCATCGTCACGGCACCATGAAGAAACATGTAACATTGTCACGGCACCACGAAGAAACATGTAGCATCGTCACGGCACCATGAAGAAACATGTAACATTGTCACGGCACCACGAAGAAACGTAACATTGTCAAGGCACCACGAAGAAACGGGTACATTGTCACGGCACCACGAAGAAACATGTAACATTGTCACGGCACCACGAAGAAACATGTAACATTGTCACGGCACCACGAAGAAACGTAACATTGTCACGGCACCACGAAGAAACGGGTAACATTGTCACGGCACCACGAAGAAACGTAACATTGTCACGGCACCACGAAAAAAGATCTAGCATAACCGTCTCAGTCACCGTTGCATACGTGGCATAGAGAAGACCACAATTACTTCTTTGCAGTTCAGTTCTTTTATTTGACATGTTCTGTGTAACAGGCCATTAGGCCTCCCTTCTCATTATACACCAAACAGCATCTGAGCTCTGCAGTTCAATAGACGGCATCTTCAAGTCACGAAATACCAAGACTACTTCCAATAAATTTCAGCTTCCTTTCTTTCAATCTCGCCATTCGTCGACCTAGCTACTTTAATCGGTCGGAACCACTATATCTCCATCCCGTGTCTACTCCCACCAGGGTTTATATACCTAACCTAGATGTCGAGTGTCGGATTCCCACGAATGTGACTGGCATACGCTCACTCTGTGGCCCTCGTTGACAGCCCATGTTTGGAGCTATGGCTTCTGTGGGTATGATTAGCTGATTGCTGGGCGAATTAAAATGGTGTGTCTGACCTACCAGTCATGTCTGGCCTGCTAAGTTTTAAGTTCAGCCTCAGATCTGTCTTGGATGGAATGTTTTCTTCTAAACTGTACTCTGTGCCCCTCACTAACCTACCTGCTACCTACTGCCTGGCACGCATATTGTTACAATCAGCTTTTGACGAAGGCGAGTGTCTGAACGTCAGAGTATTTTATTCCACAATGCGACGCTCACTGTACTGGCGCGACGGTTAGGATCCAGCTTGAAGACCTTGCCCCTAACTATACATGCTCTGAACATTTCGCTCCTTCTCTACTCGGTCCAAAGCTAGTCCTCCTGTCTATCTATCCGTCTCTGTATCTCATTTCATTTTCTTCTCCATCTGCCCCCATCCCCTCTGGTACTACCAGGGCTTATATAGCTTCCCAAGGTGTCAATGGCTAATTAAATCTGCACGTGTGGCTGCTATTGGCAACTGAGCCCTCTGTGACTTTAGAGGACAGCGGGTGGTTTAGGTTAAGCTGCGTCTGCACATGGGTAACCGAGTGCTGGGCGGTTCAAAATAGCGTTTCTGACATTGCGTGTCTGTCTGCTTGACTATGTGTTTAGTGCATTGGAGGTCAATTCCCAAACTGGTTCTACGTGGGGAAGTTCTAATCTGTACTGTATCTAGTTGAGTAATATGCACATCATATACAGCCCGACACGCATATTATAGTCGTTGACAGACAAGTTCTGCACTGTACAGGCTATTCTTGTTTCAACTTGCATGTGTAACCCAGGACTGTCAAAATTATATAGTAGCCTACCTTGTTTGCAGCGAACATGAAGGTTGGAAATTTCACACAAGATCTTGATGCTGAAGTTGCGTTAAACCTACCTGGCCACCGAGTGGATGCACCTGGCACCCAGTCTAACGGTGAGCTGGTAACCAAGGAGCCCAGCCAGTGTTCCGAGGATGTTGAAACCAGTCGCAAAACTTCCGACAATGGTTGCAGTAACAACTAGATCCATGCTTTGGGTCACGTAAAGGCCCTCTCCTTAGCGTGTTTCTCTCTAGAGAGACTCAGCGTTTGGGGGTTTTCCTTCGCGGGAAATGTGTTGTGTGCCTCTTAAGTTCGTGTAAAAGTCTCCCTCTTCTTTCTTCTGTTTAGTCTTGTTTTGCATTGAAAGTGAAAGAGCGAGAAAAAAAGGCCCACAGAAATATAAAGGGATCGAGAGGGAGGTGAGAAAGAAAGGGGGCAGTTTTAAAAAAAAAGCAGCAAGGAACACGTACTGTATGAAGAGTGTACATTTTTGTGCAATGGCAGTGGAAGAAAGAAACGGAAAGTTGGAACCCATCTAAAAAGCCATGTAACGGACGGAAAGACACAGAAAACAGGCGAAGATAGTATATGGTGATGGAAGGGCGGTAAGGAAAGAAGCAGGGACAATCTCTTGTTGATACGAACCCAGAATGACACCAAAGAAGCCCTGCCATGAAAATGATGATACAGATTATTTGGGAAAGTCTCGGAAATGCTTTTCTCATGTTTTCTTTTTCTTGGAGGGGAAATGAGCAGTTGTCATTTTTGTGTGGATGATTAGTCCATGGTGTTTTTATGCAATGCATTTGCTGCCACCCTCGTGCCCTTGCTGCACCATGTAACATTGCTTGCAAATGTCATGCTATCCAGGGCAGGCTTGCATGAGCATTCTTATCTCCTGTTTATTCGTAAAGATGTACGTAAAATACACAGGGGGAATGGGGCTTACCACTGCTCTTATGACCGGAAGTGGCGATACAAGCGCTCATCATAGCTAACCCAGGGCTGGCTTTCGTGACAGTTATCTCCTGTTCACACAAAGGTGTACATAAAATACACAAACGGGCTGTAGAGACCCAAAAATAAGCAACTATACGTACGCTCATGCAGTCTGAAACTCCCACCACGGACCTCTTATAGGTCCGTGCTCCCACCGAGTTATAGGGCACGCATGCGCAGACCCTCTCTTATGACAGCTAATCACATCGAAGCAGGTCCAGTGGAGCGTGTGATTCGTGCAATGACCTATATTATAGATAATAGTATCCTTCATCGAGTTCGCGGCTGGTGATGGCTATAGGAACCATGCACATGCTTGAGATACTCGAGAAAGGAGGTCTGCACATTCTTGCCCTAAATCAGTGGGAACTTCAGATGCGCGAAAAGTCCAGTCTCAGTATAGTGTGGGGTAACAGTTTCTTTGCAAAACCTTGCACCAGATACCAGGTGCTCAGCCACTGGCTATATCCGTCCTGTAATCTCCAGTTTGTTCGGTTCCTTGTACTGTTTGGTTGGATGAATATGGGTCAGGCATGGGAACTGGATCACCTAAAATCTCTTAAATCTGGCGGAAATGATGGGAAATTCTGAATCAGACTTCTGTACAGCTACCGTGCGCACGGAAAAGTTACAAAAAGGGGTAACAGAACTGCACACGGCAACCAAAACAAAAAGTGAGAATGTAAAGTTCGTCATGCAAAATCGAGCCGGCGAAATAAAACAATAAAGTATTTTCTTTATAGATATATAAAATCGCCTACAAAAGAAAGGCGGAACCTAATTTTTTTAGGCAGAAACCAACCCTTTCTGAATTCCGCCAGACGGCGGCCAATTTTCATGCCTGATGAGTCTTCAGCGAACACCGTCCTGTCAAACCACAGACAAATTGACTGCCTGTTTCACTCAGTCCAAATGTCATGTGAATCCGGAGCTCGAATTCCTGAAAACCTTGACTCGTCCCAGTCCTTAGGCCAAGCGTTACACGTGATGTGGACAAACACTAGCAACTTGCTGGCGTTTATTTTTTTAGGATTGGGGGAGAGGTAGGGCAGAGTCCAGACACACTGTGTAAGTGTGTGTTGGGTACGAGTATAAAGCATTCTCCAAACCGTCCAATGATCTCACTCAGATCAAATATACATGTATCATGTCTGTCTACATAGGAGTCCTGTGATCCTAGGGGTGGAGCAATAACAAAAGCAGTCTGTTAGTGAAATTACTAACTTCGTGGCATGTTCTGTGTGTGCAGAGAAATGCTCGAGCCAACACAAAATTGCCTCAGAATCACATCATGAAACATTCTGCAAGGAGATAGCCTGAACAGCTATACAGATTCCCTCCCCCATGAACCCCATATGATTCTGACGACATCCGTGGAGAAGCACATGGTTGCCTTGTAGCAACACTCTTATAAATCCCATACGATACAAAATAGAAATAAAAAATGGTAATTCACATATCTACATGCATGAGAACTGCTCACATCCCATACTTTTTTGGTGATTATACGTGTTTTGAATTGGGACCGATTTACATGCTTCAAAGTTGTTACTTCAAACGCCTTGCAAGCATCGTTTCAGCTCAGAACCAGTCCTGCTTAAGGTTTTGGGTGAACAGAATGGCTTTCAAGTTTTCGAAACCTTGCTGCCAACCAGAAACCTTTAGTCTAGATATCTCCTTTTTCGCTTGCTACTATGAACATCAGGGCAAACGGTCAAATGAGCTCAGCCAGTGTCAAGATGACCAGTGCTGCTTTTAAATGCTGGCCCCTTCAAAGCTTTCTTTGCTTTGAATGCCTCTAAAACTTCGAAGCATGAAAATCGACCCTAATGTAATTGTTATTTTTTGTTAATTTGTTCCTGTGGTTAGAGGGTTCATGCCAGTACTTTGTAAATGTAATTTTTGACATCTAACAATGCAACGTAAATGTTATTTTTTGTTAAATAATTTTTCTGTGGTTAGAGGGCTTAAGCCAGTGCTTTGTAAATGTATTTTGACTAGCACCTAATCATCTAAATTAAATATTATTAAATGACTACTTGGTTGATCAGCACCATACTTCAAATTATGAGGGTCTTTAGAACACTCAATTGAAGGGAGACAAGAATGACAATGCATGCATGCACATCAAGAACACACACATATAATACATGCAACTAAACTCCCTACATCTACTGAGAACTGATCTTCTCCCTATGCCCAGAACTGAAGTTGCATTAACAGTAAAGATATATCACTTCCGGAAAATTAGTTAAATCCCTAAATATTCTTCCACAGTTCTAATCGATTTTACACTTCCAATATGTACTCCATTCTGTAGTCAAATTAAGCATAATTTTCACAAAGCCAACCTAGTACAATATTTTAAATATTTTATGCCTAAACTCAACTCAGCATTGCTATTTACTGAAATAATTTACTGTATCATTCAAAACTTTTATTCAGGAAAAGTAATGTTTACATCTGTTTACTGGTTTATTACAATAACATGTAATCTTTAGCATGTAAACAACTTTTCTAGCAGATTTAGGCAGGAACAGCATCACCCCAATAATACATTTTGTAAAAATCCGTCACTGAGTTTGTCTTTGGTTCCTAATAAAGGCAGTACATGTATTACATAAAGGTGTCCATATTTACTTGAAAATAATAAACATGGTGAATCTTACCATATGCTGCATTTTCATCATAGTATTTTAATGATTGAAAGGGTCATTGTCATTAACTTTTCAAGACAAGGCACTGCCTGCAGATTGTTTAAGAAAGTACGCTTGCAATGAGTAGTCTTAGTAAACTAATCTAGCATCAGGGATTACACAAACAATCGTTCAGTTTCCATGCAGAAATGTTGCAGCCATGATTTCTAGTTTAAAGACATAGGCATGTGGTTGTCAACCCCAATCTACATAAAGTGCCTTGTCTGAAAAGTTGGTGATAAAGATTCTTTCAGTCTAAGTGATTTGATAGTAAAATTATTCATATCTGTGTTACAGCATGTGGTCACCTTTGAACACATCATTTATCTCCTTACTTTATTATCAGCTATAGACTGGGCTCAGCACTGAATCGGACTCCTTTTAGAGACAGAAGACTTCATGTTCACAGGTGCAAATCTCAAAAACATGAAACCGAGTAAGCGTGGGAAGAGGATGGTGCAGAAAAACATTATACCATGCATACATGGCCACCAGGTGCACTCCTTTTTTTAAAAAATGACAAAACAGGACTTCAATCTTCACCCAAATATCACATGCAAAATCATTCCTTCAGATCCCTTTCCTGCATTATCTGGCAACTGAAAAAAAAACCCCAGTTTTTTACCCTTGCCACAACACTCACAGGGTGCTCTTTATCAACTGGCAATTAACACACCCCAAAAAAAAGAGCAAGAGAAAAAGAGAGATATAATTTTCATAGCTGGAAGTTGTTCAGCAAGAGTTTCCAACAATGGCTTTCCCAACAGTCTTATTGATAACCTGTGAAGTCATATAAATTTTTTAACTATGCAATTTATCTTGAAACTTTTCAAAACCAAATCGTCAGCCCACAGACCTACTCTCTTGAACACAAGCTGGAAATACACGATGGTTTTGATGGTTTTTATTAACATCCAGCTGCAAAAGATGTGCATATTAAGGAGGGTTTTGCTTGAGACACGTTTACGTGCTGCCACATAAGACTGCTGTCGTGACAAAGACTTCAGTCCCGCCCAGTCACATTATACTGACACTGGGCCAAACAGTCGTAATACTGTTCCCTATGCTGCTTGGCAGGACAGCTACTAGACTGCCAGTTTTTTAGTCTTACGTACGACTTGACCTGGGTGTGAACCAGCAACCTCCCACTAGGAAGTGGATGCCTTAACCACTAGATTACTGAGATGATATAGGAAATAGAGGAATATGTCCTTTAACTTCTGATGTAAAAATAGGAATAGTCGTGTGTGTGTGTGTGTGTATGCATGCATGTGTATGTGTGCCTGCATATGCACGTGTGCACGTCTATGTGCATGTGCATGTTCGTGTGTATGTGGTGGTATTTTAACAAAATCACAAACACTCTCCAGTCCCCAACTGCTCTGCCTTTCAAATATACATCCCGGATACTTTTTCTCTTACACATGCACACTCTCTCTCTCTCCCTTTGTATCTCTCTCTCTCTCTCTTACACAAGAAAAATATACATTTTTCAGTTGCAATTCCAGATCACAAGTGAACATAGCTTCTTGAACTGTTCATGTCACAGTTTTTCATATTGTATCTCTTTTCACAAAATGCTTTGTGAGACAAAGACAATGCTTATAAATCTCCAGGTGTGACTTTCATAATGCCAGGGTCACCACCCACACAGAATTCTAGAAAACCATGCTTTTAAAAAAATCTGTCAGATCTTTTGAATATGGCCATGCATACCATGTGTCTGGTGTTAAGTCTCTCTTGTCCATTTTCAGATCCAAATGACATTCACTGATACTGGGACTCTCCACACAAAAACACTGTGTCTGACAACTCGGGGTCTTGGGCCCAGTTGACGCCACTTCCCACAATAAGTGCCTGGAGCACACATTTGGCAATGTTTGCCCGTGCCACAGTGTTCTCTAGCTGTTCTTTCAACCTGTAAGAAAAATACACAATGCATATTAAGAAAAAAATGAGAGGAGGAATTTTTTTTAAAAATAGGTTTCGTCGTACATAAACAGTGGTTAAGAACAAAATCATAAAATCTCTTCAAAAACAAAACGATAATTTCTCAGCTGTCATTTGTTGGTTCATTAATCTAACAGAAAATGGAGGGATCCCCTTTAACTTGTGCCCAAGGACTACTATAATCAAGGACGTGCACACCTGAATTTCTGACTTTGCTAGCGAA
>SMGT01000957.1:674528-687925 GCA_004794575.1 Lanistes nyassanus | reverse complement strand
GATGAAGGACTAAATCCAGAAGTTAAAAAAGCCGGCCCTATCAGTGGTCCTCTCATTATTATCCTCTCTACGTATTGCTGCCGCCGCAGGCCGTCTTACTACAACTAGCAGTCTGGTGGTTGTTTTAGCTTAGTAATTATAGGGTCACCCCCACCACTTCCACCCTCTCCCACAAGGTTTCAAATCACTGCAAAGTTGAAGCACTGTCTGTCTTTCTGTTAGCCGAATAATTTACCCACAGTTTATCCACAGGGAGACTTTGCTGAAATTAGTATCAGAATAAAGGAAAGAAATAGCACAGTCACATTTGTAAGTTGTTGGTCTCTATAACTGTTTCAGTAGAAGAAACAGACAGTAAAAGAGAGAGGACATAGAAAAGCAAACTGGGCTGCTATCTACCAAAACCCTATCTGAAAAACACTAATTTTGAAAAGCTATTTTATTACGATATACTAACGAATCATGTATCGATTCAAATGTTACAGAGCCGCCCGTACCTTTGTGAGCTGTGCAAGTTCTTGCGGCGCAAGTTCTTCACTAATTGATCAAGCAAATAAGAGTCTCAAGGATGCCGGCTGTGGTAAGGCTGTTTCATTTCCTGAAATTGCTGTCATAGACAGTCCCAGTCTTCTATTTTCTATGTTCGTTATAAACAATATGTTTGATGTAAAAGATAAACAGGAAACAGTCCCTATCCGACAACCAACATAAAAACCGGTTGCTTGGTTGGTTGGTGGTTGGGTGGTTGGGTGGGTGCGGTGTCACACATGGAACGGCTGTCGTAACACTGGCTTCAGTCCCACTAGTCACACATACTGATACCTGGTCAACCAGCTCTAGTACTGTTTGTCACAACGAGTTGAGGGGTTTAAAATATTTAAACTTTTGACTTGAGCAACGGATCACTGCTTCGTATGACCTTCACCCTTTCACTCGGACTGCATTTAAAAAAATTTAGAAGAAAATTAATGTTATTATTGTCACGACGGGTCGTACCTTAACTTAATGGACTCTACTTCTCCAGAATTATGGAACAAACTTTTATGGTGATATAAATATAAATTAATTGAGCAATCGTCACCAAAATCTTTACTGCCTCAGGTCAATGGTTTCTACACCAGAGGGTGACGACGTTATGAAATAATGTGAATAACTAGAGAAATCTACCGAGGGAAAAGATTCTCATAATCTGACACGCTCGCTCAGTCTCACACAGGCAAAATACTTCTTGCTCAAGAGCCCCCACCCTCGTAAAAGACACAACTGCAGCGAACCGTTATTCAACATATATTTCATACACTAACTGACTCGACAACATCAAATATATGTACAGGTTATTTACAGAGAATAAATATCTAGGGTAAGACGTTGCCTGATTATGTCATACCAGGAGGAATCAGACAAACCGGATTAAAAAACTAAAGCCAGAGGGGAAATCAAACTGCAACAAGGCCTATGATCCCGCTCTATACACCAATACAATAAGTGACCGACAACAGAGCACCTATACTCTTGTCTCTACTGAAACAACTACTTTTCTGCAATACGCAGCTCTGAAACTGTTCAACGACCCAACAATGAAGCTGTGACACCGCAACGATCCAGCACTTCACTCTGGCTCCTCTTGGCGTTCGCCCGGCACTAGCCTATGACGTCTCCTGTTTCCGGCAGGATAAAACCACCTATCTTAATCAACGCGAGTCCCAGACTCTAAGATAGTTATGACAGAGCAGTCCTAATTCAGAAGGCACAACCAACAGTAACTTACTCGTCTATTCCGTAGACTTGTCGGCGAAATACAACCCAGTGTATTCAGCTTGAGTACTAGCTGGGGCTCTTCCGACGTCCTGGCTAAGATGGCGAGGGGCAGTGGTCTGTGGGTCTACACGTGTCCGCTTGTCTTTCCGTTCTCCTACATTATTACTCTCTACTCTCTGTCTCCGTGTATGTCCCCCTCTCACTCACGCTTCCCCAGCTTAAGTACCATGCACACTGACGCCTGAAACTCGATTAAACCGGTTCTGGCTGGCCTAGGCTGGGCAGAGCGGCTATCCTGGCTAGCGTCCACCACCCAGGTGTCAAGAGAGGGGAGGGGGAACAGGCTAACATAGGGGTGACATGTGACAATTATTGACAGAATAATTACAAATTATTTACATTAAAAGAAAATCAAGGAAAGATAAATTATTCAAACATCTATGTCAGTTATCTGAGCTGCAGTGCCTCCTGTGATGGTCTGGGCGGCATGACGAACGTGCAGATCTATCCACAAGCATATTTCGATAATGTCACAGTCAGTTCCATCACTTTCAGAACTTCCCAGTCACACATTTTTCCACCAGTTCGTCCCACCCTGTTTGTTTTACAGCGTGACAAACCGTAACAATACCTTTCACCTTATGGCACACTTCAAACGTTTCATTTCTGTGGCAACACACCACAACCCAATCTTGACGCACGTGGTTCCACACCACGATTAAAATAGCAAATGCCTTAGCGACACACAACAACCAAATCATGGAAATCGCCATCAACTTTTGAAAACTGTAATAAAGGTTTTTCCCTTCTAACGTCCCACGACGGACCTTCTCTATCCCGGCCTTCAGCGCAGCTTTCGTGAGGGAAAGGTCAAGAGAATTCTCTACATGTGTATTTATATGCCCACACCAAGACTACTCATTCCCACGCTGAAACGATCCCATCCACTTTTATCAGTAATTGTCTGCGCCTAGCAGCAGGGAAAAACCGCTAGCTGTCTGGGGCCGGGTGTACTGCCCGTAAAACAAGATACGGTGGACAGCTCAGACTGCGTCGGTCTATGACCAAGTCGGTGTACGGACCACCGACCTACCGCCTCAGAAGTGGAAACACACATACCGGGGAGGTCCAGAAAACTGTTGAAAATCAAAGAAAGGAAGTTGGATGGGGTGGTTCTTCAGATACACTGGGAGGAAATGCAGACAGTACCGTGTCTGTTGTGCATCGGTTATATCCTCAAATCCTCTCATCAGGCGCTAAAATTCGCGATTAAGCTTAAACGCGTCTATATATCTCGCCTAAATGGCGATTGGGGGGGGGGGTGTTGAAGAGCGATTCTTTAAACATTTTCGCTTAGAGAATTTCGTGAAGTCGGGGAACAATCTGACCTGTCACTCGTACTGATTTGTATCTTCCTTCCTTCCACTGTTTTGTTCTGTTTATCTTTGTACAATATTCATTGTTTCGGTTCCATGAACGGAACAGCACGTCTTCTTTAGTCAGTGAATGTCAGCACCGACTGTCTGAACATGAAAATAACGACTGTATCGTGTGGATAACTGTTTCTCGATTAATTTGCAGGCTGCGGGAATTTGTCCACCAGTCTCCTCGTAGTTGTTGGAGGTCTGCTGCTCGCTGCTTACCAAACCTTCCACCTGTGATCCCTGATCTCGAACAACTCTTACCTGATTTATGACTGAGCATATTTACCTGAGCATATAGGTCTTTGTAGAAATTTAACATGACTAACACTTTTGAGTTTGATTGAGTGCAAGAAACCAATAAGTTGTTTTATGTATTAATTTAATAAGTTTTCAATAAAATATTGATAGCATGATAAGTACTTACAATACTTTTTTATACAAGAGACCAAACGTAAATGAGCAAGTGGCTGATGTTAAACAGAGGTTTAAGATTTGAGAACTGTTACGTCAAATGTGCTTTATGACGACGGGCAAAGGATATGCATCTTTCCTTTCAGGAGAGCAAACGAAGAACATGAATTATGGAGTGAGAGAGAGAGAGAGACCATCAAGGATGTAATAAAGGATATAATAGCACTAAATATGAAAGCCCAATGAAGATCTGGCGTATGCGTAATGTCATAGTGTTTTTAAAATTGTTACCTTAAAGAGATGCTATATCTTCAGATATATGCAATATAAGACAGATTTAAATAGAATGTATTAGTAAAGCGCTAGCTACTTTGCACCGTAAAATTAATAACAATAAAAAAGCAGAAACATTTTTAAGGTCTCCTTTTTTTATTTACGTATCTTTACAAAGCACGCAGTAAGTGTGAACAACTGAATACGAACTGAACAGCAGGCAAAATATTTATTAAGAGATCCAGATAATTATGTTAATGTATTATTCGAAGCTCCGTGACAGACTCTACAGTTGATACAAGAGTAAAAGTAAAGCATTGTCATATTTACATTTAAGGACAGATTGAGAACCCCTGGAACAGTCTACTTATGCACATGTACATTGAATATCTCTCGAATGTACATTACATGACGCATCAAAAGTTTGAAGTCACAGTTTGGATAGAGAAAATGGGCCTGTAGAAAATTTAAAAATACAACAGACATTTGCATACTGAGACAAATGCGAAAACAAAGAAGACAGACAATGCACTCGCTGCCTAAATCCTCACTTATTCAATGCATATATTCTACTACTCTCATGTGTTGCCGTGAAAAATAATCGGGTGGATGATCATGTCACACTACACTTCAAGTTTCCAGTACTGATGGGAGTAAATATCGTATACAGATATGAGTCTAAGGGAGGATCTTTCTACGAAGACCTATTTTTTCAGCGAGATAAAATACTACACGCCGTCGCTCATTCACATGTTTTAGAGAAACGGGTGCTCGTTGCCTACACGCGAGATAACCTTGCATCTTGCAAGAGAAGTAATGCGCGCGTAGGTTGATAACACAAAAGCCTACCCCAGAGCAATGTCAAGCACAGTGTCATCAAAATCCTTACCGATTGCCTGTCGGTTACCCTTGCTGCAGAGGTAGTAACAAATCGGTGATGGCTATATCGAGAAAGTTTTGTGTACTGTGTGACGTCACGACCAGCGGTAGTGACTTGCTTATAAATAATGATGATGATGATGATGATAATAATAATACAAATAATAATAATAATAATATCTACGCTGTAACCCCCAAACCTACCCAACACACCCCTACACATCCCCTACCTCTCACCCTTATCCCCTTTCTTACCCACACGCCGAAAACAGTATTTCAGTGACGTCACAGTACAGTACACCAACCGTGGTCGATTTAGTCATCACCGCAACCTAATCGCTGAGCGAAAATTGTAGGAATGTACTCGAAAAGTGAAATAAAGAGAGAGAGAGAGAAGAAAAAAAGACAAATGGCGTATGTCTCGTGTAAATACCGGTCAAGCAAATTTTAGACCGGAAAAGAGGACGAAAGAAGGGGGACAAAACTTACATCTGCTATACTTGCGCAAGTCTTATTTACGTTTGTCTCCCCTTCACGACTTTGTTCTCTGGTATTTCTGTATGGGAATTTCGGGGGATGGTATTTTCGGGTTCAACATGACTTATTTTCCCAAGCTGTCTTCTCTTGTTGACAAAGCTAGTGCCACAACAAGAAAAATATTTTATGCCTGTGAGCACTGTGAAAGGAGACGCAAGACAGTAATTAAAATACAGTAACACATTATTTCAATTGTGTAAAATTAAGTAATTTAACAAAACACACACTATGAATATTTGAAACACTAATTACATGCAAAAAGTGTTATAGCAAGTGTGAACTGTGTAAAACTTATGTAAGATGTCTGCTGTTCTTGTGTTGCAAGTGTTCTTAGTATGCCCGTACTTGACTGAACACGTGCTGCTGAAACATTTTTGCAACATTATCAGAACGCATTTTATACATTTGTCCACCCACTTCTACTCTGGACACAAAAGGGAGGCTATTGAATTTCCCAGTCTAAGGGTTCCACTGTCTACGTACATAACCACGGACATTACCACATGTGACACTGTCTACATACATAAGCACGGACATTACCACACGTAACATTATCTACGTACATAAACACGGACATTACCACACGTAACACTGTCTACATACATAAACACGGACATAACCACATGTGACACTGTCTACGTACATAAACACGGACATAACCACATGTGACACTGTCTACATACATAAGCACGGACATTACCACACGTAACACTGTCTACGTACATAAACACGGACATAACCACATGTGACACTGTCTACATACATAAGCACGGACATTACCACACGTAACATTATCTACGTACATAAACACGGACATTACCACACGTAACATTGTCTACGTACATAAACACGGACATTACCACACGTAACACTGTCTACGTACATAAACACGGACATAACCACATGTGACACTGTCTACATACATAAACACGGACATAACCACATGTGACACTGTCTACATACATAAACACGGACATTACCACATGTGACACTGTCTACGTACATAAACACGGACATTACCACACGTAACATTGTCTACGTACATAAACACGGACATTACCACACGTAACACTGTCTACGTACATAAACACGGACATTACCACATGTGACACTGTCTACATACATAAGCACGGACATTACCACACGTAACATTATCTACGTACATAAACACGGACATTACCACATGTAACACTGTCTACGTACATAAACACGGACATAACCACATGTGACACTGTCTACATACATAAACACGGACATAACCACATGTGACACTGTCTACGTACATAAACACGGACATTACCACACGTAACACTGTCTACGTACATAAACACGGTCATTACCACACGTAACACTGTCTACGTACTTAAACACGGACATTACCACATGTGACACTGTCTGCGTACATAAACACGGACATTACCACATGTGCCTCCTGTGATGGTCTGGGCGGCATGGCGAACGTGCAGATCTATTCGCAAAGCATATTTCGATATTGTCACAGTCAGTTCCATCACTTTCAGAACTTCCCAGTCACATATTTTGCCACCAGTTCATCCCACCGTGTTTGTTTTACAGCGTGACAAACCGTAACAATACGTTTCACCTTATGGCACACTTCAACGTTTCATTCCCGTGGATGCACACCACAACCCAATCTTGACGCACGTAGCTCCACACCACGATTAAAATAGCAAAGGCCTTAGCGACACACAACAACCAACTCCTGGAGATCGCCATCAACTTTCGAAAACTGTAATAAAGGTTTTCCCCCTTCTTACGTCCCGTGACGGACCTTCTCTATCCCGGTCTTCAGCGCAGCTTTCATAAGCACAAGGTGAAGAGAATTGTCTACATGTGTAGTTATATGCCAACACCAAGACTACCCATTCCCGCACTGAAACTCTCCAATCCAATTTTATCAGTAATTGTCGATAAGACACTGGGGTGGTCTCCCCCTGCCGTGGTCAGCTGGAATGTAACACGGCGCTACTTTATTCTGTCCGGGTGTCCGGGGAGACAAGCCCATAAGACAAGATAGCTCAGATTGCGTAGGTCGGTGGGTTGGTGTACGGACCACCGACCTACTGCCTCGGAAGTGGACACACACATAATAAACCACTGAGGCGGTCCAGAAAATCAAAGAAAGGAAGTTGGATGGGGTGGTTCTTCAGATACACTGGGAGGAAATGCAGACAGTACCTTGTCTGTTGTGCATCGGTTATATCCTCAAATCCTCTAATCAGGCGCTAAATTCGTGATTACGCTACGAGTGTATATATTTCGCATAAACCACGATTGGGGGGGGGGGATCTTTGAACATTTTCGCGTAGGGAATTTCGTGAAGATGGGGGGGGGGGAGGGAAACAATCTGACCTGTCACTCGTACTGATTTGTATCTTTTTCCTTCCACTGTTTTGATCTGTTTATCTTTGTATAATATTCACTGTTTCGTTTCCATGAACGACACAGCGAGTCTTCTTTAGTCAGTGGATGTCAGCACCGACTATCTCAACATGAAAATAACAACTGTATCGCGGTGATGACTGTTTCTCGATTAATTTGCAGGCTGCGGGACTTTGTCCACCAGTCTCCTCGTAGTTGTTGGAGGTCTGTTGCTCGCTGCCTACCAAAACTTCCACCTGTGATCCTTGATCTCGAACAACTCTTACCTGATTTATGACTACAATGTGAGCGACGGTCAACGATCATTCACCTTAGCATATAGGTCTTTGTAGAAATCTAACATGACTAACTGTGCTTGTTTGAGTGTAAGAAACTATTCAGTTGTTTGATGTAATAATTTAATACGTTTTCAATAAAATATTAATAACATGATGTGTATCACAATACTTTTTTTTAAACAAAAGACCAAACGTAAATGAGCCAGTGGCTGATGTTAAACAGAGCCTTAAGATTTGAGAACTGTGCAGGACCAGACGTCAAATGCGCTTTACGACGGACAAAGGATATGCATCTTTCCTTTCAGGAGAGCAAATGAAGAACACATCGATTTTAGGGTGTGTGTGAGAGAGAGACCATCAAGGATGTAATAATGCATAGCACTAAATATGAAAGCCTAATAAAGATCTGTCGTATGTTTCATGTCATGGTCTTTTTAAATATATTACCTTAAAGAGATGCTATGTCTTCAGATATATGCAATATAAGACAGATTTAAATAGAATGTATTAGTAAGCGCTCACTACTTTGCAGAATTAATAACAATAAAAGAGCAGAAACAATTTAAAGGTCTCCTGTCTTTAATTACGTTTCTTTACAAAGTAGACCGCCTCGGTGGTCTAGTGGTTAAGGCGTCCGCTTAAGAGGCGGGAGGTCGGTGGTTCGCATCCCGGCCGAGTCATACCTAAGACTTAAGATTGGCAATCTAGTAGCTGCCCTGCCAGACGCCTGGCGCTACAGGGAACAGTACTAGGACTGGTTGGCCCGGTGTCAGTATAATGTGACTGGGTGGGACTGAGGCCCTTGTTGCGCCATCAGTCCCACTTGTGGCAGCACGTAAACATTGTCTAAGCAACACTGTCCTGATATGCACATCGTTTGCGGCTGGACGTTAAGCAACAAATCCCCCCACCCTCTTTACAAAGTACGCAGTAAGTGTGCACGACTGAATGCGAACTGAGCAGCAGGCAAATTATTTATTTTTAATAAATAATTTGCCTGCTGCTCAGTTCGCATTCAGTCGTGCACACTTACTGCGTAAGATCCAGATAATTATTTTCGTGTATTATTTTAATCTCCATGACAGACTCTACAGTTGATACATGAGTAAAAATAAAGCTTTTTCAAGACAGATTAAGAACCTCTGGAACAGTCTACTTATGCACATGTACATTGAATATCTCTAGAATGTACATTACATGACGCATCAACAGTTTGAACTCACAGTTTGAATAGAGAAAATGGGCCGGTAGAAAATTTAAAAAATACAACAGACATTTGCATACTGAAGCAAATGGTGAAACAAAGAAGACAGACAATGCACTCGCTGCCTAAATCCTCACTTATTCAATGCATATATTCTACTACTCTCATGTCTTGCCGTGAAATATAATTGGGTGGATGATCATGTTACACTACACTTCAAGTTTCCAATACAGATGAAAGTAAAAATCTTCCACAGATATGAACTACAGCCAGTCTAAGGGAGAATCTTTCTACGAAGACCTATTTTTTTTTAAGCAAGATAAAATACTTTACACCGTCGCTCATTCACATGTTTGAGAGAAGCGGGTGCTCGTTGCCCACACGCGAGATAAGCCTGCATCTTGCAAGAGAAGTAATGCCCCCGTAGGTTGATAACAAACAAAGCCTACCCCAGAGCAATGTCAAGCACAGTGTCATCAAAATCCTGTCAACTGACTGTCGTTGAAATGAAGAACCTAAGCATAAATAAAAAGAAATTTGCAAAATAACAATTAAATAAAATTAAGATGCGGACATCCTTCCATATATATTTACTCCTTCATCCCACCACTGCCTCGTGTGTATTTATAAGCCGTGAATTTATTTCTCCTTACCCGTTATTTCCCGATACATGTAACTGGCTGTTCTCACCGGAGTGGAACCTTTCGGTTTTCGGCCGTCGTATGTTCTGGCTAAAGTTGGATCTTGGATGTTATCGGAGAGATCTGGAGCCAGGAACAATTACCATGAGTTCATTTTAAAAGTGACACAGACAGACAGACAGACAGACAGACAAACAGACAGACAGACAGACAGACAGACAGACAGACAGACAGACAGACAGACAGACAGACAGACAGACAGACAGACAGACAGACAGACAGACAGACAGACAGACAGACTACCCCTTTGCGTTAGATCTGGAGGTAGTAAACAAAAATCATACGTCAGAACAACAGACTTTTTCGTTCAGAGTAAGTTGATAAGTCAAGCATTTTGCAAGTGCACGCGCCATATCCACGGGTCACGCGTCGACTGAAATGCTACAGACCCATGCAACCCTACATGCACACACAAACAAAACAAAACAAAAATAAGAACAAAAGCGACTCTTTCGCCACCAGTAAAATGGTTTCCACGCAGTGTTCCCACACAGACAGGTGCCTTGTCTAGTGATTTGCCTGTTTGTGTTGTGGGTTCTGTCCTGACGAAGGGGAAGTGCCTCGTAGCGTCGACTTTCTCCTTGTTTCGTGTTGGCGACTCTTGTTTAATATTTTTCGGAAAACAGAAGTAAAACACGAAACTTTGAAGGCGAGAACAACAAAACCTTTGGGAACCACATTACCGATTGCCTGTCGGTTACCCTTGCTGCAGAGGTAGTAACAAATCGGTGATGGCTATATCGAGGAAGTTGTGTGTACTGTGTGTACGTCACAATAAGCGATAGTGACTTGTTAATAATAATAAAGTTGGTATCTACTCTCTAACCCCCAACCCTACCCAACACACCCCTGCACATCCCCTACCTTCTCACCTTTATCCCCTTTTTACCCCCACGCCGAAAAAAAGTAAAAAAAAAAAAGGGTGGGGGGAATAAAAACTATTGGAATCGAACCACCATCTCTTCGGCTGTTAACGCTCACGCATCTTCCGCTGCTTTACAGCAGTCCGCAATTTCAGTGACGTCACTGTACAGTACACCAAACGTGGTCGATTTAGTCATCACCGCAACCTAATCGCTGAGGGGAAAAGTACATTTGTTGTGAAGGGCAAATGGCGTATGTCTCGTGTGAATATTGGTTCAGCAAATTTTAGACCGGAAAAAATATGACGAATGCAAGGGAAACAGACCTACTTGTCTCTGCTATACTTGCCGCAAGTCTTATTTACGTTTGTCTCCCTTTCACGATGTTGTTCTCTTGTATTTCTGTAAGCGAATTTCGGGGGATACTATTTTCGAGTTCAACATGACTTATTTTCCCAAGCTGTCTTCTCTTGTTTACAAAGCTAGTGCCACAACAAGAAAAATATTTTACGCGTGTGAGCACTGTGACAGGAGACGAAAGACAGTAATTAAAATACAGTAAAACACTATTAAATTGTTTGAAATAAAGAAATTGAACAAAACACACACTATAAATATTGTTAACACTAATTACATGCAAAAAGTGTTATAGCAAGTGTGAACTGTGTAAAACTTATGTAAGATGTGTGCTTCGTGTGTTGCAAGTGTTCTTAGTATGCCCGTACTTGGCTGAACACGTACTGCTGAAACATTTTTGCAACATTATCAGAACGGACTTTACAACTATAGTGTTACATACGATTTAGCTCCGAACTCAATGCTAACACACTAGACATAGATCACCAGTGACATTGGCAGGCGTTGAAGACACAGTAGAAAGACGAAAGAAAAAAAACTAAATCAGCGAAGAAGTAGTGATTGACTAGCTTAGTTCCTTACGCCCGCACGTCATAACTCCGTGAATAGGAAGCACTGTACGTAAGCATTAGCTACTAAACGCGAAAGCAGACCCTATACCCTACCCCACTCACCCAAATTCCGGTGTCTGGACGGTAGCGCGAAAAGTACTAGAATCTGATTGATTGTTCCCATTAGATACCAAAAATAACAAAAAGAGGTCATTAGGTTTACGACAAACAGGAAACTGTTCCTTATGATTAAAATGAGCGCCAGTTAACTTTGCAGTCCGTGGCCGTGTGGTTAATTAAAGCGTTGAATTTAGAAGCTATGGTATGCAGTTCAAAACCCATGATGCTATTGTTTTCTTTTTTGTGAAAGCAGTCACTGCCTTGAAACTTTTAAGTTCTAAAAATAATGTTTCTTTCATTTTAATTTTATTTCGCACAAGACAAGCGATTGCACTTTCAGCTGCACGACTCGTGCAGATAGAACAAAATACCCCCCGTGAAGGGAATGACCTGTTGTGACCTGAAGAACACACTGAAAGGTGGGCGTTTCTTAACGTTTTTAGTGTTGTCATTGGTTATTTAATAATTTAAAAGAAAAGCAAGACAGCCACACGCACAGCCGCAATACACCACAGCACATATTGGAGACGAAGCTTGCAGAAATATTCGCAGGGGTAGTGCTGTGTTCAGAAGTTTGACGCGTGTGCATTCAACGATTCAACGCTATGTGCCATTCTACAGCTTGGGAAACACGCTCACACACTGTAGACAGGAAGCCTGCAGAACGACCCCTGTGTGCAAAAGTTGGACACTTTCTTTATGCCTTTCTGCAGCTTGGGCTACACACCAAAATGCCCCAGGATTCAAAAGTAGCTGACGCATGGATACTGGTAACAATGTTTTCAACGGGAGTCATTTTGCGGGTAGCTTTATGCAGACAGAAGGTATGACCTTCCTGGTTGTGCCTTTGCCGTTCTAGTAAAGCGAAAACCACTCTTTCCTTTGTATCGTCAGTCAAGCACGTACCACCTTGATTTATGCATGTTTCAGCTTGACGAAAATTCTGACAGATCTGTAGTGCACACTTCGTGATGGTAAAAACTCGTTTTTTCTGGTGAGTGAGGGGAGGTTTGGAGGTGGAATTATAAACGTGCATATATGTGTATTTGCACGTGATTACTTCTTTGAAGCCGAAGGGAGTATGCATTTCCCACTGACTTGGGGCACGGATGAGCAGATAACATTTTATCTCGCTTAGCGAAAAGAGACAGGCTTTAACTTACGCATACTTGCACCTAACCCGCACCCTACACTTCAACAACCCACCCACCCACCCACCCCCAGAGGCAAAAAAAAAAAAATCCCTGCGACTTTTTAACCGTGAAACCCAATATCTTTAGCACTCATTTTTCCACTACCACGGATTGGTTTCTTCACTGTAACTATAAAAAGTGACGCTGTGTAGAGGTCACGAGTTGGTGGCCTGGATAGCTCAGTTGGGAGAGCAGCGGACTAGCAGATGGAAGGTTGCTGTATCGAATCCTGGTGTGGCCAAAGATTAGTTCCTAGTGTTAAACATTGTGCAAACTCCATTCGGCCATTTCCCCGCACATTAAAGCGTCTGTCCACACTGACCGTCTTACATCAGTCTGGTGGTTCTTTCAGTGCATTGTTTAGTAACAGGATCCCATCTCCTGTCCCTCTAAATAACCACCAGCACCAGGTCACGACTTGTGTGTGTGTGTGGGGGGGGGGGGG
>SMGT01000957.1:641012-674515 GCA_004794575.1 Lanistes nyassanus | reverse complement strand
GGGGGGGGGGTAGTTAGCTCAGTTGTGGATTTCTGGAGTTGCACATTGGCTAAACTTAAACGCACCGTGCACGTGCACATACATATCTCCCATCGTTTGATAAATGCCTAAGTCTTTGTGGGAGAGCGCCATAACACCTTATGCATGTACCAGCTTGACGCTGCAGGAACCTTAGAAACACTCCCACCATTGTTAGCAGCAAAGGCCGTTACCACAAACAGAAATAATATTAAGTCTGTGATTGGTGTGTTTGTATCAGAAAGAAGGAGGACATGTATAAAACCGACCGGTTTTCAAGGTGCCACTCCAGTGTCTCCAACATGAAGTATGCACTTGTACTCTGTCTTCTTTCAGGTCAGTTTTTGTGCAAGTTTCATCACTTAATGAATAAGTAATTGTGTGCAAGTACCTAAAACCTGCAAACAGTGGGTACCTTTAAAAAGTCCCCATCTCAGGTCAAAAGGGAACATGATCGTTACGTCAGAATACGTCTATTGAAATTTAAAGGTTTAGTAACTGTACAATGTAAACTGTCATCTGTACAATGTAAACTTCTATCGCCATTTTCAGAAAATTTTTTGATTTACACTGCCCGTACATATTTCTGACGCTCGCTGTAAACGTTTGATGACAGATATTGCACTTTCTCCTCAATACGAATGTTGACCACTTTATTTAAATGAAACAATCAATATATGACAAACATTTAACTTTATCCAAAAACAATATTAAACTGAAAGCAGAATGCAAGCTTCTACCAGCTACAGTTGATAAATAGTTTGCATTAACCATATCAACTTCATTATCTCTTTAGCTTGCCTCTTGAAGCTGACTACAGGAAGTACAGCGGAATGCGATCAGTGCACGGCCACCTACGAAGCATTGATTCAACCTCGTAATCAGACATTGTCGGTATTGTGCGCGTACGTACTATATATTATGACATACTCCGTAGTATAAAATCCTTTTGCACTGCATATTCTATGACGGCGTTGGTGTTGTTGGTGTTGCTGTTGTTGTTGTTGGTGGTGTTGTTGTTGTTCAAACCTTTTTTGATTTCACTTTCCCATTTATTTTTTATCTTTTTCTGAGCATCATTGGAGGAGGGGCTTTGAAAGGCAAACGGGGAGGGGGGTACGGCTGTAGTTTGAAGCTGCCGATTCTGCCCGCCAAGCTGCGGGGGATGCATGGATAGTTCGGTGGTAAGACCATCAGACTTGTGTGTCAAAGGTTACGGGTTCGAATCTAGCAGTGGTGAAGGATTATTTCCTGGAGTTAAAAATCGTGCTGACCTTACCAGCGTGGCCATCTCATCATTATCATCTCCAAGTACTGTCTGCCGCCACTGGACATCGTACTACAGCTTAGTGTATGCTGGTGATTGTTTTAGTTTAGTAATAGGGCCACACCAACACCGCCCCTCAAGGTTCGAAATCACTGCAAAGTTGAAACACTGTCTCCCCCTGTGGTTGATTGGCTGGTTAGTTTACAATCTCTGGACCGTGGCTGCAGGGGGGGGCTTCACCAGGACCTGCAGCCGACTGGGGTCCACTATGCTGAGCTGCATGAGATCCGGAAACAAAGCTTGCGACGGCCATAGAGGTGTGGTGTGAAGAGAATGAGATTCCAGAGCAGGGTGTGACCCAAGGGGAGCGAGCAAGGACTCGGGCAGAAGTACCCTATGGACGGAAACGAACTTCTAACAGGTGTAGGAGCCCAAGGTCCAGGAAGTCTTCAGCCCAGCACCAACCTGGTGGCCAGAGGGAGAGGTAACCCTGGGGTTGCATGGAGGAAAGCATCCTGTCAGCAGCAACCAGCGAGAGAGAGAGAGAGAGAGAGAGAGAGAGAGAGAGAGAGAGAGAGAGCCATATGAGGCACTCCTGGCACAGACCTGCAATGCACCCGCCAAAGACCGGAAGCAGATGCTTGAAGATGTGAAGTCTGCATCACAGCTGATGGACATTCATCCCAAGGTTCAAATGGACTGCGCCAAAGGCATAATCCACAACAATGGACATATCAAACACAAACCACATGCCATTTCAAGGTGGTCGATGCGGAGCCACTGGAGGTCCACAAAAGACGGGACCTGAGCGGGAGCAACAGCAGATCATCCTGGGAGACGGAGAGACCCGAGACATGGGTAAGCATGACCTATAGGGGGACCAAAAGGTTCCTATGGGGAACGGGGGAAGGAAGTCAAAACTTCCGCCGGCAGGTCGGCAGAAACGACCATGAGGCCACGGCAGAAGCCATGCCACGCCCCACAAAGTGCCGCATGCAAGAGGAACGACTCGCAGAAACAGGCGACCTACTTGCATGATGCCAGCAGAGGAACCGAGGAGGAGAGGGACATGTCCTCCGTCTATTCCTGTCTCTACTGGCGAACGCACTGAGGCACGGCCTCCTGAAGCAGAACAGAGAGGGGGGGGGGGGCTCCAATCCGCCTGCTCAGACTGCTGTATTCCCTCTGCAGCTCTACTGCTGCACCCTCCTGGGAGCAGGGACAGAGGAGTGTGACGCACCCTCCACCGGAAGTACGCGCCTAGGCGGGCCTGACCGGTGACCAGAAAGGAGGGGGGGGGGTCGCTATTCAGACCGGGATGCACATAGAGGAGTGAGGCTTGTGAACTAGTGTATGACTGGCAGGATGGTGTCAGTATGACGCGCTTCGGAAGTCATGGAAACTTCTAGTGGGTTCATGAAACCTTGACGACGCACAAAGTTTGAAGCTCATACTACAAAATGAACCATACAATCACAGATCATGATTGATACACACCAAGCAATATAAAAACTATGTGCATGAAACCTTGTTGATGATGCGCTAAGTTTCAAGCACATACTATGAAGTGAACTGTACAATCACAGATCATGATTGATACACACCAAAGAATATAAAGATAATGTGCATGGAACCTCAATAATTCACGTTTCAAGTACGTAGTGTAAATTGCATTGTACAATCACAGATCACGATTAAATATGAACATTATGTACACAAAACCTCTATGCACAAAGTATCAACCACGTCCCCTAAAGTGAACTGTACAATCACAAAACTTGATGGACACAACCAAGCAATATATACAGTTTGTGCATGAAAGTTTCAAGCACATAATATGAAGCTAACTCTAAAATCACAGATCATGAAAATAGACATCAAGGAATATAAACACCATCTGCATGATACCTTGTTGATGATGAACACAGTTTCAAGCACATAAAAATAAATAGATAAAATAAAATGTGGATTTTTAACGCGCGAGAACACATTTCATGCACACTTCGCGCGGACGATGGACACAGACACGCTAGTGAAAACAACGAACACACACATAATACTATATACAGCACATGTATTGATCTGTAGAATCAGAGAAAATCATCAAACTTTGATGATGCACATCAGCTGGCATGAAACTTGCATTATTTTTAATGTTTTGTAATTAAATTGTTTTGTGACTTATTGTACACACGGACACTCAAGTATATTGAAGTGTATGTTTAGTATGTGTACACTTCCTTGACAAGGGATTTTTTTCCACAATATTATTAAGAGTTCTGCGTAATTATACACAATCATTAAGACATAATTGTAGGCACTTGCCTGATCGATACATCAATGATGAAAACAAATCTCATAACAGTTATCATTAAGTAAACACATACATAACCATTGAGTTACACTGCAGTATAAACACCCATCATTGCTATATATGTGGATGATAGCTTGATCACGATTAAATAGAGGTTTTGTACACACTAAAAGCTATAATTGTGTACAATCTGATATTTGGTGAAATTTCTTCTGTCTTGACCATCTCCCTCTCTCACTTAATTGCCTTAATTGTTTATACACTAATTTTTACAAAAGGTGCAGTTTTATTTATATTTACAACTAAGAGACATTTATTTAATAAGTCCAAGACATCACATGTCAGCGTGAAGTCGGTTTCAAAGAGATAGAAGTTCATGATCTTATATTACAACACTGATTATGTTCTAAGTCTTTTAAATCTTGTTCTCTAGTCTATACGTGAAGTAATACTAATGATACTGATATAAAATATTGTCCTAAATTTATTTAGTTACAAAAGATGATCATGTCCTACTCTTAATGTTACGGGGTGGCGTGGCGTGTGCGCTCGGGTAAAGGCTCTCTCACAGACACCTCCTGCTCTGCCATGCCCCCATTTTCCAGGCTCCATACCTCCCCTGCCGCTCCGACCAAAAGTCTCTCTCTCTCTCTCTCCAAAACAGAAGTCAGCTTAGCCCCTATAGGACATACTCCTGCAGACTTTTTCGCAGCCACCAGGCGACCAGCACCATTCTCGCACCCCGTCTACAGTCTTCAGCCCGTCTCATCTCCTCGCACGCCCCCCCCCCCCCCCCCCCCGTGTCCCACCAGTCCAACCTTTTCGCCGCTTCGAGTCCGAACTCTGGCTCCCTCTAGCCCCCCCCCCCCCAACTCCTAACCCTTTTCAATCACTACTCACTCATTCTCACGCCAGCTACCCGTGGACGCGTTAACTCACCATCTAGTTTTTATACTTCACGCATAACACTTAATTAACCCCAAACCCAAGTACACTGTTTGTGTTTACCTGTGCAGGTGAGGTGCTTGCGTACAAAGTAACTAAAAACCAATCTCTCGTTAGCAGTACGTCTTTATTCAATGTATCGCGACATCTTTACTTCTAACTGAATACATAATGTATTACGAACTTTTGCAAGGTTTTAATTCAGTTCAGCATCTGTACGAAAGTATAATTAATATTCCTCTATATACGGTATATTAATATTCGTCTCAGCTCAGTACAACGAAATAGAGGGGTAGAAAGTCTGCCATGCGTTCGCAGAACGGTTTCTAATGTAAGCAACACGTTACTGCAAAAGCTGTGACGCCACGCACCGGTGCATGAAAGTTCGTCGATTTAGCCATCACCAGTGGCTTGTTGGTGAACATAGAAAAGGTTTTGAAAAATAAGAGAAAATAGATATAACGAAACAGAAATATGAAAACTAAAGGGCGCTTTCTTCTCTTTCTGCTCGTATTATAGGTAGCCGAATGGAAATAGCTTTTAGTTAGAAAGCATTTCTACTAGTTGAGATGGACAGGTACTTAATGACGAATAATTTAACCACGGTTTTATGTAACCCACACGGAAGTTTTTGAAATTAGTATCAGAATACAGGAAAGAAATAGCAGAATCACAATTTGTAATTTGTAAGTTTTATGACTGTTTCATTAGGCAAAACAGTAAAAGGAGAACATAGAAAAGCATACCGGGCTGCTGGCTTCCGAAACCATATCTTATCCCTCGTATTTCACGCTCTGCCTGTGTACCCATAGCATCGCAGAACTGTAACAGCTCCTCCCTGATTTAAAAGTAAGGGCCCAACTTCAGCTTCATCTCATTTTCCATGAACTTATAAGGATGTCGACCATTGACAACTTGTATTTATCTCATGAACTGAAGATGGTTTTTTATTTAAGCGTTGGGAAGTAGTATCATCTGATTAAATGAAAATCCCAATGACTAGGGTGGTTGTTTAGCATTGCGAAATTTGCTAGAAAGCACATTCTTTGACCTTTGAGCCTCATATTAAAATTACTTCCCAACCGCTGATTGTAATCTAAGAAAGATATTGATTTTGAACAGCTATTTCATTACGTTATACTAAAAAATGTCTCTATTGCAATACTACAGTGCCAATCGTGACTATGCGAACTGTCTGGAGTCAAAGTGCGAGGCGAGTCAAAGTACGTCTGCACTAATCGACGAACTAAGGCAGCCTCTCAAAGCTGCTTACTGTGGCGGTAAGTCTGTTTTATTTCCTTATACTGTTGACGTAGACAGTCCCAGTTTTCTATTTTCTACTTCCATTATAAACAATGTTTTTGTCACATGTCACCCCTAGGTTATCGCCTGTCACTGGTAGTTTAGCCTATTAGCTCCTCCCTTTCTTCACACCTTGGTAGGTGGGCGATACGTCATTAGCCATGACAGGCTGATAGCTCCGCCCCGACCTAGGCTGCGAGAACTGGTTTGAACTAGAATAGGTGGTTCCTGGAAAGGCAGCACGAGAAAAAGGAAAGGCTACTTTACCTTTGAACATTGGACAGAGGGGGAGATATACACAGAGAGGACAGGACATGGAGAGAGAGTTAATGTAGGAAGACCAAGAGAAGCGGACACGTGTAGACCCACGGACCACTACCCCTTGCCATCTTAGCTAGGACGAAAGAGCTTCAGCTAGCAATCACGCGATTACACTGGGCTGTATTTCGCTGACAAGTCTACAAGACAAAGACTCGTAAGTGACTACTGCTGTTGCCCCTTATAGGACTGCTCTTACCATAAACTCATCTTAGAGTCTGGGACTCGGGTTGAATTAAGATAGGTGGTTTTATCCTGCCGGAGACAGGAGACGTCTTAAGCTAGTGGCCGGGCAATACGTCAAGGGGAGGTAAGAGTGTAGTGCTGATCGTGGCCGTGTCATAGCTTTCCTGCTGGTCGTGGAGTAGCTTTGGAATTGTGTATCGCAGAAATAGTTGTTTCAGTAGTGACGAGAGTAGGATCTCTGTTGTCGGTCACTTACTGTATTGGTCTCTAGAGCTGAATAGCTTTAGAATTGTGTATCGCACAAGTAGTTGTTTCAGTAGTGACAAGAGTAGGAGCTCTGTTGTCGGTCACTTACTGTATTTGTGTATAGAGCGGGATCATAGGCCGTTTTACAGTTTGATTTCCCCTCTGGAGTTTGATTAACTTCTTTGTCTGATACCACGTGGTATGACGTCATCAGGCAGCGTCTTACCCTAGACACGAGCAAGGTGATTCTCTGTAAATAATCTGTAGATATATTTGATGTCGTCGAGTCAGTGTATGAAATATATGTTGAATAACGGTTCGCTGCAGTTGTGTGTTTTACGAGGGTGGGGGGTCTTGAGCTAATAGTGTTTTGCCTGCGTGAGACTGAGCGAACGTGTCAGAGTATGAGAATCTTTTCCCTCGGTAGATTTCTCTAGTTATTCACATTATTTCATAGCGTCGTCACCCTTTGGTGTAGAAACCATTGACCCGAGGCAGTAAAGGTTTTGGTGACGATTGCTCAATTAAATCTACATTTACAGGATCACCATAAAAGTTTGTTCAGTAATTCTGAGAAGTCGAGTCCAATAAGTTAAGGTACAGCCCGTCACGTCACAGTTTTAAGAAAAAGAAAACAGAGAAAAATCCCTACCGACCGACTAACCAAAAAACCTGTTTGTTGCTTAACGTCCCGCCGAAAACTAGGTGCCTATCAGTTAATGTGCTGCCATACTAGGACTGCTGGCCTAACACTGGCTTCAGTCCCACCCAATCACGTTATGCTGAAACCAGGGCATCAACTCCTAATAGTGTTCCCTATAGTGCCAGGCGTCTGGCAGGGCAGATACTAGATTCCAAGTCTTAGATAGGCATATGAGTGGATCGGGGTATGAATCACCGACCTCCCGCATCGGGTGGGGCTTTTCTTAAGATTGGGAGGAAGTACAGACCGTAGCATGCCTGCTATACATCGGTTATATCTGCTGTGGCGCCGCAAATCACCGCGCTAAAGTTAGCGTTTTACGCTTAACGCGCGTGTATATCTCGCCTAAATGGCGATCCGGGACGTTCACGCGCGATGTACTTACAAAAATTTAGTTCTTTGAACATTTTCGCGTAGCGAATTCCATGAGGAAAGCAGGGAGACAATATGACCTTTTACTTGTAGGCCTACTGTCAGGAACGCCTAGTACAGTTTACTTTTAAAAAGAAAGACAGGAAATAGGGAGTTCAGCCAGCAGGTCAGCGACAGTTCGAACTGTCAAGAGTGACGAGGTCTTCCGGTGTTTCACTGCGAGTTTAAGAACAAAAGGTGCTGCGTAGGCACAAAAATTGCTGAATCAGTGGAGACAAACCTTCGAACAGCCAAACATTATGGGATTTAGAAATCACGTGACCGGATAGTATATTAGGGCCGGCATCACCCCCAATCCTTGCTTGTCCATTTTACACCATGTATTAACATAAAAAGCCGTTGACGTTAGCGAGCTCGTGGTCGGCTATCAAAGGTGACAAGAGCCTTATAGTTACAAACTCGAAGTATAGTGATAGGTTTCTAGTCCGAGAACTGGAACCCGAAGTAACAGGATTGGAGTTCCGTTGTTTAATGTATTTCCCCGAGAGAATATACATTTCAATTAACTATTGCAGAGTTGAGCTCTGGTAGTTACGAGTTGAAGATTTAGTTCGCGTCCGCTAGAGCGTCTAGGGCTTACGGACAGTAGTGCTAGGGAAAGCACATTTTTAGACCACGTAGGAATCCGCGGATTTGCCGAGTTTGTCCTTGATTCCCGAAAGCCAAACGACAAAGAACACAAGTTGCTGCACAGATGGGCAAGCAGCTGAACTAGAGGAATTTCACCTCGAAGCTATTACAATCATTATAGGCGGTACGAGGGACCAGCCAATACAAACTCTACAATGAATCAGGTTTCTGCAGGCAAGACGCAAGAAACACAGACTGCTTCTTTATTACAAGATGATTAATGGCCTTTGTCCGAAATACCTGCAAGAAATCCTCCCACCACTGGTCTCTTCTTACAATCCCTACAGCAAGCGTAGACCATACGAAAAATTCTTGCATTCCCCTTTCCAAAACTGAGATTTTTAAGAATTCGTTTTGACCACAAACAACAGCTGACTGGAATTCCCTTCCTCAGCATGTCCGAACAACTCAATCAGTATCAGATTTTAAGGGTTTCGTAAACCTGTCCCAGTATTTAGTTCTGACTTACTATTATGTTGGAGATCGAAGTGCCCAGATTACTCAATGTGGACTGAGGCTTGGAATGAGTAACGAGAGTGTCCACCCAAACCTAACAACCCTTTTATACTGCACTAACACATGGGAAATGACAAGAAAACGTCATAATCCGAGGTAAATTTTCAGTATGACGTTTATTTATATATTAAAAGTGCCCGAAAAGGTGCAAAAAGAACACGTATCTGGAAAACGTGACATCGGTTATGTCCCCTCCCGAATTGACGTCAATAGGGTATCTTCACTTCTGCTTTGTGAGAAAGTGGCGGTGTTCGAGTAGAGAGCTCAAAATGGGGAAAATTTGCGGGACAAACACCAGTAAAAAGACAATAAAATTTCAGTCACAAATCTTTACAGGAGCTTAAAATAAGTGTAATTTTTTTGCATACTGCGCATCAAATTCTTATAAAAGTGCATTCTCTAAAACCTTTTGTTTAGACCTAAAACCGTAGCTTTTGATGGCTGCTCGTGGCTGTTCTTGGCTATTCGTGCATCTCGACAGACAAGGATACGATGACATTTCAAACATATACCTTCAAAAGCTAATATACATCTGTGATTTTTCCTGGTATATTATGCATTATCCGTTCTCGCACGTGCTATACCGGTTGAATTGTGGCTATTCCGTATTCGGGGTTTCGAAATGGACTGATACACGGCAGAAGAGCAGATCTGTAAAATGTACGTACTCAAGTGTCGATTTTGGCATATTATGCATCAGATAATTCAGAAAGTGCATTCTGATGCTGAATATACCTTTAAAACCTTTTATTTAGACCTAAAACCATGATCTTTTGTGGCTGTTCGGTATTTCGTGCGAGCAGAGGATAACAGTACTGACACAAACCTGTAAAATGTACGAACTCGTGTCGATTTTGGGCATATTATACATAAAATAATTCAAAAAGTGCATTCTGATGTTCGATATATCTTTAAAACCTTTTATTTAGGCCTAAAACCATTGATTTTGGTGGCTGTTCGGTATTTCGTATACACGGCAGACGAGCAGACGAGCAGACGAGCAGACGCGATCACTGTACTGGCACCAATTATGTAGAATGTATGTACTCTACTCAAGTGTCGATTTTTGGCATATTATGCATCAAACAATTCAGAAAGTGCATTCTGATGCTTGATATACCTTTAGAACCTTTTACTTCGACCTAAAACCATGGAATTCGGTGGCTGTTCCTTACTGTTCGGTATTTGTATATACGGCAGACGAGCAGACGATAACAGTACTGACATAAATCTTTAAAATATACGTACACAAATATCGATTTTTGTCATATTATACATCAAATAATTCAGAAAGTGCATTCTGATGCGTGATATACCTTTAAAACCTTTTATTTAGACCTAAAACCATGGATTTCGGTGGCTGTTCCAGTGTTCGGTATTACACGGCGGACGAGCGGACGATAACAGTACTGACACAAATATTTAAAATGTACGTACTCAAGTGTCGCTTTTTGGCATATTATGCATCAGATAAGTCAGAAAGTGCATTCTGATGCTTGATATACTTTTAAAACCTTTTATTTAGACCTAAAACCATGGATTTCGGTGGCTGTGGCTGCTCGGTATTTCGTTTACATGGCAGACGAGCAGACGATAACAGTGCTGACATAATTCTTTAAAATATACGTACTCGTGTCGACCGATTTTTGGCATATTATACATCAAATAATTCAGAAAGTGCATTCTGATGCGTGATATACCTTTAAAACCTTTTATTTAGACCTAAAATTATGGATTTCGGTGGCTGTTTGTGGCTGCTCGGTATTTCGCATACACGGCAGACGAGCAGACGATAACAGTACTGACATAATTCTTTAAAATATACGTTCTCGTGTCGATTTTTGGCATATTATACATCAAATAATTTAGAAAGTGCATTCTGATGCTTGATATCTTTTAAAATCTTTTATTTAGACCTAAAACCATGAAATTTGGCTGCTGTTCGTGGCTGTAGGGGGTTTCGTATGACCTTCGCATGCCGCCTTTGTTGTTACCCTTGTGACGTCATGAGCCTCGATTCGGCGGTTCGGGTTTTTTTTAGGTCAGTCTCTTAAATGCAGAACTTGGATTAAAATAGTGACTGATCGGTCGATCTTCTGGTAAAATGACTAGTGCCACGCAATTCCTCAGATTTGATTCTATTTAGGCATACAAAGTTTGCCATGGAGAGTTTACCCTCACTTTAAACTGGGACCTGTTCAACAGACACCTGACTGACAATCCGTCTTGTTAATACGGCTGTGAACAGCTCAACACTACACTAGACTGCCCTCACTACAACGACATTCGAAAAGATACTTTTTTTTACTATTTGCCTACCCCCACCCACTCTCATGCATGTCGATCCACTGCTGCAAGGAAACCCAAGTCTGCCAAATTCTGTGAATACTGATGTGTTTTTAAGCGTCCACCAAAGGAATCTAAACGTTTCTAAAAACACACCTCTACAGCGTTTTCTCAGCTTATATGGATTCGGTGGAAAAAATACCTCTCAGTAGCCTACACAACAAACTGCATCTAAAAGTTCGTCGGTACTTCTATTCCGCTCACCCTTGAGTCTCATTACCCCGTTCTCAGAGCCTTTTCCAATGTTATCGATCACTGTCCAAAATGAATAGCACATATGATACGCTACTCTACCTGCAACCACCCCACTTTCTAACCCCTTTCCTTCCATTTACTTCTGCCTAACACTGGTTAGCTCAAAACAACAACAACAACAACAACAACAACAAAAGCAGGACGTTTATTGTACATTTGTTCCCCTTTATCCTTCATCTGTTGTCATGAACTTTATTGTGTACTGTTATCCTATTGCGTATTATTATTGATTTTATGTGGTGACCAGTTTATAAGCTCTTAGGTTTTATGGCACCCGATATTTGTAGGAACGTGCTCGAAAAGTGAAATTAATATTTAAAAAACGACACAAGTTGCGAAGAGTTTAATACTCTTGTCTGAGTGTACATGAAACGTCAACTTACGACTGCAAGTAAAGAGAGACTGAATTGTTACATTGACGAAACGTTGAAATATTGGCTTGCTTTGAAAAGAACTTTAGTTAAGTATTCGTCAAAAACGACTAGACCAGTGGGTCGTATCATCGCCCGTGTACATATCGTCATCTTTCACAACATCGCCTGTCTTCAATTTCACCACCGTCTTCAGTATCATAGCCCGTCTACATATCATCGCCATCTTTAACAACATCGCCCGTCTTCAATTTCACCGCAGTCTTCAGGATCATCGCCATTCTCCATACGTCGTCGTAAACGTCTTCGACTTCTGATTTACAAGAACTTGCCTGGCACTAACATTTAGGAGTAATCTGTGGATACTAGATTTATTCCGTCTTGTACGTGCGGAACTGTAAAGGAACAAGTACTCATTTAATGGACCAAAAACCTTCTTTTGGATTGTGTGACTGAGGAATTGATCTAATTAGGGTGTGTGGGATTATGACACGAACGTGTTTTTATACTAATTTTTATACTAATTTAAATAATTTCGTATTGTTTTGAAGTAAAAGGTGGAAATAGATCCACGCTAGTGTTTCTTTCGGGTTGATTGAGGCGTCTAACAAATTTCGAACACAAACACGCATTCAGACATACACACACACTACCAATAAACTAAATTAAAGAGAGAGGAAAGTTTTTGTTTGTTAATCGGGCTTCTGACACTACTGATTTATATCTGCCTTCCTTCCATTGTTTGGTTCTGTTTATCTTTGTACCATATAGTCATTGTTTTGGTTCCATGAACGACACAGCGAGTCTTCTTTAGTCAGTGGATGTCAGCACCGACTGTCTCAACATGAAACTAACAACTGTATCGCGGTGATGACTGTTTCTCGATTAATTTGCAGGCTCTGTCTCTGTCTCAGGTTCCGGCTCGGGCTCGGGCTCCGACTTATATTCTGGGTCCGTAGCTTTGTCCACCAGCCTCCTCGAAGTTGTTGGAAGTCTCCTGCTCTCTGCTTACCAAACCTTCTACTTGTGATCCCTGATCACGAACAACACTTACCCGATTTATGACTCCACTGTGAACAATATGAACGATTATCTACCTGAGCACACAAGTCTTTGCAGAAATTCAACTTGACTAACACTTTTCATTTGAGTGCAGGAGAGCAAGTTAGTTTTATATATTATTTAATAGATTTTGAATACAACTTTATGATGTATACTTATAAGAGATCTTTTTAAAAACAAAAATGTAAGATTATATGGCACTTTGAAGCTAAAAGGGAAAGGGACCAAACAAAAATGAGCCGGTGGCTGGTGTTAAACAGAGGTTTAAGATTTGAGAACTGTAGAGGACCAGACGTCAAATCTACTTTACGACGGGCAGAGGATACGTATCTTTGTGTTGAAGAGAGAATACTGAAACAAATGGATTAACAAAGAAGACAGTCAATGCACTCGCTGCCTACCCTAAATCCTCACTTATTCAATGCATATATTCTACTTATTTCATGTGTTGCCGTGAAATATAATAGGGTGGATGATCATGTTACACTACACTTCAAGTTTCCAATGCTGATGAGAGAAAAAATGGAATACGGATATGAGCTACAGCCTATTTTTTTAAGCGAGATAGAATACTTGACACCGTCGTTCATTCACATGTTTTAGAGAAGCGGGTGCTTCATAAGCTTGAATCTCACAAAAGAACAAATGCGCGCGTAGGTTGATATCAAATAACCTACCAAAGAGCAATGTCAAGCACAGTGTCATCAAAATCCTGTCAATGGACTGCCGTTGAAATGAAGAACCTAAGAATAATTAAAAAGAAATATGCAATATAAGATTTTAACAAAATGAACACCACACCCTTATGTGTACGTATCAGCCGTGAATTTATTTCTCCTTACCCGTTATTTCCCGATACATGTAAGTGGCTGTTCTCGCCGGAGTGGAACTCGGCTGTCGTATGTCGGATCGTGGATGTTATCGTAAAGATCACATCGCAGAAACAATTACCATGAGTTCATTTTGAAAGTGACAGACAGGACAGACAGGACAGACGGGACATGACATGACATGACAGGACAGGACAGGACAGGACAGGACAGGACAGGACAGGACAGGACAGGACAGGACAGAAGGGCAGGGACATGAGGACAGACACACGACGCACTGTTAAAGGGAAATACAAAAACACTATGTTTTGAGGGATTCGCTGTGTTTAATATCACGCTTGCCCTCCATCACTGATATAAAGTATGGAGATTTCTTTTATGGAGACATTTTACTGTTGCTAAGCTATGCCTTGAAAGAACGACCAAACTAGTAGCTACAGTAAGAAAGTCAGTGAGGACAGGCGGTTAAACGTTGGCGCGGGTTGAGGGAGGGCTATGGATTTTGCACAATGTTTCTCTTCGGAATAGAATCTTTGGATTCTAAAATTCTGACTGCTTTCCACACCCCAGTCCGCAGCTCTATCCGCAGAACTATCCAGGGTCAGTTCGCAGGCAATAAATAACCGGCGATAACAAGAAGACTGACCAAAGCTAAATACTACATTTCTAGTAATCTGATGACTAGTAGTTGCCTCACTTTCCTTTCTGTTATATATCACTATACTCCCTTGCAGCAGTAACCTGTTTGATTTTTTGTAAAAATAAACAACAGAGTAACGTCTGTGTGGTCCTGATGTGGTGCTTTCTCAGGAATTATTGAAGAAACCGACTGTAATATATACCCTCTTGTTCCCGTCCCCTTGACTTCATGGGTATCACATCTCAGTGATAAAAGTATTCTTAACATCATAATACTGACATTTAACTTTGGATTTTTTTGTCTTTATTATTATTGTTAAGAACATTTTTAGAGCATGTCACTGCGTTTAGACAACGCGCTCCGTACGCTTGACCCACAAGCATATAGGTACAGACATACGCAGTACAAAACTATACAAACAATACAAGCAGAACCTACATCAAATATACAAGAGGAGAAGACTAAATTACTGAGCAACAAACGAAATATTGATAGATATGCAACACAGGCAAACTGAGTGAAAGAGCTCTTTTGCCAACTGATGAGCATTATCTTCACGAAATGTTTGTACTGTATCTCCTAGTTCGGGGTTTATAAACTTAGTTTTAGACTTAGCTTTTGGCTTTTTTGCGTGATAACGTAGTGATAATGGTGGGTGTTGTTTTTGTGGTTGCGATGAGTGTGTTGGTGGTTGAGATTGTCGTGGTGCGGGTGGTGTCAGTGTTTCTTCCACACAAAAATGCAAGACAAAATAATTTGTGTTGCATTGAAAGTGCACCCATTCATGATCATTCCTGTGTAGTTTGTGTTCTGACATGTAAGCCTGTAAGTTACGCTTTTTTCCAGAAACTAATAATTTTGTATTTCTTTAAATAGGTATAATTATAGCCAGAGGCAAAGAGCAGGGGACACTTATGCTTAAAGATCCCTTAAATTTGAATATCTAGAAACAAATCTTTTGTTTCTTTCTAATATTTATTTCGGGATTCATTTGGCTATTTGACCTACGGTTCGAGGTTTTCCTTTCCTTGATCATTGTTCAAAATCCCTGTGTGTATAGGTAACGAGAACAGAGTTTCCCGAAGTGGATGTCGTCAGAAGCAAGTCGTTTATCAGAACCGGTTGCGTAAGAGGTTACACGTGATACCTGCTTAATAATACATTTTTGAAGGGGCGTCTTAAGCCATTAGAAAAAAAGACTTAAAGCAGTCGAGGGCGTGAACATGAGGTTTTGACCCTGGAAGGACCTTGAAGCTCTACCACCACTGGCTACAGCAAGGACTAGTGCCGTGAGAAGAATCAACTCGGTGATTGGCAGTTCGTGTTAGAAATAAACTGGAGAACGGGTATAAAAACGACAGCGAAGATTCCATTAGGTCCACATTTCGACAGGATTTGAAAGTGACGTCTGGTGCCATGAAGTACGCACCTGTACTCTGTCTTCTTTCAGGTCGGTCTTTATACAACTTTCCTTCTGTAATAAACAGGTAAGCAAATACCTTAAAAGCGGCAAAAGTGCACACCCTTTGAAGAATGTCGAATATAAGATGTGTCGGTCTCTGTGGTACAGTTGAACGTACCACATCCTTGTCGCCAGAGTTCGCCGTGAACCTCAAGTTTTTCTGAACGGGTCAAGCGCATGTTTTAGGTTGCCGAAACCAACACCATGTCAAAATATACGGCCCCGATATAAGAATGATACCACAACGATATAGCAAAACTGGCAGTATTTACTCAGTACTGCACATTGTCGCAAACTGAATAGGTAGCAAAACACTACACGATACAGCAACCTGAATACATCATAGGTTGCAAAACACTACAAGATACAGCAACCTGAATACATCACAGGTTGCAAAACACTACAAGATACAGCAGCCTGAATACATCATAGGTTGCAAAACACTACGTGATATAGCAACCTGCATACACAATAGGTCGCAAACAGCATGACTTAAAACCGACATCAACTAGAACCAAATATAGACAAATATATTGTGAAGTTCTGGTAATATTTGGATATTAAGTACAATTCATCTGATAGGAAATATAAACTGTGCAGCTGGGAGATACAGACCCGTTTCCAGTTACTACAGAACCCAAAGCTTCAACAAAGCCGTTTATCGTTCGCCTCACTTACACATTTGATGAAAACTAAAATGAAATATTACCATATCCCTTTTTGCGGCACAGAAGTGTTTTAATTATCATTCTTTACAGCTCCCTGAAAAATTCATATAAAATTTTCTTTTAACTAGCTCCATATTTTTAGGGCTATATTTTTAAAATCTGACATGTTTTCATATATTTATTGCAAATCTTATCTACCCGCATTTTTAGAAATGTCTTTAAATAAATTTAGGAAATAATCTTCGCAGTAAAAAAAATAAGGCTAGTTATCTTCAACATTTTATGTTTAAATATCAATTCTTAATAATATTAGAATGTCCTCACACCACTTTCACTAATACAAGTAGGTTTATACGAGATGAACTTTTTTCTTTGGGGCCTTCACGCACACACTTTTTATATCTGCTGCTTTTCTCATGAAGGGAGAAACGATCTGCATTGAGGATAGATACCGATTCTCGTCCTTATGAGAAGATGCGGCTGCTTTTCGGGCAAATAGATGAGGTGTAAATACCCAGAATGGCAAGAAATATCCGCAGGAAGCAGTCGGCTTTTGTGAAGAGCCTCTAAATATAAAGCTGCCATGGAGCTTTGTTTGAGACATTTTGTTGTTCCTCTCAAAACAGCAAACTACAGAAAAGTATGGAACGACTTACAAAGACAGTGGCGTCCACTTGCCATTCACCTGCCGTGTGGACAGCTCAGACACTGGAGACTGAACACTTGCGATGTCAAAATGTTTACTGAAGTCTGTCCAAATGATTCGTCCTGAAGAAATGGTCATGCCCCGAAACGTCAACTTCCTGTCGAAGTCTGGCTTTGTCAAGTTCTCTTTGTTGTTACCTTAATTACCCCAAGCCGCAGTCACCTGTTTCTTTTCTGGATTAACACATTGCCATCGCAAGTACTCAGTATCTATTGTCTGGGCTTTGTTGTTGCATAATTTAGACTAAAGAATGATACGTGGATTAATAAATGGGGGTCCACGTATTCTAAAACATATTTTTGACTTTAATTCCATTGTTATAGTAAATGGTTAAGAAACAAACACGAACACTTTTATTACAGAAGTGTCTGCACATACAAAGACACTCTAACATCAAAATTGCAAGCGATCATAACGATTGGTTTGTTAATTTTAACTGTCAGTTAAAAAAATTCTGACAACCAAATATCTTGTCTTAAAATTTTCTGTTAAATGTCTTTCAACCCAGTTCTAACGTTTTCTGAAGAACTCAGTACAAGCAGAACTCCAAATATTTTCTTGTTGCTTTCACTGACATACCACAGAATGAGGTAAGGAAACCTAATGACCTCTCCACCTCTTCCAACGCAACATACTGCAGCTTGTCACCATGACATTGAGATGTACCTATTTAGAAACAATTGAAGTCTTCGAAAATACAGAAAGAGATGGACTGCCTTGTAATCTAAACAGTATAGTCTTTAATAAAGAACAAATGAGGACCGAAACGCTTTAAATTATCAAAGGATAACTCCAACAAGAAGTACTTGCAGCGCTCAACATTACCGTATGCAGACGCATGTGACCAAGGGAGCTTACCGTACACGAACACGTAGCGCCGAAAGAAAGGAACTTGGCAGATCATCAAAAAAGATCTGCCATCCTTTTCTTTTGAACAACGCTAGTCTTCACACAGCTAGCCCTCGGTACACAACGTGTGCATTTGTTCTTTATTAATTATAATTTGCACCTTGAGGATTTCATGTATTTGTCCTATGTTGTGTTTGTCTTTGAATCCTAGTTGTCGGCACTCGCTTAGTGAGCGGGCTGACTACATTTAATAGGAGTCTCTGTATGCACACGTTGTGTACCGAGGGCTAGCTAGCTATGAACGCTATTATTGACAACAGGCACTCCAGCCTCCATTTCGGTCTAAGTTCAGTGACTGGTTAGTAGTATGGTGTCAATGTCATTTCACTGCAGTACTGCGACAACCAAGGCTAAAACTAAGGTCAGGAACGAAGACAAAGGCGATGTTGCCCGACTGTCATGTGTAACATCTGAAAAAAGAGAATTACAACTGGTACCTTATTTGTACACCAGCTTTACCTTTGAAAATAATCCAATACTCTTATTTCATCTCAAGCACTTCTGTCACCCTTTGAACTTCACGCCCTCAACTACCTTATGGATCTGTTGAAATCGCCGCGTAAAAACCCGCTGTCAGACTAAGCAAAATGACACTCCTACCCACTCACAGCTCCAACAAACACTCTTACCTATTGCTCTCACAACCTAAATACACAGGCAAATCTTCTCTTACTCGCCTTTCCATCCTGTCCAAATCATAACCTCCATCGTCTTTTTAGTACATCACATCTAACTTCTAGTAGAAATAGGCTGTTGTGTAATGTTGGCGGGGGGGGGGGGAATGACCAAAGAACGTGCACAATGTTTGACTGTATGACTCGTAGCCTTCCACACGCGCGTCCACTGCGCTCGCCATCCGGTTACCAACCCCTACCCCTTCCACTGACCTTAAGATTTCTGCATTCTTTCAGATAGATGCTATTTATTTTCGATACTTTTACATCCTCGCTTAAATTTTAATGCTTTTGGCTACCAGTTATCAGTTATTTGTATTACTGAGTTTTGATTCTTTCACTGAAATGTGTCTTTTTCTATTTCTCTACTGAGTCACACATCTACTGTATTGTGTGGTGTTTCCCGAATAAAGGTGCATGTCCCGAAACTTTGACCGACGTATATATCATTATATTTAGCTTGGCTCAGTTTCAGACTACATTTGTTAGTTAAAAAATGCGACAGCTTTCAAGCTGTATCTATTTCTTCCTGTCCGTAGCTTTTTCTTGATGTTAAGCATGCATATATTCTACAACTCTTTTTCGTAGCCGTGAAATACAGGATTGATCATCAGGTTCCACATGACTTTAAATTCCCACCACGACAGAAAAATGTGATAGTGATATAAACAACAGCGAGTTACTGAGAATTTTCTATGAATTAAGAGCAATTCTTTTTTTTAAAGGAAAAGCACTGCTTTAGAGAAGCAGATGCGCGTTGACTACACGCGAGATAACCTAGCAGCTCACAAGAGAAATAGGAGGAACGTCACGTGCAGTGTCATTAAAATCCTCTTACTCGACTATTGTTGACAAGAAGAACTAAGTATATGAAAATATGGCAAACAACAATCTAATGAAAACAGGATGTGGACAAATCCGTACATATTCGTTAATCCCAAAGCGCCATCGCGTATATTTATCACCGTGAATTTATTTCTTCTCACCCATTTTTTCCTGATACATGTCAGTAGTTGCCCTCGCCGCAGTGGAACTTGATATTTCAGCCGTCGTATGAATGGGCGGAATGGCTGACGGTGGCTCGTGGAGGTTATCGGAGAGATCTGGCGAGGGAAACAAGTACCATGAGTTCATTTTAGAAGTGAGAGGCAATTCACCCTTTTGCACTGAGACGCTAAATGTGTAGCGAAGTAACGGCGGGTAATTTTAAAATGTGATAGGCGGACATTGAAAAGTACTTCAAGACCCCTCCCCTTTTTTAAATTAAGTGGTGAACGATATGATTGCTTCTTTCTTTCTTTTTTACGGTGGGCGGAGGGGAGGGACTGTCGGGGTCAGGGTTGGAGAGAGAATCAAAACCGTAAATTTTGTTCACATTTGTGGTCAAAGCTACCATTAATAAAACGATCAGCGACTTGAATACTACTCATCTATAGTCTGTAAAGATGCCGTAAGGAGCGAGGCGCGCTTTAAAAGGTAGGACAAGCTTGTCAGTAGAATAATGCACAAATATTCGAACATCTTCAATACTTGTAGCTCTGCAGCTTTACAGCTGTAAAACATTGAATGAAAGCAACAAGGGCAATCGTCACAGACTTAATTCCTTCAACTTAGGAATTTCCGATTTCCAAAAATATTCTGTTTTCATGTGCTCGTTTCAGTAAACAGATTTTCGTCGTCGGAAATTCCCAGTTCCTAGTACGGCAAGACCTAAGTGTGTGGCTTTTCAGATCGTTATGAGCAGAGTTTGTCGTGATGCCTTTGCTTTTCGGGCAAACAAATGAGACGTGAATGTATGGCATGGCAAGAACGTATCCATATCAAGCACACCCATTTCGGGATGTCTGTAAACAAGCATTTGGAGTTTGAGATACTGTCTGTAAGGAAGCCCCTGCATTTTGAGAAGTGTCTCCAAAAATGAAACTGCTGTGGAGTTCTGTGTGAGACATTTTGTTGCCCCCAGCAAAACAGAAAGCTTGTCGAGCAGGCTTCCATAACAAAAACAACGGAGTCGGTTGCGACTGGTTTACAAAGACAGCGGCGTCCACTCACCTGCCATTCGTGTGGACAGCTCAGACACTGGAGACTGAGTACTTGCGATGTCAAAATGTTTACTGAAGTCTGTCGACATGAAATCAGACAAAAAGACGACACTTTCATGCCAATTTATTGATCTTACAAAATGGTTCTGAATGAGATTTTTCCACTTCAACAGCATGGATTTAATAAATGATGATCAAAAACATGCACGATATTTTTTGTGAAATTTCATAATTACGATTCATCTTTTAAAAACACATTAAAATAATATCGTTAAGAACACCAACTCATAAAATAGGCAAACACAGTTATGCACACTTACAAACCAATATAAACACCAAACGTGGAAATCTAAATAAGGACTGGTGTTGTAATTTTTAGATGAGTTAAATACATTCTGACAGCGAAGTTTCTGTCTCTTCTAAATATTCTAACTTTTCTGACAAATAGATATACATATATTATGCAAGCAGAACACCACATTTCTTTTTGCTTTTGAACAAACTCGTTGACATACCGCAGGACGAGGTAAGATAATCTATTGACTCCTCCATCGCTTGCAGGACAACATATGGCAGCTTGCCACCACCACATTTACTTCGGAAACAGCTGAAGAAGTCATCGAAAATCCTGAAAGAGATGGTCTGTGACATGCATGTGGCCATGATATGAAGTCATCACGAGGGTAATCTCTGTATCTAATAGCCCGGAGTTATTGTCAATTACCTAATTCTTGTCAAAAACAGACATGGCCAGTTTCAATATCAACACAATTAGTAAATTACACTGACGTGCGCAGATTAATGTATACAAGTCATTTGTTCTTTCCTGTCCGGTTCGGTCCTGTCCTGTCCCGTCCTGTCTACTGTACTATAGTTTACATCACCTCAAGCAAAGGAAGGGGGAGAGAAACAGAAACACTAGAGGAGTGACAGCCTTTATGATAGACGGTCAATATTTTTTAAGCAGAGATCTAGAAGAAGATTTAGAAGTAATTGTTCAGTTCTTTGACTGTTTGTAACAGTGAGTGCGAAAGCAAGTCAGCTGGACACGTCATAATGGTCCATTAAAGGCTGTGGGTTTGACACACTGGTCACGTGCAATAACCGTCAGGCTGGATCGTAATTCCCCCCCCCCCCACCGCACCATCCTGAAAAGACATGGTAGATCCACACAGTCACTAAGCATATCCTAAGTCTACCTGTCTCGACATACAAGAGCGGATAAGAAAAAAAAAATAAAAGGGAACAAAGGAAGACAAGCAGCAAAATAACAAGAAGAGAGGGACAGAAGTAAAGAGGAAGGAACGAATAAACGAACGAACAAACAAATAAAAAAAAGAAAGAAAGAAAGAAAAAGAAGGAAAATGGACGGAAAAAGAAAAGAGACGAAAATTATGGCTGTAGTTGTTAAAGTTGTTAAATGCCTTTGCGTAGAGCACAAATGGATGCTATATCAATCAAATTGTCAGTCGATCGTCTGTTGCTGTCATACCCGCATATTGCACGCTCTTGTGTGTGCTTTTCGCGCGCGGTTCCCGAGATAGCAGTTTCAAGGGCTGCTTGACATTCCTCCACTCCCACGCAAGCCGTCGCTGCACATACACCAGAGTTTTAAAAGGATCTAATGACACAGCGACAATATCTTTTTTTTTCATCCGCGTCTTCATATGTGGAACAAAGAAAAACGAAAAGGAGACTAGGGGAGGCAAGTGTGTAAATCTACCACATTATCCTTCCTATCAGTTCCCTCCCTTTTCTAACAAGCCGTATTTATTCAACACCACTCGCTCTACTTCGGCAGAGGTGGCGGAGGAAGGTTGTAACCCTTAATACGGATTATGCCTTTAACTCGTAAGCAAACATAGTAGAAATAGGACATGACATTACATGGCATAATTACCTAATGATACTATTTTTTGTCTATAAATCACTCTTTTAAGAGAAAACTTCGTTTACTACAGTTACTAAACACACGCGCACACTCACAAGCACGCACGCAGGTACACATACGCACGCACGAACGTACAAGCGCAACTTAAACGCCTTGTATGTGATGTACGTGTTCCATGAACAAAGGTTTGTAGGTAGGAAATTATGGTAACTTTTCTTGTTGACCTAGCTACAAGCTATCACACTATGCCGGAACACGTAGTCCAAGGAATTTTTCAGTAGTGGATGTTTGTCACTACTTTTCTGGCAAAGTGTGTGCCTAAAATGACTAATCCATACAAAGGTATACTCTGTTTTGCTCACCTGTCATTTGGGTAGAAATCGCAAGAACAGGACTGTTGGTACTCGAAACATACTCAGTAATGTCTGCAACTATATACAGAATGAAACACATGTATGACAGATTTTTTTTTACATAGAAACTTATGCCCTTGGTCTTTTCATAGTCTCTAATAGTCAATACTTTCGTTGCAAAATTATGTTATTCGTAGTCATTTAAAGAGAAAAGAAACAGGTGATAGGGGCTTGGGATAACAAAGGTGACAACAAAGGCAGTTTAGCCAGTCAAGACTTAGTCAGGGAGTCGACGTGTCGGGGCACAAACAAGTTTTGTTTCTTTCTGCATTCCTGACGAAGGACCCATGCCCCGAAACGTTGACTCCCTCTGTCCGTCTGTCCGTCTGTCTGGTCTGGTTTGATCTGGTCTGGTCTTGTCTGGCCTGGTCTGGTCTGGTCTGTCTGTCTGTCTGGTCGACCAGAAAGTGTCTCATTAAAAGGTCTCAGGTCTTAGACATACAGACAGAATGACAGACAGACAATTAGGACGAAGGACGACAGAATCTCTCAGGGTATTAGTCGTTTGTTATCTACATGAGCAGGCACGCATTCTGCCTTGTTCAGCTTTTAAAAAATGCGCCAAAGACAGAGTCGAACTGCTAGTTTTCTTCTCTCACGGTCCTCACTCGAAAATCTTGGTGTAGTCATCGCTTGCTGCTGCTGAAAGTCTGTAACAGAACAAGCAAACGGCGTGTTTACTGCGCGGGTCCGTCTACAGCTGTAATAAATAAAACAGCTAAACATGATAGTAGTTGAGTTCACTTTCTTTTTAACAAACATGCATTTGAAGTCTTACACGGTCTGTAAATGTGTGGATGTGCACACAGGGAGCTCGTCCATCGCAGGAAGATGTCGGTGTGTGAGTACGAAGGCGTGCAGATGAACGCTTTTTTACTCTCTGCGTCGACGCACTTGGGCTGGCCACGCACTTCCGCCCTGACCTCTGACCTAATATTGTAACGGCTAAGTTGGCGGTGGGAGGGTGGGATAAGAGTACAGCAGGCACGGGCCGTGTGCGGGATCCGGGACACTGTAACATGCTGTGTATTTACGAGATGCGAGTCACGCTTCCTTCTCGACTACAGTGACCTCCGCCAACAACTTTCCTCAGTACTAGGTTACCGTATTTTGTCGGTACCAGTTCTCAATTCAGGAGGGGGGGGGGGCCGGAGCGATCATGAATACAGACATAACAACGAATCTGGTAGTAGATGTTCAGAGCGTCGATTGTGCTTTGTTAAAGTATAGAGATATTTAAGATGGATTGGGAACGGGTTCTAACGACCTACAAAATGCTCGGCTACGGGAAGAGGGATACTTCCATAGCCGACTCTCAGAATAAGCCGATGTAATTCTGCCCATTATCATTAACTCGGTATTTTGTGATTGTGGGATGATTTTAGATAATAATAAAAAAAACTACAACAGCAAAAAATAAATAAATAAAAAAAAAATAAATAATAAAACAGAAAAGAAAGAAAAGTGATTATTTTATTGTTTACAACACATCGAGCTGATGCTCATAGTGTTAGGATTCGAAGACTTAAAGTCCAGAATGTTATTATTATTGTGCGAAATACTGTGGTATCCCAATATATTGAAATTTATTGTGACGCTGCCTAATGGTCGATCGTAGTCAAAATTCTTTACGAAGGAAATTGAAAAGATTTGTAACAGGCAAACATTTTGCACCACTAAATGCTTTTCCAGGGACAAAGATATGACTTCCCCTAGCAACTTTCGTGTTCATGAGTAATGATGTGTTACATCAACCAGAATCTGTTCAAGATCAACACACGCGCGTTCCTCCAGCTTGTATTTGCGGGAAAAGAAATCCAGACAGCCAGAATATCGTAACTTTAGGACAACAGTCGGACATTTTAGACATGGGATACAACAAAAAACAGCAGAAATACAGCGCAACAGGTTTGTTGTTTATTGTTTAGCGTCAAGTCAGCAACGAAGGCTTAGTCATGGCGGGGCGCGAGGGAGGGAAGGAAAGTGAATGCGCATAACATGTCGGGCCCCTATGTGTATAACACTGGACAGCTAAAAATGATTTGGTTCGTCACAGGAACCACCATTTGAGCGTAAAAAGAAGGGGCATTTAAACAAAATATTATTGCGTCAAACATTCGTAAGCCCACTTGTTTGTCCTTATTTGGATACGTGAAAATGCTAGTCTTATTAGTCTATTACAGGTACTAGGTTTTATATATGCCAGTCACACGTGCACGGTCCCCCCCCCCCCACCAAGGACTCTGGATTTGTCACTAGATAATGCAAGTGATTTCGTTTCTTATTTCTTACCGCACTTCAGGCCATTTATCGAAAATATTGTTTCCAGCCGATCGTACATCTCTTGCGGGAACTCTGTTATATTGCAGGACGCTTTGGCACAGTCGATGAAATCACTTGACATCCTTTAAAAGTAAACATACCGACAGATCCAGCACGCAGGCACATAACATCCGCACGGAGACACACACACATCCGCAACCAGACACATACACATACACATACACACGCAGGCACATACACATGCGCACGCATTCACAACAGTTCACACATTTATGCGTGATTTAAAAAAGTGCAGGCACACAGGCTCACGCATGCCCGCGTACACACGCACACACGCAAGCACACGCACGCACATATGAGCTCGCCCGTTCGTGCGTGGTCAAGCCATGTTCACCGACAGACGCACAAGAATGCGATTATATGCAGATTCTGAGAATAAAAATGCCATTGTAAAATACAAATGCCTACATACAATTTACAGGACTTGAGTGCTTGTCTATAATAACTTCATCGATTTGTGATAGTTAACAGTTCAGACAGGACATACCTACAAACGTTGTCGGTATTGTTCATAGAAAGCATCGTTTGGATAAGGGTTTCGTGGCATATTGGGTCGACACAAGCTATGTCCAGATGAATGAAGAGAGCTGGAAAGAAGGGTTTATATAAACATGACAATGTTAAGAACTGAATAACCGTGTGACTGTTTACATCGAAAATCACACGACAGATTCTAAGAAAGGTATTTTAAAAGCAGTAATTATAGGGTGCTCTTAATTAAACGACAATATGTGACTACTGTGATTGTCGTGACAAGCGATATACTTGTCTTTTAATCACTATGCAATTGGTTTACTTTACCATGTGTGTGTTTGTCTGTGGGTGTGTTTCTGCATGTCTTTGCGTGTTTGCTCACGTGCATGTGTGTGTGTTAGGAACTCAATAACGTTGCCACAGCAGTCCTTCCTGGAAAGTAACGTCCTGTAGTTACAGCGTGGCTTTTAGAATGGTTGTACCTTAACACCTAATTACAAAATTCAGTGCTCGTAACACTTACAAAATTCTTCTTTTCAGAGTGACAAGAAATAAATGTAGGGTACCTACCGACAAGAGCTAATATCTCCAGTAGCTTGCCCCACATGGTCAGCGGTAAATGTGTACACACTAGCAAGACGGATTTGAAAGCAGATAGGATTGGTGCACCGGGTCTGACGCACACGTGATGATGTAAGGAAAGGAGTGGTGTGCAGTTTGACCCGGACGCTTGCAAACGGGAGCCCTAGGTCAGCAGAGCTTCAGATTTGACAGTCTCATGTATTCTGGAGACAGTGAGACTCCTGTCTGTATGGGCCGTGTGCAAACTTCGAGGCCAGGAATGCAACACAAACACACACACATTATGTTTGAAATAAAGTTTATGAAGCAGATCTGTGGTCTGTGGAAGTGCGCGAGTATCAGAGCGAGTGCAAGCGAGCGTGTAGTTTAATAAAGTCGGGTCCTTTTTAGGAAAAACTACATCCTCTCGTCTTGTGTTTGTGTGTTGCGAGGAGTCCTACACAAGACGAACACGCCCCAGCTGCCCTTGGTCTCTTTTATTCATACATGCATAAATGCCAAGATCTATACATCATCCACACTGTACATATGTTTGAAGGTAAATTGGTAGTAACAGTTTAAGCGGCGCTTTATTTCGTATTTAGACAATTCAAATAATCTACACCAAGATTGTAAACAGTCCAGAATATACTCTGCAGCTACAGTGGGGCTGGTTTCTAACAGGAAGCCCTGATATGTGTGACGAAAACCCAAGTTAATTAGTATGAATATTCAGTCTGGCGGTTACTTCAGTTCATAGCTTAGTTGTACAATCAGACGCTATCAGACTTGCTGACCTCTTAAAACAGTTATCTATCTATAGCTGTTGCCGATGTTGACAAGCTTCTCTTATATAAGGTATACAAGGCTAAGTCCTGGAATATTATTATATCAATGCATTTCTTAATACAAGCAAGAAGCAAACTAGAACTACATCTGAAATGCACAGTGTAGGCATCGCCGCCAGACTCTCTTGTGCGACATCTGAAAAGAAAAAAAAACACCCTGGGTTCAAGTTTAGTGGGTCAAAACCTTAGCCATAAACACAATCGGTGAATCTGAACAGAATATTCCCCCCAGAATGAGTAAGAGTTTAAGCTAATTAAGCTAATTATGCTAAGATTAACTCAAGTTCCTTTAAAAAGGGACATTTGTCTTCCTTAGAATGCTTTATAGAGCTCGAACTGGTTTCGAAAATTGGTCTAGTTAAGCTTAAAGACTGTTTAGGCGCTTCCAAGTTTTCGTGGTTTTGAAGCGAAGAAAGCTTTGATTGAAGGCGCCAGCGTTTACAGATAATCGGCTTGAAACCGTGGCTGAGATCATTTGACGTTTTGCCCTGGTGTTCATGTTACTGGCTGACAGGTTTTCAAGGTTTCGAATATTAAACCCAAAACCTTCAGTAGGACTGGTTCAAGACTTGAAAAGGGTTTCAAAGTGTTTCAAAATACTAACTTTGAAGCGTGTAGACCGGCCCTTAACCCGCACCGACTTGAGAGCACTTTTGTCGCCAGCCCATGCCCAAGACAGAACAACGGTTTTCTTAAACCCTAATTTTGCTTGGTTTTCTGCATGAGAAGCTAGAGAGGATGACAATGAGATGCTCTATCCTCAGTCAGACACCATTTTCTGTTCACTTCATTATGTGAATAGTTAAGACACCGGGGAGCGATTACTTGTTTTTTTCTGTCTTGCAGAATTAGAAAACAACAGTTGCGATATATTTAACTGTCTTATATCTCCAAAGAAATTATCACTTGAAATTGTATAAGACGATAACCCGAGACCCTGTTGAATTAATGGGATATTATTATATCTGCGTGAGCTTCAAGCTTTTTCATGGTCAAAGAAAGGCTAATATTTTTTAGAGTAATTGAAAATTATTTCATCTACCATAGGCAAACGGTTATTTTATTCTCACTTCATATTTTACTTTATAAATATCTCTTTAGTAATGCGAAAAATACAGACGTAAACTTATACATCGAACACACTAGACAAAGTATAGTCAGTTAATCTACGAAAATTCTTGAAAAATTAAAATAAAATTTCCTTACTTTCATAAATTGATGCATAATTTTGTAGCAAATGCTTTCTTAAACTTAGTCTTACATGTTTCGACAGAACAAGAAGTATAAAATATACCCACGACATGAAATATCACCGTTGCAGTTTTCCCCCGGGTGACCAGTGGAAAACTTATTGCATACTGAGGTTAGATGTTGTAGTACGTCCACTGCTTGTCCGACATAATACGGCAGTTGTACACCAGTACAGCTTTGATGGTAACACTTGTGCACGTATGACAGACTCCTGAAAGAAAAACCAACGTGTTCAAATCGCGATACTGAAGCCATATGCGAGCTTAAGACTGGACCAATAAATAGACGACGGGTTCTTACGTTCAAGCTGCCACCCACCACCATTATAATTTCCAACTTCAAAATAAAAGGGGTTAGAAAGTACAAGAAAGGGAACGGGTGGAATCAAGAAATATAAAGTATAAAAGAAAACTCAATGGAAAAAAAAGGTGAGGAGGAGGAGGAACGCCAGGGACCAAGCTTTTTAAAAATCGATGCTTAATTATGTGAGCGTTTGCTTTTGAACATGCCGCACGGATGGGTAGTTGGAGTTTAACGCCAGATCGGTATCCAAGCCCATCACATAGTGTGGGCTGTAAGGTTATTCTAAGTCTAAACTATGTGTGGATACGAGTGATTAAATTAAACAAGACCATAGGTAGGCAGAACCAAGTTGCAACAACAGACGACTGGGCACAGGTAGAAACAACTATCGGAGTTTGAGAACACCTCTGAACAAGCCATGAAGGGAGCTTGAAAGCATTTCAGGCTGATGAGAAAGAATGCAAGACATTGCACTAAAATAAGCGGGACGTTGAAACATGTGCAACATGTCCGACAGAAAGGGTCGTCTGGATGCCCTAACGAGTATCCATGTGTAAAATGAGTTCGGCCCACTCGCAGTTGAGTCAGCACGACCGCCTTTCGGCGACCAAGCTGTGGACCAGAACAGGGATTAACTTTCTAAGTTTACGGGTGGGGAGCGCATTCGAAAACTCTCAATAAAAGTGCAAAATATAGACAAAAGTCATTGGCTTAAAGAACTCGACGTGTATAAGAACTCGACGTACAACACGTTGAAGTATTATGAGACTTTTTTTGCAGCAAAATCGGTCAGAAGAGTTCCGGCCGTACCTCGTGCCGCACAGAACAAAACCAAGTCCTGGCGGTGGTACTGAAACTTTACCTGCATATTCCTTCAGCATCTGTAGCCCGGTTAAGGTCCCGCTGAAAAGTCGTTTGACAAACCTCTATTTCACAAGGCAAGGCTTCTGAGGACATAACAGCAGGTCTATGTGAGTGGCTTATAGCGCACGTGTAAGAATCGTTCAGCACAGGTCAGATCGTTGGTAAATTAATCACTCACTGCAAAATATTACAAGACAGAAAAAAGGGAGACGAAGAACTACACTGTGTTCCCTGCTTCAAGAACAGGATTCGTTTTTACTCAGGTTTCATTTTTAAATCGGGTAGAAAAAGGAATCGTAGTATTTTGACGTCATATGCAAAAGAACATTATATATAATTTATTTTATTTTCATTTAGACTGCAGACAAGTTGTGTTCAAATAAAGTTTCTTACTTGGTGTAGCGTTTAAATGGTTATGCTGTGACCGTTTATGCTTTTTAAATGCGAATTCCCTTACCCGCATATCTGGTTAGTAGAATCACTTGATTATCTCCCAGTGCTGCCGGAAAAACAGTAAAGTGAATCATTCTTTGTATGAAGTGTCTCTACACATGTTACAATAACAGTCACACGCACATTCACTTCACAGTACCAACTGGTTTTAAACAGATTTCTTCTTTATACATGCTGCTTGCTGCTAGGAGGAAAAGTTGCAGTTAGACTTAATCTCACCGTTAAATATAAATTATGGTTTTAATTTCAAATATTCTCTGAAAAGTACGCTATAAACTTTGATGGTGTTCATTGTAAAAGGAAATTTCAGTCTCAATCAGTTTTATCTTCTGCACCTGTACTGGCATAAGACGGTTGTAACGGTAAGATCACACATTCTTTATTAATCACACCCCACACGCGGCAGAGCGATTGTTCACATTCCTGTTGCAAAAGTTTTGCCTGACAAATACACTCCGACTGCATTTGTAATCTAGCACGAGTGCCTTGTTTGAAAAAAGTGGACGACGAGAAATGACTAATCAGAGACTGATTGAATTTCCTAAGATACAATTTTTCATGGCGTTTTTGTGTGTGTAATCAGAGGCGTACCACACGCAGACATCAGAAGCAGCAATTCTTCCATGCCCTGTAGGACATCGTACAGTGGCAGCATGTCATTGCATGTTTTTCTGGCACAGACTTTAAAGTCCTTCACGATGCTGCAAGAGAACATACAATTCTACCTTTAAAATGTTTCAAGGCATTTTAGTGAAAGGAGCCATTGTTTCAGACTGCAAGAGGCATTCCACCCATAGCCTCGTTATCTTATTTTTCTCTAAAAAAAAAAACTATCCTCATTACCAGGCACTATGATATCTGCCAGCATTACCAAACACTATCAATTTCTCTGTCGCAGGAAGTTCTAGTGGACTTTATACATATCACAGCTTTATAAGTATATCCGCTTGTGTCCCCGGGATCACTTGGGGCTGTCATATTACGTAGCACAAGCATAATATTTTCATTTTGTTTTCTGAGGTTGATGGTCGTGGCATGACCAGAATATTATCAGTTACGATTATTTAAAGAAATATCTACTGTACTTAAGGACGAAGATTTCACGAGAATTAAGAGAGGAAATTGAGAAATAGGAAGGATAGGTAATAAATGGTTTGTACAATGAAGGAATCAAGGAACATATGAATAAAGCTAAAAACAAACAAACAAAATCCCTAAGGAAGAAACTTCCCAGAGATCGTTTGACAGTTATTAATCGGGGGATGTAATATAAAATGTGTAAGGGACAACCACGCTTAGCAGCATCCCTGACGCGGTTGGTCAATAAACGATGATTGGGTTTGTTGGAGTTTTACGCCGTTTCAGCAGGGAGGGCCATGTCACGGCTTTGTAAAAGTTAAAGGCGTGGAGGTAGGAAACTTGAGTAAAATTGAATAAGATATTGTAACTTCGATCTGATTAAAATTGTAACAATAAGGTCTTTTCAATACACTCTAAGGTTCAGTAGAGTTGAATTATACAATTTGAAAGAGGTCAGCTGATGGTGACGTTTGCAAGTTTGGCATACAGCTGGCAGCCATTGAAACTGCTCATGCATTTAAGCCTTTTCTAATTGAACACAAAGCAAGAATGCAAAATATTTTAAATGATTTTGCATGTGCACCTGCATATTGTGCGGTCTTGTGTCAAAGTCTCAGAGATGGATTTTGTAAACACTTGTGAACATTGCCTCGCTCCAGCACATTGGCCAACGACACATCGGCAGTCTGCAAGCAGAAACGGAAGACGTCCACATTTGTGTAGCCGTGAACTGCTTACATCATCGGTCACAGACATGCAGACAGTGTATGCGACAGGACGATGATTTACAAACATTAAAATGAAAGACTGGACACTTGTTCAAACAATTCTCTCCCTTTCGATGTCATCAGCTTTGATCTTCCATTCTTCGGGAACATAACAAGCTGCTTTAAAAAACTGACGTGTTATTTACACAATTTTAAAAATGCTCAGTACATTGATAAGGAAAAAAAACACCTGAATGCAATGTTGTTACTGCTATTCACGTCTGTCCCTTTTGTATGCCCAAGTATTCATGCCCTTACTGCAGTTGTATCTTTCGAATAATAATCTAATATTTATAAAGCGCCTATCCTTGATCTAGGCGCTCATAGACAAAGTACAATACATGCACAGGCACAACCGCACACACAGACGTGCATATACATTATCCAAAATAAAGGGTAAATACGTTTTAACGTTGGATTTGAAGGATGAAAAGGAAGGAGAGTGATGTGAGAGGGCAGGGGGTTCCAAAGTTGAGGGCCGTAGATGGAGAAAGAGCGGAAGCCATGCGACTTGTGTTTGAAGTGTTTTTATTGGAAAAGACGCGAGTCGGAAGAAGAGCGAAGTGGACGAGATGAAGTGTGTAGAGAAATCAGATCAGACAAGTAGGGTCGGTGGCTCCCGGGGGGCGCGCCGTAACACTTAGTTCTGCATACACGTACACAACCAATGCTACTCAAGACTTCCGCAGTAAATTCTATTCAGATCTATAGGCGGTTCTACTCACCGGTCAGAGTCACTGCCGTTGAAATGTCAGGAACGATGATACTTGCATTTCTTGTAACGCCTGTTGTAGAGTCTGCAGAGAATAGAAAAACCGTGAAGACAACTTTCAATCGTGACGGAGAATCCTACCTAGAGTAGGTCCCGGGGGGCCGGGGCATTTTTAGCCTTTTTTCAAAAATTCATTAAAAAAAATCCCCCAAGACAATAAAAACATTATTTAAAATTGCTAACTAACCACAATAAATAAAGAAAACTCATTTCTTACCATGTTTCTTGGACCTTGTTCCATCATTTTGTAAATCCTTTGATGGAAACACAACTGAAGTTGAAGAAATCAAAAAGTCCTCGCATTCATTAAACATAAAACAGTCTGTACGACATTGTTTACTACATGTGCTTGCACGTTTTTCTCTTCGTAATCACTTTCTTGGTTCTTTCAGGCACAAATACTCTTATCTTCATCCACTTTATCACAGTAAATTTGCGAAACATTGTCATTTTCCTCTTTAGCGTGTAATTTGAAGAGTAAATCTAGCATTTCTCAAGTGACAGACGACATGTGAGTACTCGCTTCGAACTCTGCCGAAAACCGGTCTCACTGACAGTTTAAAACACAGAAAAGGGAAGCAACTCGTGAAGAAATGATTCAGCTTTCGATTGTAAGAGTTCTTTCCCTTAAAAGATTAGCA